>OZ026617.1:53544683-53977183 GCA_964020975.1 Hermodice carunculata
ACGCATTCTACCAGTAATCAAGACAGCAATCAAATAGATGACCAGGGAGACTGGGATATTGTGTGCTCTGAATGTCCAGGTAGGAAATCATAGAAATCAATCTATGTTTTGCTTTATATCAGTAGCTGAGCGTCAATCTTAGTATCAGTTGACTGATAAGTCTGACTTTAGCAACACCCAAAATGCATCAAAATCACACATATATATATATATATATTGTTCGTGTGGAGACCAATTTTCATGTGAACACCTACAAAATAGAGTAGAGAAAGCCTGTAAGTGGAATATCATCAGGTTACAACAACAAAAAATTCATCCATAGACTAGCCAGGAGTACATCCACCTAGTCCAAAATACGTGCATAGCATCTGCCACCTGGTCCCATGCCAGCCAAAGCTGGGCCAACATAGCTAAGGAACCTTGTGTACAACCCAGGCACCAGGGCTTTTTATGCTGGCTGACCCAATGTTGTGTTTTATGGCACTTAAAATAGGTCAGCAAAGAGAAATATTTAAAGACCTTCATAGTGATTAGGTATCATTTACATGTGGAAAATAAAAAAGATGATATATGAAATACCCACTTGTAGTGGGATATATTTGTGTATTGGAACCAGTGAATGAAATACCCACTTGTAGTGATAGATTAATGTAGTGAAGCCAGTCAATTAAATACCCACTCATAGTATGATCAATTTGTGTATTGGAGCCAGTCAATGAAATACCCACTTGTAGTGTGATAGATTTGTGTATTGGAGTCAGCCAGTGAAATACCCACCCTTAGTGTGAAAGATTTATGTATTGGACCCACTTACTGATAACATGCAAGCCAATTCATGTGATGTAAATTGCTTTATTTTTTGCATGTTTAAATGTTCACGGTTTTTAAATTTTTGACATTACACAGTACTTTTAATTTCACTATTTTGAACAAAATTCCATTTGAAACAATGTTAAAATACTATTTCACTGTGTTTTTATTTTCACGGTTTTGTGCCGTCAGCAAAATTTGTGAAAATAAGAATATTGCGAAATTAAAGCAATTTACAGTATATAGGTTTCCATTTCATTGCAAAGGGTTGACATTTCTTCACAACAGAAACTGGTAATTTATTAACACTTTGCAACTCAGAATAGTCATGAGTCAAGTATTTCTTGGCATCAGTTGATACTACTTGTAAAAATGCCAAACTAAGCTGTTTACTGGGAAACGCTATATCGATATGGGACACCAGAAACTTTTAACTCATTTGATTCCAAACGAGTACAAATTTCCAGAGTTACTCAGATATTCACATAAAATAGCCGTCACTCAAGTTTGGACTTACTGAGTGTAAAATCAGTGGTTGCTTAATTACCCAGCAAGTCAATCCACAGCTGTCAGCTAACAGCTGTAGCATGACTTGCTGGCCAATGTGGACAACAGTTACTGCAGATTTTATCATGAAAGTATACAATGAAAACAAAAATAAAAAATACTGAATGAGCTGTTACGCCTTGGTTAACTCAGGCAAGGTTAGAGAATTCCGCAACTCTTGCACGTGCAGAACTTCAAACATATTTGTATAATATGTTTTAAAATTGTCCTGAAATAAAAATTTGAAATAGATTTTTCAAACAAATATGGGGACTACTGGTACCATTTATGATTCTGTTACAGAGTGAGGGGTGTCATAGTTTTATTTTGTCAGTTTGTCCTTTCATGCATATCTTGCCAGAATGGGGTGATCTCCAAAATGAATAAGGGAATGAGCAAAGTGAGTCGACTTGAACAAGGCTTCATTACTCTGTGGCCCCGTGAAAATTCCTTGCAGTGTCTGTCGTCACCATGGCAACGAGAAATTGGTGGTAACCATGGTAACCAACCAGCTGATTTTTATCCCAGAATGAAGCACAAAAACAGCTTCAGGATCACACAGGTTGATGACGAAGGAAGTGTAACAGGAATGTTTACCCACAGCTGTACTGTAGCACTTCAAAATGTCCAGGAGCAACTCTTATTGCCTCATTGCTGGGATCACTTGCCACTTTTTTAATGCAGTTACAGTGTTTATCACATCAACGGAAATGCAGAAGTTGTTGAAAAGTCCAAGGGTACAGACAGACCGTGTATATGTCACTGGAGATTTCCTCATACTCGTGAAGTTCACATGGTGCTTATTTCTGGGTCAAGGTTGGGTGACTTTTTAAAGCTTTTCATTGTTATCTATGGAAATTTGGTTAGGTATAACAGCAAGAGTATGTGTGCAGGTATCTACGCAGAGTTCTGCAGTTTGTTTCCATGTTGTCAACTTTTAAATATGTTGGTCTGATTGTAAGGTAATTTTAGGTAAGTCAAACTTGGCTATATTTATGCATATTTCAAATGAAGCAGTATTCAATTCCAGTAGTTTTTAAATGGCAGTTGGTGCAGACTTAGAGATATATTGTCGTTGCTGAAAACATCAGCCTGTCAAAGCAACCTGAGATGAGCCAACAGTCAAGTGGATGTGTATAAACATGTGCAGACATCTGTTCCGGTTGTCTTGTGTACCTGTTGTCTTCATGTTTTGTGTTAGTTATGTTTTTCTCCTCGTCACTTACACACACTGTGTGTAAATGTCAATGCCCTGCAGCATGCACTGATCTTTGCTGGTCACCTCCAGAGATATATTTTCTCAGTCAGTCCAGCTTTGAGTTTTACTTTCTTTGTTTTTTTTTGTTTTGTGTTTTTTTTTGGGGGGGGTCATTGTCATTACAGTGATTCAGGATCATACGTGGTGAAAAATGGTCAGACAATGAATGATGTTAAAGTCTGCATTACTCTGTGTGGGATTGAACTATGAAGTAGTCTGAACCCCGATTGGTTAGTGTGGGCGAGCTGACAGCCAATCACAAAAATGCAATGCCAGCAATGTAGTAATTAAATTATGGTGAAGCCATCATTGGCAAGTAGTATTTGGGAAGCCAATAGATCTTGACAAGGGAAACAGTTGGCCAGAGATACTATATCTTGCCAAAGCAAGCTAGATTTGGCCATTCACAGAGGACTGTTGAACATTTTTCTCCTCTGCCAGCTCTACATCCAACTGTTACAAACAGGTATGATGCCAGGTTGTATGTACTTGTATGTTATAGCTAATTTCGAGAGCAGAAAACTTGGGTGCAACAGACAGGAATGTTGGGATTTGTCCGATGCCTCCCGCTTCTTTTGTGTCCTGTCTGCTTCAGTGGCTTTGTTGACAAAAGACTCTGTCTTTTCAGAAATTTGCTGTGCACATACCATGTTGCTTGTTACATGTGTATGAGTAACTTATGAATCAGGCAGCAAAGTGTTAAGGCGCAGATGGACCCTTGTTTAATATCTCCCCGCTATTGTGTGCACATTGGCTGCAACAGATTAGCTCTGTGCCTACATTAAATGTCAAAAAACTGTGATGGACTGGTGCTACTGTGGATTGCAAGAGGAATTGTCACAACTGCTGCCATAAACTGTAATTCCAACAGTGGTGGATCGTTACGACAACAGCCATGGACTGTTATACATGCACTTGCTATTGTGGATTGTATTATTGATTGCCAATATCAGATGGTAATCTCTAGATATACTTCAGTGGACTTACAACTTCCAAGTACCTATATCAATGAACTGTGATAACTTTCAAAGACTTGCATCTACATCTATGGACTGTAATTTTCAGGGACTGTTATAATTACATTGGTGTTCTGTAACATCAGTCATCACGTTTTACTTGACCATTGGACTGTATTCTACAAAGTGCATAACTGGCTGGCTTCTGGAGTGCATTACATGCTAGCTACAGATTCACAGAGGATATCATTTGCTGGCTTCAGATTTTATTAAGGATGTACCATGGTAAAGAACAAGCATGCCTGGTCATCCTGGGGACTCGAAAACTAGATGCCACTACTCAGCTTCAGCAGGCTGCACCATCAACATTTTAAATGTCGTATATGATGACCAGACAATGACTATTGTACAGAGGTACACTGACTAGACTTCAGTGTAAGCACAATACACAACCTCAAAATAGATGAGAAATCGGACCAGTGGATTTACATGAACATGTCTGGTGACAGCTGTATGGACCATGCCATGCAGCCTGTCTGTGAACATTCTGGACTTATGCAGAATAAAGCTATGGACAGTAATGATTTAAAAATTGTGTGAAGAAAACACCATATCAGTATATGTTAATTAGTGTTGTGATAACGCCCATGCTAACGTTTTCTCATTCAAAGTGCCAGGATGTTACGCATTGTCAGCATCAATGTTCCTGTGTGAGTTTCTCAATATTTAAAAACATTTCCAATTATAATTCCACATGATGCCTATTGGGGTAGCAGGCTTTTGAACTCGCAACTTTACGTGGTTTTGGTTGGGGAGTTTTGAAGTTACAGCTGAGACCTATCAGAATAGCATAACCCAGGTTAGCTGCCTACGGTTAGCCATACCTTTTGGGACCAGAAAGAGTTAATGCATGTATGGCATATCTTCCTAAGTGTAGGCGTCATTAACAGATCTATAGACACGACAGATACTGGCCATGTCCAGTGTAGAATTTGAGCAGTGTGCAGACTTTGTTTGGTGACGTGGGTATAACTCGTATGATATAAAATGCAAATGAAATTTTGACAAATAGAAATGCGTCTGAATCAGGTCTTTTTGCCAGCAGGAGCGTTCTTCTGGTTTGGGCTGTCGGGTGGTGGCAGTCACGTGGGCGAACTTGATGTTATCTCCTATACTTGACAGGACTTTGTGGGATTGGCCTTCAGAAAAACAGACCCACTAAAGTAATAGAAAAATAATTTAATAGCGACTGGAGTCTGAGAATTTTATTTCAGCTATACGTTGCATAACATGCCCAAGTCAAAATTGACATGGGTATTGAACAGGAGAGTGATGTTAACCCTTCCCACCTAAATTATCACTTTTCTCCCCAAACTGGCTAAAACTGGCTGATGATCAAATTTTGTCTGCTTCAATGTTTTTGACCAATTTCAACAACAGTGGAAAACAGTTTGTATGAGAATTGAGGTGAGATCTGTCAAGATAACATGCCCCAGGTTCACAATTTTCCGTACCCTGGGTTTGATGCTTATTACGTGCTGTCCTACTAGGTGGCCTAAAACATGCTGTTCTGGGAGGTGTACTATAATATGTTGTTCTGGTACTGTCCCATGATGTGCTGTTCTGTTATTGTCCTATGACATGCTGTTCTGGTAGGTGTCCTATAGTATGCTGTTCTGGCACTGCCCTATGACATGCTGTTCTGGAAGGTGCCCTATAATATGCTGTTCTGGAAGGTGCCCTATAATATGTTGTTCTGGTACTGTCCTATGATGTACTGTTCTAGTATTGTCCTGTGATGTGCTGTTCTGGTACTGTCCTATGACATGCTGTTCTGGTAGGTGTCCTATAGTATGCTGTTCTGGTACTGCCCTATGACATGCTGTTCTGGAAGGTGCCCTATAATATGCTGTTCTGGTACTGCCCTATGACGTGGTGGTGTGGCAGGTGGTCAATGACATTCTGTTGTGGTAGTGTCATACAGTATGTTTTCTTGGTAGTGACCTGTGACATGTTGTCCTGGTAGTGACCTGTGACATGCTGTCTTGGTAGTGTCCTATGACATGCTGTCCTAAAAGGTGGCCTTTAACATGCTGTCCTGTTAGATGGCCTATCTCATGCTGTCCTGTAGGTGGCCAATGACCTGTTATACTGGTAGGTGGCCTATCATGTGGTGTACTGGTAGGTGTCGTTTCACATGCAGTCCTGATTGGTGGCCTATATGACATGCTGTCCTGGTAGGTGTCCTATGACATGCTGTCCTGGTAGGTGTCCTATGACATGCTGTCTTGGAAGGTGTCCTATGACATGCTGTCCTAGTAGGTGGCCCATGACAGGCTGTTCTGGCAGGTGGCTTATAACATACTGTCCAAGTAGGTGGCCTGTGATATCCTTTATTTTGGGTAGGTAGTTTACACGATATTGTTCTGGTAGGTGGTCAGTGACATGCAGTCCTGGCAGGTGCCTTGTGGTTTAAACATATTTATATGATAAGAGAACAGGGCTGTGCCTTGCATAACTCTTTTCATGGGGTATTCAATGGCATGTTGCCCAGGGAGATCTCGTACATAAATTCCATTCAGAATTTTTTTTTTTATTGTAACGTGATTTATGAAAATCGTCAAAATAGACAACAATTAATATGCACCCAGTTCAACCCTTTCCCCCTTGAATTAAGACTGAGTCAACAGACTGAGTCAACAGCTTTCCTTGGCATGGGTTGGGCACTTAGTGCCCAACCCATGCCAAGGAAAGCTGTTGACCTGGGACATGTGATCTTGATAAGTCTCATGTACATTTCTCAGTCAAATTGTTTTTCATAACTGTTGAGATTAGTTGAAATCACTGAAGCAGACGACATTTGACCACCATCCGGTTTTGGACGGTTTGAGGGGGAAAGGGTTAAGGAAAAAGGGAGAGGAACAGTAGGATATAGAACTGTATGAGTTGACAATGAGAGACTTTTGTTAATAGCAATCGTTTAAATTATCTATCTGAGACAGAAGATGCTGTGTTCATGTGTTGTGACACTTTGCTGCTTTGAGATGCTCCTGGCATCGTGTTACCCTGGAAAACCTGAGTGGGCAGGAACTGAAATACCTGACCTTTTGATACACAGTCTATTTGTAAATCTGGCAGGAAATAAGGGTCAGAGACTGGCTTGGGTAACATATAATCAGCTCAATGTTATAGCTGCATGTATGGCACAGGCATAAAGATGGCCAAGTCTTGCCCCCTTTCCCAAGGAAAAAAAAATGCTGTGCAGCAAAAAGTAAATTTACATGTAGCTTATTCCATTCTCGTCTTAATTCTCAGAAGACTGCATGTTCGAATTAGCTATAGACTTTCATTCAATTACTAAAGTGCATGCCAGATACAACATTCTGCATGGTGGCAGCACTTGCTGTCAGTCACCTGACATTTTCAACCAATGAATGAAGTTGGTTTTGTTTGTGCACCAGGTGGCTCCACCCACAACAGGTGGATACCAGAGGGAAGTAACTTCTAGTGTATGTACAAGTGACATGCTCTGTCCAATTGTTATTGCATTGAATGGTAAAGCTATACTTCAGCTGCTACAGAGGTAGCTGGAGTACAACTGTTAACTCATTCAGTGCCAACTGTGACTGAAGTTGAACTACATAGCACACACTGTTCTGACTGAAAATAAGGATGCTAGATTTATGATCCTTGTGAAAAGACCTTTCAGTCAAGTAGAGTGTACTACATGTAGCATGCCTCTAGTTACATAGAATATATTAGTCCAGGTCAACAGCTTTTCTCAGCATGGGTTGGGCACAATGGACCCAGAGCATGCTGCGGAAAACTGGTGACTGAGTCCAAAATATGGCACAGAAAGAGTTAAATGATTGCCAAAAGAACTGACCAAGATCTGTACCAAGTTCATATGTAGGCAGTTAATTGAAAGGAATCCTCCCTCTTATTCACCCACACAACTTGAAGGGAAATCCCATCAAGTTGTTAAGGTTTCATATATTTATCACTGTATCATGAGTGGACAGCACTCTGCAATTCTTTGATGTTTTACCACATATTTCAGGTCTACTTTTATTGCAACATCCAGTTCTTAAGTTTCCTTTTATTTACGTATTATGTACATTTTTTTCTCTGGTGAGAGCATCAGTGAGCCAGACAAGGAATGCAGTGGGGTAATGTGAGTGAGGTACAAGGTGACACCTGCTGGGAGGGCAGGGGGGAGGATATTGTTGACAAACACCATATGGGGGGGGGGGAACTCTGTTACTGTGGTAACCAAACTTTATGTTGTTGTTATTTTTGTTGTTTACAGCTAGTTAAGGAGAGCAAAAACAAGTCCACACATCAGTTTGTGTCGGTGTCCTTCAGTAATTCCAAGGCATGTGACGTCTGTGGCAAGTCTATGGCCAATAAGGCCGCTCTGCAGTGTGAGAGTGAGTACCATGTGTTCACATACATCATGCAGTGGCCTACTTCATACAGGTCACCCCACAATATACTAGTTAGTGGCCATAAAGAGAAGAAGGGACTAGCTACTTTTGAGAGTATGCCGGGAATATATTTATCTTTGAAGTTTTAGAACTACAAATAGTAATATAATTTTGAAAAAGGAGCATGCTATCAAGAAATGGAATTGCCATAAATTATATACAGTGCTGAAGTGTTTAACTCATTCCATACTATGGTCACAGGCCTTGGTCAGTGGTTCTTGCACTGCCTGACAAGTCATGCTGCAGCTACCACAAGGGCAGCTGCAGCATGACTTGTCAGGCAGTGCCAGAACCACTGACTTAAGCCTATAGACATGTTGGTACTTGAATGAAAGCTCTTTTCATGAATTTAAATATGCAATTGTCGTCTTAAATCTAGGTAAATACACGGAAAAATCAGGGACTGGTATGGAATGAGTTAAATTAGCTGGCAAACAGCCATTGGCAGTGAAGTCAGTGGTTTGTGCATTGCCTGGCAAGTCATTCTGCAGCTGCTTCAAGGATAGCCACACATGACTTGCCAGGCAATGCACAAACCACTGACTTCATACAGTTATATTGGCACATGCACTAGAATTTAAGCTTGAATGAGGAATTTGAATACATGTATACACCATAATAATCGCAGAATATGAACAACTTTCTTTTCTTTTTGAATTCTGAAACAGGCAGAATTTAACTTCAAATTGCACATCATGAACAAAGCATTTACTAACATGCAAGATCAGAACATTTTGTATCAGGTCTGAACAGTTTGCATACATTCATGCAGTCAGATCTGAAGTTCAGCTTTTTAAACCACTTAAAAGTGTCAGATGGCAACTTTTGTACTATCATTCTGGGCCACTTTAGATGTAAATTGTGATCAACATAATACCCAGTATAAATGGAAACTGTTTAATGCTGTGATACTGATATATGTCTTCATTGCTCAGTGGGGCCTCAGGTAACTAATACCAGTGGGAAATAATTTTCAGAACAAAGGCCCCATTGAGGATCAGTAATTAAGTAGTTTTCTGCATATTTGTTGAACTTTGTGACTTGTTTGTGACTTCAGATTGCATGGTGAACGTTCACGAGAACTCCTGCAAGGATCAGATAGCTGCCTGCACCAAGTTCAAACATCAGAGCAAGGTGAGATGGCCTAATAATAAATCCCTGTACCACCCATTATAATGTGTAACCCAGGCTTTACTGACCCCTTTGAGGTGGTCTGGTATGGGATTATGTTTCATTTATAGTGCTATGGATATCACCCAGAACCCTCTACAGCAGGGTACTGGAAGTCACCGTATATATAGACACCAGTATGAGCCAAAGAGTGTCTGCCTAGGTACATCCACGTCTGCTGAGTGCCCAGCCACTATAACAGATACTGCCCAAGCATCTCTAGTTTGACCTGTCTTTAGGGACCACTTTTCACAGCTAGACCCTGGATGTTCACCTAGACGTGTCTCTGTCTACTGTATATGTGTGATCTCAGCAGTATTAACTCTGGGCAAGACCAGAATTTTTTTTTTTCCCCAATATCTATCTCTGGCTTTACACCTCCATCATTTGTTCAACTTCCTTAATGTTTTCCATTTTTTATCTCAGCTGACCTGTCAGTCAGCTGAGGTTATGTGGTGGTTAGGCATCCATCATCCGTCCATAATTCATGTTTTCCACTTCGTCTCCAAACTCACTGGCCAGATTCACCTCAAACTTGGTGGGTATGTACTGGTCACAGTGATATCTGATACCAGATTCACTTCAAACTTGGCAATTTCAAACAATGTACCTTGGATGGGTCTCTACTTAGTTTGTTCAAATAGTCACGCTCCAGTGATGGGGGGGTATTAACTTTTTCTTCATTTTTTTGGCCAAATCTGGAAAGAAAATCTTCTTCTGCAAAACTACTTGACCAATTGATTTAAAATTGCACAGGTACACTTGAGGGCATGACAGGTGGAGGTACACAGTACATGGACGGTCTTGACCTCATTCATGAGGTCAAAGGTTCACTTAGGTGTATTCAACTCTTCAGATGTTAACGAGAACTATTTCACCGTGGACTTGATGTTTTACATCATTATGATTCTCTTTGAGGGCCACACTCAGACAGTACATAGGTGACTTTGACCTCATTCCCAGGGTCACAGGACAACTGTAATGAAATTTACTGTTCACTTGATAACTTGAGATCTTTTTTAAGATAGGACCTTGATGTTTCTCTATGTAGGTCAGCCTTGACCTCGTTTCTGAGGTCACAATGCAACATCCATCAATTTTACTCTTCACTATAACTTGGGAACTACTTGAACTGAGACCTTGATGTTGCACATGTAAGTGTTCTTCCATAGAGGTCAGACTTACTCAGTACATGGATGACCTTTATCCTATCACAGTTCACAGAGCCACAAGTGTGACGAATCTCTAGGTCAGCTGAGCATGGGCTGTTTACACATTCCTCTTGTTCTTCCTTCTTTTTTTCTTCCTGAATTTCTCATCAAGGAAAAGGTCAAGTGACCTACAAACAGAGACAGTTCATTATTGGCCAATGAGGTATCTTGGTGCAAAATTAAAGCAAAATCTGTTCAGACATATTTTGTTCATCACAGTACTGTAACAAGGTAACTGATTGGCTAAAATAAATGAGTTTTGAGTTTGAGTTTGAGTTTTAACTGGATTGCCACATAACCAAAAAAACAAAAAACAAAAACAAACAAAAAAAAACCAAAAACAAAAAAATCAAAAATCAAAAGAAGAGGGAGTCTTAGCTTTTGAAAGGTAGAGACATAAAAGTAGTCAAAATATATAAATGTGGAGTATGTCTACCAGTGGCAATGGATGTGTGAAGTGCCCAGCATGGATCATGTTGTATACAGCTCAGCACCACCAGCCTGTATGACCTCTCTGTCTCTTCTTATTTACTGCTACTTTTTGACACAGGAATATACGGATTGCGTCCCTCTCCGTGTTGAGTACAGCAGTTACAGAGCATGCCCACAGAGAAAATTTATTGGGTTATTTACTACAGGCTGTGAAAGGAAAAGGGGCTTCGTGGAAGCTGAACAGGATCTCAGCATGGGATCTCCTGCCCCTAGGACTGTCGGGCAATACATGTATATATTTTGAGGAATTAGAGAAAAAGAGTCTGACTGTCAAACATTGACCCATTCCCAGCCCTGTGTAGTGATTCTTATTTTAGAAGTCTCGACTTGTGCAGAGACTGTTCCTGGGAGGTGTGCATAGATGCTTACTTTTTGCTGGAGTGTTGAGTGGGTTGTTCTATGATAAAAAGTAAAATTGTATCTCTGTATTATTGCACTATTCCAAGTGCATGTACCCTGGTGCTCCTCTTCCCATCAGGCAAACTCCTCCTATGTGAATTTAAACTTTATTGCAAAGAAAATTAGTTTAGCAATGTGGTTTGACTCTGTTTTCCAAGGGAAAGGAAAATATGACATTAAATACTCAACACCTGGGGCTACCTTCGCTCTAATCTCACTGTGTGCAGAAAATGTTTCTTCACGCACATATTTCTCAGCTCAGTACAGGGTTAAATTTTATGATTGCTCTGATTGGTTGAAATTTACTAAATAACTCTACATGAACGGATGCAGAGCTCACATGTAAACGTTGTTCAGACAATCTGGTGACTTACTGGAATGGCTTTGATGCATATTCTGTGTGGGTGGAAGAAAACCACATGGCTGTCATGGAAGCTTAGAGCAAGACAGAGTCACCAGCAGTCCTTGACAGGAGCTGGGCACAATGTACGCAACCCTTGTCAAAGAAAGCTGTTGACCTAAGGCTACACAGGTTATCCTGATAGGCCATATCTACACTTTTAATTCAAAACGTTTGCCTATCAGTGAGAAGTGTAATAAAAAAATATTGAAGCAAAGAACAATTTAAAACCGAGCAGTGGACTGATTTATCCAGCTCCTGTGTTGGGATATTGAAGCACAAGACATTTTTGTCTATCGCCAAAGAAGGTGGAATAGGGGGACATGGAAATAGTAGAGATATGGGCAGTCAGTGTCCATTCATCCTTCCATCTGTCCATTTGTCCATTATATATACATGTACATCCATTTGGCCCAATATCGAATTAACTGTTGAAGTTAGGATGATGAAATTTTACAATAGATATTTCTTAGACATGTACAGGGCAAGTGCAGTGTAGCTTCATGTTGACCTTGACCTCTTTTCAAGGTCACATGGCTCGTAAGTGTGACAGGTCCATATGGCCTAATATCTGATGAACCACTTCAGATAGAATATGTGTAAGGCAGTTTATACTAGGTGCATCCCATGATGGGCATGGGACGTTTTATTGACCTTGACCTTTTTTCAAGGTCACAGAGCTGCTAAACCTGACTTTGAAGCAAATGCAATCAGTACCTTATCATACATACATTGTATTAGAGACATGTGCAGCATCACTCTTGCCTTGAGCAGAACATTTTAGTGCTGCATGGGTGGTTTGTTGATCATGCTTTTTTTTTAACGTCACCAGTACCAGAAACCTATCTACATGGGCCATAAACTTAGGAAACAGTGATATGGAGAGCATGTACAATGTGCTTTCATGTTGCCTAGCTGTAGGTATGTGGTGCTTTCATGTCACGTAGGCATGTGCAGCATAGCCCATTGTTGACCTTTATCTTTTGAAGTTTATAGCATAGAATATCATATGAACAGCTATTTACACTGAATTTTAAACCCATAAGTGCCAAATTGCAGTTTGACTAAAATATGGCATAGAGGGAGACATACATGTAGATGCTTTGGATCCATCATAGTACTATTTTTTATTTTGGGGTTTTGAGGCTATCAAAAAACATTCTCACCTCTGGAATTTTAGGTTTCAGACTTTATTTATTTATTTACCTGTTTGTTTGTTTATTCATTTTATTCATTTCTGTATTGTATTATAAAAAACAAAGGCAAATGACCTTTTCACACTGCAACATAAGTATACCAGTGGCTTCAATGCTCTGTTTTCTCTGTAATTAGCTTGAGTGTATGGTATATAGCCATCAATCTTTCAAGTGCGGGACCTCACAGCACTAGTGCTGCCCCTTTTACCCAGGAAGAAGTTTCTGAGGCTAAATATTTCCAAAAGAAATGCACATTATTGGCCTGTGATGATGTTTGGGAAATATCACCCCAGTGATGAAGCAAGGAAGTAACAAACTTGCATTTGCCCAACTGTCTGTACAAGTCATAGAGCTTGCCATCCACCCAAGTACAACACATGGGGATGAGAGTAGGGAGCATGGCACACAGTGTTGTCTGTTGGAGGTATGTGATTATCCTACGTCAGACCTGTCGCTACCCTGTGGGGCCTAATACTTTGATGAAATATGGTGTGTGCCTCATAAGGTCAGTTATTTTTGGTGCCGACACTTTTTTTTGTGCTCTTTGGAGAAACTATTTCCAAGCACTTTCAACAACTTGGTTATGAGGAATATACCCTAGCACTCCAAGTAAAAAACAGGCCAGTTTTAACTAAAACATGGAAATTTGAAAAAGCCCTTAACCATGTAAAAAGGCGCAGTATATCTAGATAACAAGGAAGTGCACTTTGACATACTGTTGACGTCAAGTTATCAAAGGTATTACTGAGCACATTTTAGCTGATATTTGCATGTCAATTTTTTTTTTTATGAAGACAGGAACCAGCTTCTGGTATATCAATCCAGCTCTAAATCTGTCAGATTTACACTTCAAAGCGTCCAAAAGTATGGCCCATTCAGACCAAATTAACCATGTACATATTAGTGGAAAGGCTTTAATGTATTTCCCTTGTTAGAATTGCGTGTTGATTCAAAGCAGAAAGTATTTCCTTTTTGACCCATATGAACTCCATATGCCACAATTTACCCTTTGATTGTTATTCTAAGACTGAATCAACAACTTTCTTTGCAGCTTAGGCACATTGCACCCAACCCATGTTAAGGAGAGCTTTTGACATGGGGCATGTTATGATGTCTTATTTACAATGATTTTTACACAAAAAAACAAACAAACAAACAAAAAAAGCATTTTATCATAGAAAAACGATATGTGAAAAAATGGAAGCACAAGACAATTTACATGCAGGTAGTTTGAAGAGGAAGGGGTTAAACATAAAATCACTCTATTTTCATATGATATGGATCTGAGTTATTATCACTCTAGTTTCATTTAACAGCTTGGTATCAAAGGAGATTACCAAAATAATTTGGTCTTTGTTACAGCTGAGCTTTTCCAGGAATCCACACTGTGTATATGTTTATGTATGCATAAGAGGAAAATTAATTTGTTTGATTGTTGCAGCTTCAGCATCGGGACTCAATGAAGGACAGAATGGCACGCTTCCAATCCAGCAGCCTGCCGGGTAAGTTTTAGTGTCAGTAGATCTCACTAGATGGTGCCACTAAAATAAACTGTTTCCAGTTATCAGTGCCATTATGCCTTCATTAGTTTTCAGAAAAATGCTGATGCATACTTTGTCCATGGTGTACAATGTGTTACCAGGAATGTCTGCCTGAAACTGAAATATGTACATGTAGGTGTAATTGTACACATAGCTCTTCTGTTTTGTTTGCTATCAGTGTTGTTCATCTTTCTCTCAAGTTCAGTCAGTACATTCATTGTTATCGTTCACATAATATCAAAGGATAGGTATGCCGGATCCTGTGGACAGAAAGTTGTGAATGTTAGGGTTGCAGTAAATCTCGGCAGTGATCTGTCTATGAAAAAATTTAAAAAAGAGTACACACCTCTGGCTTGTACTCTGTCATCTTAGGCTCTCTTTTTTTTTTAAAGACGCATCGCTCAGGAGGTGAATAAAATGAGACTTCAGTATATTGCAAACATGCCATCTTTTCACCAATGAATCAAATGAAGAGACTGAATTTCAGCAATAAGTAGCAAAAATCCAAATCTGTCTTTCTGCCAGTTGTTCAAGCTTAATCTCCTGACACATGATAGATTTGCCGACCTCTGTGACATTTGAGGACATTGAGCATTATGGCATACTGTATTTACAAAAAAAACAAGCAAAGTGAAGGTCTGGAAATTTGCGCTGTCCATGGCAGGGTAAGAAAGACCTGGCTATGGATTCAGAGCTCTTTATTAACTCATTCCATACCAGTTCCTGATTTTTCCGTATAATTGCCTAGATTTAAGACGACAATTGCATATTTAAATTCTTCATGAAAAGAGCTTTTGTTTAAGTACCAATATGCCTATCTATAGTCAGTGGTTCTGGCACTGCCTGGCAAGTCATGCTACAGCTGCAAGATGACTTGCCAGGCAGTGCCAGAACCACTGACCAAGGCCTGTGACCATAGTATGGAATGAGTTAAAGTGTAGGGTGTAGGGCAGTTGGGTGATCTACTATAGTATTTAGGTTCAATCAGCCCTACCTAAATGGTTCAGGGGTCACAAGCACGCCATCAGATCCTCCATACAAAAAAGGAGTCCAGAGGATCAAGTCTGTAAGAAACCAACTCTGTAAAAGATCCCTACTTATCACAAAGGAAATGGACCATGTGGAGTCCAATGGTGGTCATTTGGGAGAGTTAAGTAATAGATGCAGTGTGTATTTAAGCTACCAGGGAAGATTTGACTGTTCATGGACACTATGGACAAAGAGGATGGTCCTGTGTTCATTTGCATACACAGAGGTTATATCAGTAAATTTTGGTAAAAATGTGTCACCACTAACATTATTATTTAGAAAATGGCTATAAATATATTCTGAGGAAATGGAGGGAATTCTGCCCTTCCTTGATTTGAATACAAACATCCTGGATGGTAAACAGTGTTTATAATGACCGTTGCTGTCCACAGGCGGCCCTGCCAGTCGACGACCTAATTTGAGCACAAAAAATGGTAATAATCATGACACAGTTTCCTGCTTTGGTATATTTTAAGCTCTAATAGAATTGCTTGGGCTTATGAGAAGCACTATAACTGGTACACACACACTTTTGTGAAAGAAGTTTTTAACAGATCTTGTTGCTATGGTTTTACAGGCACAACTTTTATTAATTAAAAAAAAAGTACACAAGTGTCAATTAATATCATTGCTTTCACATAAATGAAATTAACTTGTTTGATCTGAACTCACTTAGTACAAAGTTCATGAAAAAGTTGGTCAGTGGTTTTTGCATTGTCTGGCTTGGTATACTCTGACTGTCCTCAGGCAGGTGTAACATGATTTGCCAGGCAGTGCAAAAAAAAAGTGTACTTCTGGTGAGGAATATTAGTGTTCAGTTCTCATAACATCCCAACTTATCCTGGAGGATCTAACGCCATTGTATTGGCACGCAACTTTTTCCCATTAAAAATTAACAGCAAGCGTGTGATTTTGTAAAGGTAATCTGCATTTGTTTTGTCGTTAGTTGGAATAATGGGTCATCAGTCACCAGCTTTCCTGGGCAGGCTCTGGGCATTAAATGCCGAGTGTACCAAAGAAAGCTGGTAACTCGGTCTCTGGGGGGTTAATATGCACGGAGATACATTTCTAGTATAGAATGGCATCTAAAATATATTTATAGAGAAATGTCGGTTGGGATGTTATATTCCCGTGCACACTTTGAAAGTGCACCTTGAGAAGTCATTGACATGGCCGTCCTGTGGCCAACGCAGGCTCGAGGTATCATTGATAATGGCAAAATGAAAACAGGCTACATGAATCCAGTACCTTGAGGCTTGAAATACAAAGCAATATGGTATCTGAAACCAGTATAATAACTGACTTATTTTTTAGTGCTATCTTTCATTTTTATCATAACTTGATAAAGCAAATATGAGAGGTATACCAAGTAATACAGTGTCAAATCTAAATGCATCTCATTCATGTGTAGCAATATCTTCACTCTAATAGGTATGCCGGTTTGATAAAAGATATTCTTTAAAAGGCTATACGTTCGGTAAACAGTGGTCTTAGTTCTGACCACGATGTTTCTGCATATAACCCTCTAAAGTCACTCATAAAGTTCTATAAAGTATACAGTTTTAAAAAGCATACAAACTTATAGTTAATACTATGGTTTGTGGTAATGTTTTGTGGGAGCAATCTTTGCACAGCAATTATTAAGTGAAGAAAGGTGATCATTATTCTTTGATATAATTTTTTATTCAACTTCTACATTTTCATAGATTTTGACATCAAATTTGTGGCCAACTGTAGACCACAAAGCAAACTTAACAAGGGTGTCTCAAATCTTTTATATTTGTTGTTGTTGTTGTTGTTGTTGTTGTTTTTGAGATATGGGTGTTTGAAATTGGAATAATGACATATCAAAGGCAACAAATTTTTTAACCCAACTCTGGTGACAACATGAAACAAAAATTGAAAAATCTGCAACATGCTTTTTTTGATTCATTACAGAAACTTCAGTTTGAAGCAGATTTGAGGGCCCTATCTTCAAAAATGAAACAGCTGTATCGATATTGCTGCTGAATTATGATGATCTTTTGTGTAATTGTTATGCAAACATTGCCCCCAACTGACATTATGAAATTGAAATAAATAGAATCTCCAGTTTGTTACCTTTCAAAAGTGTATACATGTACTTTACCACACTTTATCTCTGAATCCAGGGTTATATTCAACAATTTCAAGGCACTGCTAACCTGAGGTATATCCTTAAGCTTGATGCTTGAAGAGAATCGAAACTTTTTAATCAAAAGTAAATCTATTAAACATGATTATGCCCGCCTCCTACCAGAGGAGGGGCATAAAGTAATTGCTTTTTACATCCGTCCATCTACTTTTTGTGTCTGGGCTATAATTTGCTTGTCCTTCAGCTGAGATTACTGAAACTTAATGAAACACACAGGTGCATCTGGACATAAGGGTGTAGCAGAAAACAAAGTAGGTCACTAGGTCAAATGTCTGGGTCACTGGTATATCCTGGTAAAATCATGTCAAGACTGTAATTTCTTTACTCATTGAGTTAGTTTCATGAAACATCATACAAAGACATTTTGACCCAAAGGTTTCTCATGTAACAAAAGTAGATCACTAAATGAAGTATTATGCATCCTTGCAAGTGTCCGTCCACTATTCGTGTTTGGGCTGTAATTCCCTTGTCCTCCTACGTAGCTAGATTAATGAAAGTTTACACACAGGTGCATCTTGGCATAAAGGTGTGTCATGTAACAAAAGTAGGTCACTAGATCAAGTATCTGGGTCACTATGACATATCCTTATACAATTGTGTCTGGGCTATAATTCTTTTACATTTTAACTTAGTTTAATGAAACTTCACGCACACATATATCTTTACCTAAAGTTGTGTCATGAAACAAAAGTAGGTAACCAGATCAAGTATCTGGGTCACAGTGATTGCCTATTTTTATTGACTAAAGTCATTCCAAAACGAAACTTGTGATTAGCAAGGTTATAGATGAGGCGAGGGGAGCATGGATCCAGCAATCTCTGATTGCATTTTAATTTAATATTCAGTGATGTAAGTTCATATTTGGGAGCTCATGACATGATTTGTAAGGTTAACATTCAAAATCCAAAAACCTTCAAATAATGCATGCCTTGAGAAAGTGACAGATATAATATGATATAATATATGTCTTTTAAAACAAAAGTTGATGCAATTTCTTGGTAGCTGTGGATATTGAGGACATTTTTGCTCTCTGCAGGGGGTCGTGTGACAGGTCCATCTGACCATTTACGACCTGATTTGACCACAGAAAATGGTAATTTATATGGCAATATCCAGCTTTGAAGTAACACAGGCCTCTATTAACCCTAATACACTTGTGTAGGCTTTTCAATTTAGCCTGCATGACATCTGAAATTCTGGATTTTTTTATAGAAATAAAAATGTGGATGGTAGGGTAAGCTTACTCAGCAGGCAACTGTCATTGAGCTAACAGCTTCTCGTGAGTTTGTGGTGTAAGTGGAAGGTTTGTGCTGATTTTAAGCAACAGATGTATATATAACAGGATGGCAGCTGCATTCCAGAATGCCTTACTAACACGTACAACTTGGGACAATAGCTAGTAGATGCATGTATGGGGCACAGCCAATGGTTCAGCAGGATAAGCTGGGTTAATTTTGGTCACTAGAAGGCAGCACTGCTCAAGAGAGATTACTGGCACTTCCTGTTATGTCTAATGGGGCAAGAGCTTTCATATCATCCATCTTGACCAGTGGTACTATCTAGTGATTCAAGTGTTTTGGGTTTAGGTCCTTTAAGGCCAGGAGGGAGAGAACAATAATACAGTAAGACTGTCTCCATGTAAGCAATGTTAGGATGGAGGCATCACAGAAAATATACCCACTAAAATAGCCTTTGAAGAAGAGAGCCACTGTGGTACATGTCAACCCTTGTCTTGCCTCTACCAAATTCTGGAATTCCAGATCAGCTTTGATCTCTTTATTTTGTGGTAGTATTATATAGGTTGATCAAAATTATCAATTAGAATTTGAAAACAGAAAAAAATTGTATTTCTGGTTACATGTTTAGGACAACATCAGGCCTGAGACTGGTTAGATCATGAGGCGATACCGCTAAAAACAATAGAAAATGGTAGGACAGTCAAGCAGGCATAATGGTAGAACAAGGGTTTAGGAGGAAAAATGTATAGTACATGTAAATATGTATGAAGAGTTTTGATGGAGAAACGGGCATGCACGATATATGTGTACAAAGGGTTTGATGGAAAATGGGTAAAATGTATGTATGTATGTATGTATGTCAGGAAAGTTTGACAGTATTTGTGTATGCGTCACAGAAAGAAGAGTTGTTCGTCATACTAACCTATGGCATATCATTTTTTTTTTTTAATGGAACTGACACTGTGTGATAAAAGAGTGTTTTTAGCAAGATTCCATCATCAACAAACTTCATTTGCATGCACAGAATTGGTTGCTTCAGATTTGTTTAATATAGGCAGGCTTGGCAGGCAAATGCAGTTGCTTTTATCAGCATTCAGCTGGAAGCTGGGTGGGAATGATGACAGCATAGCAAGAAGCCATGTTAGGTATAATGGCAATACTGTAACAAGGGCCAAGCATTTGTCACACCAAGGAAGGTAGAGGGACTTGGTCACATGTACTTTAGTCCTTCATTTCCTCGTCCTTATCAATGGAGAACACAGATAAAATATGAGTTCAGGAAATCATACTAAGTAAGAGAGAGTTGTGCCATGTAATATCATTCTGACAAGTATACCACTTTATTGTATTGCTGTTTTATATATGTATATCAGAATACACAATTTTCAACCAAATTTCTTCCAAATGGTTCATTTCTTGCTAAAGGTTTGCATGTGAAATTGGAAAATATATTTAGAGAGAGTCTTAGGCACAGTGCAGGGACATGCCCTGTGTTTATCATGGTGGCATGTCATGAGTATCTGAATGACAACTTCCCGTACACACTGACCTAACTCCGTTTGGCTTCCTTGGTTAACAGAGGGAGACACAGGCAATGGTAACAAAGTTATGCAGTCGTTCCGGCGGGAGAGAGCTTCCTCTGCCCCCATCAGACCAGTTGACCAGGTAAGTGGCTTTTAAACTTTATCAAGCTTTAAAATCCAGCTTAATGGTGTCCAAAATGTGGCATTGTACCCTTATAAAGACCACCTTTGATTGCACTTGCAGTGTGGATCTCAGTTGAGATAAATCACGTGGGAAAAAAATTGAGTACATCATGGCAATGAAATGAGGTGTGCTTGCTTTTCCTTGCAGTCAAATACATGAACATTGATGTCAGCATTTGGTCATTTTTGAAATTATGTATTTTTTTCAAAAAAGCAAAAAGAATGGGGAATTGCCAACAGAAGTGAAGTTTTGCCAAGTATGTTGATTGGTTATTCAAGAGTCTTCAGCAGTGTGGCAGGGACAGACAGAAATACATTTTGAAGGCCTTTTCTGACATAGCTTCAACCTTACAAAAGAGTATTTCCGTATATGTTATTCAAAATGACACTTCCTCAAGATATGTGCATGTATTCAGTACCAATGGGCTGTAAGTAATCTTTATGAATTGTGTGATGCAATAACTAATCACAGCAAAACTTGAATGTATATATATTGATTACATACATTGTATATATATATATATATATATATATATATATATATATATATATATATATATAAGAGTATGAGCAGTTAAATGAGTCTGACCTCTGTGCCTCTATGTTACCTGTGTATTTCCAGATGACAATTGCTAATGTCAGCTCTAAGAATAACTCAAGGTGAGAAACTCTGCTCTTCCTCTTCCCCACACCACTCTTCTTTTTTTTTTTTTTTTTTTTTCAGGGAGGAGACTACTTTGTGTTGTTTTATTGTCAAGACCTGGGGGGGGGCATTCTTTGAATTTCCCGGTGTTGTCAGTTCTGTGTGGTGTCAAACAGTGTTTCCACAGCTAACGTTTCCTTGGTGTTTTTCATAAATCTTACAGCTACATTAAGTACAGCACATAAGCCTTTGGTTCAGGTCTCAGATGTCTGTGTCTCTACAAGAAGACAGATAAAGTGCTTTGATAAACATAGATTCTGATGACAGATTGTCTGCCTCGTACATTGACCACTTTGTACATGTAACCAGTAGACTTCTAAATTTGCATTCTATGCCACAGGGCGCCTATTAATTTGTATTGTACTAGTAGACTTGGTTGCCATGTAGTGTATCCGGTAGATATGGGATACTTTGTATCTTGCTCAACAGAAATGTGCAATTTTGTATCATGCACAATAGAATTGTGGATTACTTTGCTACCTTAGCCAGTAGGCTTCAAGGATTATGTAGATACACAGTAGAATTGTGGGGTACTTTGCTGCCTTAGCTAGTAGACTTCAAGGATTATGAACATGTAGATATATTACATTTGGGTACCTTGCTAAGTTGACACAATAGACCCATATGCTACAAGGTACCTTGTAATGCACCCATAGAGTCACAGGTAACTTGTAATTTATCCTATAGACTTGCATGCTACCTGTCAATTCCAGTGTGTCACAGGTAATTTGTAATTACCCAGCAGACTGGCATACAACACGATAATTCACCCCTACAGGCACAGATAACTTGTAGGTTACTGATGGCTGTCCTGCAAAATTCAATGTTATTTCTAGGTGTAAATATGCAAAAAGGAGATCCCTGGAGAAAAAAGGCTGTGTGCTGTACTATTAGTACTTTATTAGTTGAATACTTTTTCAGAGCTCATGTACTTGATGTGTAGAAACTAGGGTCTTTATTCTTTGAATTATAAGTTAAGATTTTGTCTATATAATCTTGAAGGTTCATTTGACTTGCATTATTTTGCTCTTATTTAAAATTTGTTGTGGTTCAATCTCTATGTTAATCACTAGTTTGCAACTTAATTTTGAACTTACATTATCATGTGTAGGACTTTGTGTAAAAATTAGAATTATATTACAGACTCAATGTGTATATTCATATTGATGCATAAAGAAAAATAGATCATGTGTGTGTCCAATGTGAATATCCATGAAAGGGGTCCCTTGACCTTTGACTTTACACCCTTGACCCTTGACCTCTGACTTGTCAATTTGTCCCTCTCTTCAAGAGAGAATATTTGTTAGAAGAGATATATTTTCTGAACAAGTTGTACCCCACATGTAACTCCTTGAGACTTGCACCACATTGTATAGGAATTGAGTTTTTAAAAACTGACAAAGTTGATACGTTATTGCAGTATGATAAATTCAAATTAATGTCTGTTTGAGGAAAGCTAGCTCAACTTTGTGTAAGATATTGTCACATGGATGACAGAAATTTTAAATTGAAATATACATGCACTTGCTCCTAGCAAGATCTGTGCATGTATATATCCAGTGCTACCATCTGTAGGTATTATTGCAAGCTATGTATGCTCAAGAGTAAAGAAAAGCAGAATTTGTCATTTATATATGGTATATATTAAAAGTGTTTTCTTTCATTAAGCATCAGTGTTTAAAAATTCAAGATACCCGAGACAATCAATATTCTGCAATTGGATCATTGTTGGAGCAGCTTATTTAAGAAATAGACACACACCGAGATAAAAGAGGATTATATCCTAATGAAAGCTAATAAGATGTACACTGTGTCCAAGCCCTTTCAAGGATAATCGCCATTACAATAGATGTTGCCACTCCCTCATTTCTCTGTACCTCCTGACACCTTATCCTTGGCTTCCTCAGTATTTTTTTGGTGACAGTTTAGTGACGTGTTGTAACTGTACATGTGGTGCTGCTCATTGTTGTTGTCAGTGTTGTTGGCTGTCTATTGCACAACATTCACACATCTGAAGTCTTATGATTTCCCTCCCCATGTCCCAAGTCACAGCCATGCATGCCTTGGTATCCTCAGATAAAAGTTACCACAGTTTCAGTCTCAATGTACAACGCACTTTTCAGTGGCCAATGTAGGGACTCTGCACTCTTGTGAGCCTGAAAGTGACTTGCCAACATTCAAATATCTGATCCTGGAGTGTCACACTTAACCCTTTGCACAAAAATGGATATAATGTGTTTCAAACACCTGCACCCTTTGCACAAAAAAGTTGGAGCAATATGTATCAAACTTAGCCTTCCGCACAAAAAAGTGGACATAATCATGTATCAAGCACCTTAACCATCTGCAAAAAAGTGGACATAACATGTATGAAGGGTGCAGGTGTGAAGGGGCACACTTTCATGTTTCACCTGCAGACTCTTTAGTGTGCCTTTCACATGGTGCATTTTTTAACATAAAAGTTAAAATAAATGTGATAGAATTTCAAACTAAATTTGACATGTGCAATGTGATAGGCCGTGATATTCAGTTGTTGGCAAGACTTTTCAAGGTTAAACACAGCAGCAGTCCAGTTGTCTGCCATCTGAAAGTGCACAGTGATGTTTGATACTGATACTTTGTAACACACCTTGCTGTCCAGGGGTGTTCTGACCTCATCATGGCTCTCTCTGTAATCATTTTAGTTATGAATGAATCAAATTGCAATTCAAACTTGTAAAGGCTTCACCAAGAGTGAGCAGTGTGAGTGATACACTCAAAATAGTACTCATGAACGATGCCAGTGCTCATATTCATGACATGAGTGACACACTTGAAATACTGCTCGTGAATAAACAGATTAAGGACACATTACAACACCATAGGTCACTTAAGCTGGTCTCAACGCATTTAAGGTGTTTTGCCAGAGTTCCTATGAATTTTCTGCAGGTCCAGTGCCGATCCATGCTGCTACGGAGACTGCCTTCTAGGCCCTATGGCTTGCACAGTACCCCTGGTGGTAGTAATGCGTACTAGCAAGCATGCGCATACCAGTTTGCTACTCTGTCGTCATCTTTGGTGGACGCGTTTTCTTGCAAGCTCCCGCTGTTCTCTGACCTGTTGGGTACTTTTGTAGCTTTTTCCTTTTGTCGTGAGGTGAGGTGTTTGGGAACTGGTCTTATATCCGGTGTAGTTTGTTCAGTGATTGTGTAGTCAGTAAGATCCATGAACTTGGATGTGGAGTTGGACGTCCGTTGGGATGCCAACCATCACAGGATAGCTTTTTGAGATGACCATCCTGCATGCATAGGAGTGGTGTGTGCTGCATTAAAGAGAGTCCATGCAACGTTTGTTGACAATGGACTCGCTATCAGGGCCAAAAATTCCGTTGGGCTGATGCAAAGTCATCTAGATGAAGGCTCCCACATGTGGAGGCACGTTGGGAGCGAGAGGACATTGGGCTTCAAGAGGGGCCTTCGGTGGCACACGTCGCGGCACATGCTGCAGGTGCAGCCATCCAGGCACCTGCCAGTTTGCCTGGGCATCACTGTCTAATGCGAGCTGGTCCTCAAATCGCGGCCCCTATTGGTGTGGCGACTAGTGTGACCAAGCAGGTTCACAGTGGTCCTCAATTCGAGGCCTAGCCTCGAATCGAGGTCCCTGATCCTCAATTTGAGGATCGGCCTTGAATCAAGATCCCTTTGGGGAAGGAGCCCTTCACAAACAGTGAGGGGACTGTGGTTGAGCAGGTTCCCTCCACAGTTACTTCTGCTCAAGGGAGCAGGTCTGTGGGCAAAGGTCCCTCTCATTCTGTCCGCCCTATGGCTAGCCATACATCATGCAAAAGGATTGGATTGTAGTGATCGCAAAGGGGCAAAGGAAGTCAGTAGTGACTACAGGTGGAGCCCAGGTGATGTCATCATCCCTCCCTGTAGCCCCAGCTCGCAAAATAGTCCTTGGTGGCGAGGACTTGGCCATTACAGTCACGTTTTGGGGCAGTGAGGGATCAACCTTAAAGCAGATTTCTCCTCTGCGGCCCTCCCCCAGTTGTGAGCATTTGTGCTCCCACCAGGGGAGGGAGAAGAAGAAGAGGAGAAGGAAGAAACATCATCGGCACCTCTCATCTTCTCCTGAGGGGAAGGTACGATGCCAGAGCAGTTGTTCTGGCGTTTCGCCTGCTGGAGAGAGGCAGCTGTCTCCCTCAGTGGATCCTGTTCCAGAGGGTGGTACAGTGGCACATGGATCAGTTATCTGAGTGCCTAGTCCCTCCCAGGGAGTTAATCAGGCCGAGTGGGGGGCTCGGCAATCTTCTCCTACCCCAATGGAGATTGATCAAGTGGTTGATCTTTCTTCCACTGGGGAGGTTGCCTCCACAGGGACCTATACCTATGTGGCAGCAGGCCGGGGTGCTTTTGCACCTGAGCCTAGCCCTGTGGAGGCTAAGGATCTCGCACCTTTGGCAGCTAAAGGGCTGGTGCAAGAGGTTGCAGCAGTTGTCACTCCCCTAGCTCTTAGGCCTATGTGCCCAGTGCTTGTTGTCTCCTCACGCTGGGGAACTTCTGTCGGGCATCTTGCCTGAGGAGACTCTCACATGCATGGGAGGAGTTACAGTCTCAGTATGGTGCTGGGCTGCAACGCTGGTTGCCAAGGCTCCCGCAGTGTCAGGAACTCTTGCGACATTGAGCCCTTGCATGCTCTTCCGCAACTGCTCTGACAGCCAGCAGTTTCTCAGACTTCTTGTCTGGAGACTATTGGCTCGAGCGTTGCATCAGCTGGCTTTTCAAAGGGATTGGCTGAGTGGGTTGCCTACGGGAAGCTTCGTAAGTATTCTGTAAAGATTTATGACTCCCCTTGGAACAAGTTTGATGCCTGGTGCTCTGCTAAGGGACCGTCATCCTTTCTCTGCAGATTTTTAACAGTTTTTACACTGATCGACCAGTGGAGCACAATGTTGTGCCTCACTGGGACCTCACTGTGTTGCTTGGGGCACTGACCAAGCCCCTGTTAGAGCCTAAAGATATGGGTTCGATTGATTTCAAGATCTTCACCTTGAAGACAGTCTTTCTGTTAGTGCTAGCCACAGGTGCTAGGGCGGGAAGGTACATCCCACAGATAGGTCTCTCATTAGGTGGTCTGCTAATAAGAAGGATGTTTTTCTAAGACCCTGTGTGGGATTTTTGTGTCTAAGACACAAGTAGCCCGTGACACGCTAACTGCATTGACAGGGTTTGGGGTCAAGTCCCATTCGGAGACAATGTGGAGGTCCAAGCCGAGTGCTCCGGTTCCATTACAGTAGGACTGAACCTCATCAAGCTGGGCAGAAACTCCTGTTTGTTCCCCTTAGGCAGACGGAGTCTAAGACTTTTTCCTCCAACACCGTCTTGGAGTGGATAAGGAAGATGATTTCCTTAGCCTACCGGGTGGCCAAAAAGGATGAAGAGCTTAGACACCTTCATTCTCTCCAGGCTCATGAAACTAGAGAGTTCTCTGCCTCCTGGACGCATTGAAAAACACGTCAGTAGGGGATATTATGGCCGCTTTAAGGTGGCGTTCACATAATATCTTTACATCATTATACCTACTGGACTTGGTAAAAGCAGTGGCGTGGCTGTTGGTACTCAAGTGCTTCCCGACAGCGGCATCCAACCGGTCTTAGGGGATGCCACCCCCGACCCCTCCAGCTCTGTTCCTCCTGCTCAACAGAGCTGGTGTGGGGTCACCAGGGATCCAGAATGATTGTCTGCTCCGTGGTTCTCAAGTGCAGAGTTTTTTGGACGAGAATTTTTTTAAGGTACCTCCCACCTCTAGACTGATGTTACATCAGCTGAAATGACCTACATGTATGGGGTTTCCCACCCAACCATCCTTATTCGTTCCTCCTAGACAGTGTAGGAAACTGGTATACGCATGCGCGCTAGTATGCATTACTACCGCGATGGGTGCTGTCCCACCCCACAGGGCCCAGACGGCAGCCTCTGCAGCAGCATGGATCAGCACTGGACCCTCAGAAAATTTATTGGAGCTCTGGCAAAGCACCTAAAGTGTGTGGAGACCAGCTTAAGTGACCTATGGTGAATTATGTTTCTTAATAACAGTTCTACTGTTGAACAACTTAATGTTTACTCACTATATTCCATGAATGAGTCAGTATTGATGCCATCCAACAACTCGTAAGTCAAGCTGGGGTGCAACTTGTAGGACATTAATGAAATCACTGTTAAAAAGTGTTAAGTTGCAACTGACAGTGGGAATGCCTAAAATGTGATACATGTATGTCCAGAAAAAAATAAAATAAAGACGAGATGTGAATGGCACAACTCCAAAATAGTTCTCTGAAAGTTTCCCTTTGTTGTGGTTAACTTTCTACATGTAAATTGAAATGATCATGGGAAAGTTGGAATTGCCTGTTGGTTGCAAAACGGAATTGCCTATTGGTTGCAAAACCACTTTATGTTCAGGTCAGTTGCAGTGAATAGGACATAAGACAGAACACATTAACTCTCAGGGGACTGAGTCAACAACTTTCTTCAGATTGCTGTGGGTGCAGGGTACCCACTGTGTCAAGGAAAGCTGTTGACTGACAGCTTATATCATTTTTAATGCAAACGAAAATCAAAAACTTCTGCCAGTGTGACAACAGACCATTTGAACTAAATTTTTAAAGGGGAAAAGTTGCATCCTGGTGCATATAGGTGTTACATCCCTCACAGTTAAATGGTGAATCCAAAATCAGCTTGATGAAGGTATTTGTCACATTGGTGCCCATCAAGAGAGTTGGACAAAAGCTGTTGTGATTCTGCTCAAGTTTCTTCAAAAGTCGATTCTGTATTGTTCAACCAACCCCCAGAGTTCGAGTGAGATTTGTTGGTGCACTCAATCAGAATAACAGCTTTCCTGGCCGGGGCATGTTGGGCACTAATTAGCTCCCTACCTGCCCCAAAGAAAGCTGTTCGACTCAGTCTTAATACAAGAAATAATGGGTCAAAGAGTGGCCTGTTGTGGTGGAACACCCTTGGAAGACCAGCTGGCATGGTTGCTAGGTAGTTCTCAGTAGTTGTCTTGGCTGGGATAGTCATCTGTGATATTGGCTCTGTCGCAAAAATACTTCACTGACTGGTCTGGCGGGAAACTTGCTGCTGGTATCTGACAGTCTATCATGGGAGTGAAGTGTCTGCAAGGCAAGAGGTTAGTCAGGGACGACCAGCAGCATGACTTGCGTTACTGCAGGCAACAAGATGGTGTGCATCATGTGTACGACACCGTTATCCCACAGTCTTGTCAAAACAAATTAATTCTAATTCTCCATTGTTGAACATCCTGTAAGTATCGTATATGGCTACCTGGACACAACAACTGCTGAGAAAATGCCATGTCTGAGTTAACCATGCCAGGGACCCCCCCTACAAAAACTTGCTCCCAATTCCTGTGGACTCCTGACTGCCCCCATGGACTCCCGACCATCAAACCCTCCAAGTTAGGAAGTGTGTACAGTGGCGTGCTCCAGGGTCCACACCATGATGGATTTGGATGTGTTTCTCCGTTTCTAAAGTTTGTACCTTGGTGTTGCCTTACTTAACAGTATTATGGCCCCTTCTACACCTTACTGCAGCAGTGGATATTTTCAGTGGCGCCGCGTTGCCACTAAATTGGGGATCGAGTAAGTGAGCCGCAATCAAATCTGACACCAATGTATATTCCCTAGTGCCTTTGTACCTTTGTTTGACTTAGTTGCAGTTTTGATAGTCGGGGAAGACTGACCACACCTTGGTCTTTCTCAGCTTCCAGTCCTTTTTTTTTCTTCTTTTGCTGAATTTGTTGCTATGGAAACCACTTTACTTATTTACACTTATGATATTGTTTGGTCTGGTATTGTTAATGGTTTGTATTTGCAAGGTGCATCCTTAAAATTGTGTTTGGGTGAGTCAGCTTGCAAATCGTGCAAAAGATTTTTGGCATTGGATACTTTTGCATTTTTTTTTTTTTTTCCATTGGTGTGTTGCCATGTTGGACAGTGACTGTTAGTGTTCACATTGCTATACTGAACACAATGACGCCCAACCCACCACCTCCAGGACTCCCTTCACAAGTTACTGGTGGCATCTTTGATGGAGTTTTTGCACTTATCTGGATAGACGCACTGGGTTTGTGTGACGGTACAAGAAAATGTCAGCAAAAAGTGCATCCACCCACCCAGGTTGCCACTTTCCAATGTCAAATTACTAAACTGAGTGAGGGTTATTGTTTATGACGCCATTGATACTGGCTCTGGTGTTCACCCACCTCATGTATACCTAGTTAACTCTTTCAGTGCTGAGCTTTGGACAGTCAACAGCTTTCCTCGATGTACTTTTGGTGCACCCAAAGCAGGGCACGGAAAGTTGTTGACTTACACTTTTTTTTCGGGGGGAACAAGTGGTGTGCTGGTATTTGAGTAAAAGGCCTTTTAATGGCTAATTTGAATCTAGAATCAGCATCCGTTTTGTTGAGATCATTGGTGAAAGGGTTACATTAGGTTTTTGTGACTTTTTTATTTCGGAGTAAGTTGTCACAGGCCCTGGTCAGTGTTTTTTTTTTTTAATGCCTGGTGAGTTGTTCTCCAGCTGCCCATGTAGCAGGCAGAATATGACATGACAGGCAATGCAAAAAGCACAGGCATTAAATTGGCAATGTAATAGTCAGATTGAAACTTCAATGTACAGCCTGTAACATCGGGAATGGGGACATGCTGGCATGGAATGAGCTAAGTCTGTACCTTTCTCAAGATAATTTTTCAACCTCATGTGAAGTGAGTCCAAATATTTAGGAAAGGAAGATCCAAGAAAAGAACATATTGACATGATTGTACAATCTCCTGTACACCACATATCGCACAGCTCAATGGTCAACTTCTAGGCCATTGTGTAGAGTTCAGTATGTTGAAATATTTACATCCATGCTGAAAATACCTGCTGGTCAGACAATTACACTTTTGAGTCTTCAAGTAGGTATGAACATGTTGCAAGAACATTGGCAGACAGGGACATTTTGTTGAGATGTGGTGTTCACTTTCAAGTTCACTGCACTGGGTGCCTGGCAAAGGGTTAAAAGTTCAAGCACTGTTAACTCTTTGTGTACTTTTGTAAGGGTACTAGGCAAAGGATTGAAATTTAAAACTTTGTTAACTCTAACTACATTGCACTTGAATGAAAGCTCTGTTTATAAGAATTAATTTAAATAGCATATCGCTACAGCCTCATACCTGCCACCAGTATGGAATAAATAAAGAGTGAAATGCAAATAACGGGCCCTTTTCATAAGTGTTTCTGTCCTCTGATGATGCTTAAAGGGAGCTAAATCACATTGCCACAAAACGGAACTAACAAATCCTGCAAATCCACATCCTTTACCCCCATTAAATACAAAAAAAAAAAAAAAGGATCGACTACTGGTGATGCCAATGAGGGGACGAGCAGAGGAAGGGAGCAGTAAGCCACATTGGTATACCACAGTGTACAGTGTATATACATGTACTTGTAGCTGTGTATTTGTTGTGTGACCCACCCTGCCCCCACCACTAGCCCACAGCCAATGACTGTGATGCCGGCAGTAGCCTTTAAAGATGCTTGTAACGTGGCTTTTGTGGACATCAGTGGCTTGTCCCATGTTAGCACACCACCACCCTTTGCCTCACTAGGGGGCAGCACTGTAGGATGGAATGTTTTTTTTTCCTGTAGAGTGCTGCCATCTAGTGTGTAATAGAGAAATATATTCCTAAAATCTTTGTATGGTGCTGTTATTGGCTTTTGTTATTCTGATGGTGTTATATTAAATGATGACTGGGTCTTTTTTTTATCAATTTAGCCAGATTTTTTTTTTTTTTTAAAGTTTTTATTTCTGGGCATCATGTTTCTAGAGTTTACTTCATCATGATAGATTAATCACTATTAACTGTACTTAGGGGACTTGGATTTTTCTGAAGATGCTCGTGACCTAGGTGAAATACGTAATATCATTAATATCATGGCAGCCCTGTTGATGAAGTGGCCATCCTGAAGCTTACTTGTAATGAAAGGAAAGATTTTTTATAGGTTAAAGTTGTGTGTCACTCTGATACTTAAAAAATAGTAAATAAATTGAATTCATGGGATGCATACATGTACTGTTTCAAAAGTTACCCAACAAATTATCCGTCAATATATCGGCTGGATATATACAGCATTTATAATGTAGAGAAAAAGATGTTTAAAAATTAAGACTGGCAGATTCAGACAGTTTCCAGCCAAAAGTGGGTGGGTATGTAAAGTTGTTTGAATAAAACATATTTTCGTTAGAGAAATAGGATGATGTAGTTGCCAACAAGTTATCTTTCAATGTATAGCTGGATATATGCACAGTATTGCAACACGTTTACAAGGACCAAAAAATCAGCTTTACATTGTTTATGATGTGAGGAAAAGGAAATTAAAAAAACAAAATGCAAAAGTGAATAGAAGACATTACAAAATTGTTAGCAGGGAAATTACTGCAGTTAAAATGACGATAAGGAAAAGTTAATTTAGAAGAAAGTAGAACGCCAACTCAGTAGGTTTTTCATTTTTGTATTTCTGTTCCTATTCTGTAATTGGTCAATGAACAGGGAAGCCATTTTGCCTGCAATACTGACCAGGCAGTGTTCACTTACTTCATTGTTTCTCAGTTTCGTTTCTACTAGCAAACTTTATCTACATGTACAATGTTATGTGTAGATTAACTGTGTGTGATTAGGGTAACAGTGATGTATATATATATATACATATATATATAAAGTGAAGTTAGCTGTTTGTGTGATGGCTCTCATATTTTAAGGGTTCAGTGATTGACAAGACCAAATCCAAGTGGTATTGCTAGTACTAACACACATTGTGGTCACGCTTGGTCCAGGCAAGGCGTTCATAATGAGAATGTACACACATTAAAAGTCAGACAGAACCTCTGTGACTGCAGTCTCATTTAAAAGAAAGTATATTTTTTCTGGATATCTAGTCTTAAGCTTTGTTTCTCACTCAAAATATGACCATACATTATTGTTTGAAATATTTGTTTAAGTCTTTGATAGTGAATTATAAAAATGTATCCAAATGCAGTCAGTAGTCAGTCTATGTGTTTTTCCTGACAGTAAACTTAAGTGTATGAGTAAAATGCACCATTTCTGATTTCAAATTTAATACAAAAGCACAAGTGTGAAGTGTCCGACTGTTAAAGGGATGTGACCTTTGAATGTGTATTTTGTGTGTCTTTTCAGTAAGGTGCTCAACGAAACCCACCCCAAGTCGGACAAGGACGCCCGAGATGGGGGTGGTAGTGGCAGCGGGGGAGGTAGCAGCCCTGGCAGTGTGCATTCACCCCCGCCCATTCCTCAACATCCTGCCCTGCCCCAGGTCCCAGAACTCACCAAGTAAGTATACCCAGTTCCCGATGTAGCGAAGCAACCCCTGCCCCCACTCCCACCCACCCTGACCCAGGGGCTAAGTAAGTAAGTATGCTCCCAACCTGCCACAAGTTGGGGAGGTTGAAAGTCCACCAACCCACCCCGGTCCTTTTGCACCTATAATTCTGGGCAGACGTGTATTTTGAATGTGAAGGCCACTAAATTTTGCAGGTAACATTATATTAGGACAGTCCTAGATGTCAACTACCTGTTTCATCTGTGAGCATCATTCTTCGGATACTTGCTCAAAAATGCATTGCAGTAAGGTGCCAAATTACATTTGTACTTCATATGTTAATGATATTGAGCCAACTTGGCTACCACAACTAGAGATACATGTTATGTGGAATGTTTTAATTATAGGTCCCACCATGTGTATTATTATCATTATGTAGTTAGACAATCAGTCGGAATGATAACTTGACATACCCAGGCAGACCACTTTCCAGCCTTTGCATTGAGTTACCTTTGTTCACAAGATACGTCTCCCATCACACAATATTGTATTCAGTGCTTGCAAGAGGCTAAATAAAGGCTAAGAAGGCTAAAAACATATGTAGGCTGCTTGGTATATGCTGAGACTACCACTCCTGAAAGGAGTCTCAGGCACGTTGTCAACAAAGTTCGGTTCATTCATTCAATATCACTATTGTTGGGATTGTACCTCCAAGTTATAACCAAATGCATAGGGAAAATGTTTCAGCCATAAGATAATTGATCTCAAAAGAATAATTGTACCATCCAAATGGAACAAAAGTGCTCGTAGTTAATCTGTTTAGAGATGCGAGACAACACGCTGTGGTTGAGTTCACACCAATAGCCAAAGCCCCCAGGGACCTATCATTATCTCAACACTATAATTAAGTTAAAACAGCGCATATACTATTTACTTTACATGGGACTAAACCAGGCCTGGAGATGATGCATAATTTAGACTAATTTTGTTCAAAATAACTGGAGTTTGTAGTATTTAGGTCAGTGAACTTGAAACAGAGTTGAAGGAAGTCAGTCTGTGGTCCCAGTCCATTGTTTGTGTACACAATACATGCGGATGTTTGATTTTATCAACTGCTGAAACAGGGTAGAAGGACCCCACCATGCTGCTGACAAAAAAGCAACACATCTTCGCAGGGAAGTCAGGATTTGATATATTTAAAAGTTGTAGCTACTTCTAAAGAAGGTTTTGAACTTCAAGATACATCAGTATAGCATCAAGATTTATCAGCAGAATTAATACAAAGGGAGCAGCTATTGTAAACTGATGGCACACAGTGTGGTGAGAGTATGACAAGCTGTACTCACAATATGTGTCTTGTCCTGCGACAGCATCATGGACACAATGTCCACCTCGATCGAATCACTGGACGAGGGCACAGGAGAGGCTCATGACTACGCTGATGATGACGACTTACTGCAAAAAGGACAGGAACCAGAGGCGTGGAGTGTCACTGTGGATAAAAAGGTAGGACTGAATTTGGACCTATGACAAGTCATATTAACAAGTGAAGGAAAAAAGGTAACAACAAGGTACCTGCTGAGTGCACTATGAGACTTCAGGGAGTAGTAGAACAAAGTAGGTCCATGTACTTGCAAAACCTCTTGGGTGACAGTGGATGTGAGAGGTCATAAATTTCTTAGTCATGACTTGGATCCAGTTTAAAAGGCACTGATGTCACCATGTGAATTTCTTGGAACATAAATACAGATATTGAGACATTGGCATGAAAATTGTATTGATACAATATTTGTCTTCTTTTTCAGACTTTAAGAAAGATGAATAACAAAGATATCAAGAGGCAGGACCACATATGGGGTAAATATAAGAATGTATTTCAAAACAAGTCTTCAAATAGAGGCTGTTTATATTAAATGCGGGACTACCATCGTTAAGGTGTCCCACAATGCAACACAAACTTCACATTTTCAGATATGTGCATCCAGAAATGCTAAAAGCTGTGTTAACACTGAATGAGCAAAATAAGTGGAAATAATCTGCAGAAAAAAGTCAAAATATAACCTATTAAGATAGATAAAAGAAATTCATAAGTAATTGTTGACTTATAAACAAGATTAAAAAGATGATAATGCACATTTGGACCCTGCTGTTTGTTTATGCAAGTTGTGTTGCTTCATGTGCAGTGTGCGTGATCCTGAAGACAGTTTTTGCAGTAAACACCATGAATATCCTGCATTTCCCTTAACTATTTTCTTTCAAAATTAAAAGGAAAACAAATAAAATATATATATTTTATTTTCCAGAGTTGATTCAGACAGAGAAGAGCCATTGCCGCACGCTTCGTATCATGCAGAAGGTATGTCTTGTGAAAAATGACCAGCATACATACATATGCACATACCTACATGTATACATATGTGTAATTGTGTATTGAAGTATGAGATTATATCTTGTCTTTAGGGAAAATATTTCATCATCTCATACAAAATTTTGTAAATAAAATACAAATTATATATATATATATATATATATATTATCAGTAAAATAAGTGACATGTACTATGTTAGCAACAATTTTGATGCAATAAAAACTAGAAATCAGTGCAAGTTGCATTTAGTTCAAATATATACTGCACCAGAGTGCATTGTAAGGTCACCACAATTTTGTTTCACAGATTTTCAGTCGAGGAATGATCCGAGAGGTACACATGACACCAGACATGGTAGAACGCATTTTCCCAAAGCTGGATGACTTGCTTGATATCCACCTGACATTCCTACAACGTCTACAAGATCGACAAAAAATGAAACTGGATAGAAGTATAGAAGAAGTTGGAGATGTCCTGGTTTCCCAGGTAAACATATAATTTTGTATTTACTGTGATACAAGCCTGAAGTTGGAGATGTTGTGGTTTCCCAGGTAAACATCTATCCAGGCCAATTCAAAAAGATGTTTTTTTGAAATCACACCATGTCAACAAAGATATGGATGTGGAGCTACTGGGCCTGGATGCATCAATCTCTGATTGCATTTTAATTTTGCATTTACTGTGATACAAGCTTCTTGTTACTGATCATGTCGAGAGTTTTTGTACCATATTTGGCATCAGACTTAATTGCTCAGACATCAGACAGGACATCCATAACCCTTTGTCCCTCCAATTAACTGGCCAAAGCTGGCTTGTGGTTGTATGTCGTCTGCTGCAATGTTTTTGACTTCAAGAGTAATGAGAAAAGAGTTGAGTGATAATTGTTGGTGAAACATGAAGATAACATGCCCTAGATCAGCGGCCTGTGTTGGCATGGCTTGGGTGTGTAGCTGTCGACTCATCTTTAATTCAACAGGGAAAAGGGTTAAAATGGTCAGTGATACTGAGCAGTACCAATATGTACATGTACTTAAGTTTCAATTAAAAAAAAATGGGTCACAGAAAATTATTTTGCAAAAGTTTTATTTCCTTTTACCATAAGATTAAAATAGAAGGCATTAAGTGTTTTGTTTAACCATGGAGGAAGTTTAAATCCTCATTTTCATGCAATTGAAATTGACCCCTTGCATGCCAGATTAATATGAGCCATTGTTTGCTGCAATGCATTGCCTAGAAGTTATTCCCCATCTGCCCAAGGGGCAGATGGAAGCTGTAGCATAACTCTACAAGCAAGGCAGAACCATTAGACTTCACACAAGATGTGTTAGTACAGGAACAAAGGTTCTTTAACTTGATGAGAACAGTTGAGTGAGCAACTCTCATTTAATTTGATGCCAGTGTGGGATGAGTGCAAGAACCAGAATGTTTTACATGTGGAACGGTGAAAATAGTTTGGATGTAAGAGTGTGGGAGAGAAGTGGCAAAGTACAGTATAGCAGAATAACCCAGCATTACTGACCCTGTTTGTTGATGTTGACAGTTTGAGGGAGAAATGGGCTGGCGGATGAAGGTGGCATATGGAGAGTTCTGTGGGCGTCACAATGAGGCTGTCCAGCTCTACAAAGATCTCCACAAGTCAGAACGCAAGTTCCAAAATTTTATCAAAGTACGTTTCTTTTTCTATTTCTTTTAGTGCTAATACAACACACAGATATGAAAAGTCATGTTTAAACTGTTGGCATTATCAAGTTTGGAAAAGGAATGTAAAATCCTCTATATTGTTGTGGTGTTAGAAAATAACTTCCTTGTTTACTCAGGAACACATAATAAAAAAGTACAAAGTTCAGATAGCATTGCCATGTGCTACATGCAAGATAGTGCCTAATAGTGTACCAATAGTATCAATATTACATCCCCAGAGTACATTCATGGTGTACAATTTTCAGGTTTCCACAGGCACAAAATTTCATCTAACTTAAACACAACTAGAAACAGATGTTTATATTTAAGGTTGAAACTAAATGTGTATTTATGAAATTGTTTTGAACAATCCAAGACAGCATTGAAATTTGTTTCAAGTTACAAAGCCAGCACCTTTCTTGAAAAAATTATATTCGCAAACCATGAACTAAGACCACATAATTTTTTGTATGGTTTAATTTACAGCAACTAGCAAAAGTTTCAGATCAAATATTTTAGTGCCATGTATGTTAACTTTTCTTTACAGAAATGCAGTCGAAACAATCATTGTAAACGACTGGGTATCCCAGAATGCATCCTTCTGGTGACACAGAGGATAACAAAATACCCACTGCTGATAGAGCCTATCATCAAAACTACCAAAGGTCAGTCAAGGTCAACCAGCCTCTCTTCTGTTTCACCTTTCACATGGAATGTGAGACGTTTTCATGGCACATGCTCTTTACTAGTGACATCTGAATGTCCTATGTGCCACATGTTAAGTTCTGTAGATTGATACCTTAAAAATGATAGGTGTAACATTTCAGGCTCACATGAAGGTGTAAAAGCACACTGTAAGACTGTGATGACAATATCCTTCATTTCAAGCAGTGAATTGTAAGGTGTTATGTTTTGATGACTCATTGGTTTAGGTGGTCAGATATTTTGTGTTTTTGATCGAGAAGAACCTAAGGATATTCCCTTTTTTTAAACAGGTACAGTGACAGTAGCTAGCATCCTTTCTCTAATGGGACTTAGGTCAAATGTACAATGTAATTGTTATTATACTAATTACCATCCTCATCTGGTTTTTCTTTCAGAACCAAAACCGGACTATAAAAACCTGTTGCGTGCTTTGGAACTTTCGAAAGAAATCTTAAATTATGTAGATGCCCAGGTGGATGCTCACGAGAGGGAGCAGCGATTGATTGAGATATATAACAAAGTAGATGCACGATCATCTGCAACCTTTAGGGCAAAGAAATTCAAGAAGTCAGACCTGTTGTCAAATAATCGCAAACTACTCCATGAAGGGACCATCAAATGGATGTCTGCACGAGGCAAACCACCTGGTGAGTACTTTATGTACTTCCTTGAAACAAAAGTAATTTATGCTCCATTGTGGAGCCGAATTTTACCGGTGCAGTAACTTTTCTCGTGATGCCTTTGTGAAACAGCACAAAGCTACATGGGAACAATATGCTTGCTCTGGCTTTTCCGGAAAATAGCTAACTTGAATTTGTATTGCATTTCAAACTATGCCAATTTTTTAAAGCTAAGAGTAATATAGCCATCAATTATAAAAAAAAGTGTTGATATTTTATGACATAAAAAGTTATTTTTAAGTACAAAATGAAAGTTTTCTTTGATCAAAAGGAATTAAGAAGAAACTTGTTGCATGATTTGTCACATTATCCAAAAATATTAAGTGAAGACACCTTCAGCAGGTTGGCTTTAAGATGAAAAACAATTTATAACCCTTTACCTGTGTTTGACAGAGGTGCTAGCTGTGATACTCTCAGACCTGATATTTATCCTGCAAGAGAACAACCAAAAATATACATTCTTCTCCCAAGATGGCAAGGTAAGTCTGCTAAACTCCCTCCACCCCCTACTTTGTAAAATGGAACTAGCCAATGAGTGGGCCATCCACAGGAGGTGTTATATACCTGTGAAGTACATGTATTTCACAGGAATTGTTGGACATGTTGCATCACATTACCTGAGCACAGGATGCTCTTGTTTTAAAAAAGGGGTCCATGGAGAAAGTTACATGTACTGAGATTCAGAAGCCCCATACTTAACCTTTTGTGTGAACTCTATGATAAATGCAACAGTTTTCTTAACAATAAAGTTTGTTAATGTTACCAACGAAATTGCATGTGTATTCAGATGAGATACAAAACACTAAGCAAGACCAGTGGTGTTGAAGACATGTCTTATGGTGATCCTTAATTTAGACAAGGCTGTTAACTTCTGTAGGATCATGTTCATGAGACAAAAAAAAAAGTTAGCTTAAGTATACAGTGGTACCTGCTGTAAAGACCACCTCTCATACAAGACCACAATAGTTTTTAAGACCACCCTTTCAAAACACTGGACTGACCTTCCTTTTTTTAATTTACCTGTAATTAAAGACCATCTGCCATATATGACCACTTCTGTCTGGCACTAGGGGTGGTCTTAAATAGCATGTACTACTGTGCATGTATTTTGTTGTTTTGAGTAGACATGATTTGCAGAGGGTATTTCAGACATCCAGTAAATGTAATTTAAAGTGTGTGCCAATAAAAAGTCAAAATGGCTTGTCCCCCTTTGCGGGAGCCATGCCATTTAGGAGACCATCCCTTGTTACCGTTGCTTTAGTTTGTCGAGTTTGTGAACAGTCAGCGTACCGGTACCTTTTGTCCCATTGTCTTGTATATAGCAGTCTCCTATATTTCATGGAAAGAATACATGTACCTTCAATCGTTCTGTGCATTACCATTGCAGTCAAGTGTGATATCACTGTCCAAGCTGCTGGTAAGAGAGAAGGGAGACACACGAGATAGCAAGGGACTCTATCTTATATGTCAAAACAAAACCAACCCTGAGATGTACGAGTTTGTGTGCCGCTCAGCAGAAGATCGCAGAGCCTGGATACAAACCATCCGCAATGCCATCGAAAAATGTCCAGAAGAAGGTAAGCTGCTGCCACCTGGTGTTCACATACCACAACTTGTAATATTGCTGCTCATTCAACTTGTAAGGGACAAGTACCCATTCAGATAATTTTGTCTTTAAAAATTTGCTTATTGGTCAGGAATACGATAAATCAGACACTACATCATAATATTGCATGCTTGTTACTGGGGAAGGGAACAGATTAATTATTTTATGTTCTCAAATACTAAATTTTCAATGGGTACTGGAAAGACTTTGTATTTTAGTTCACCTATGGTGCTACAGTGAGTTCTGTCTACTTAAGATGTACACTTATGGCTCCCATGGGGCTGAATGTTTTGTTTGGGCACTACTATGCATGTTGTTATTGCATGAGGACAGATTTTCATTTATAAGTATTGTGCATCTGTTTGTTAAACTTGATATTGTGTGGTGGTGATTTCTCTTCTTGTCTTGTGAAACAGTTCAAATTAGTGAGACCGTCGTTAAGAAAGAATGTAAGTTGTGACTCCTAAGATAGTAAAAACCTCTTTCTCCGCCTAAAGCCTTTTGTACAGTGACTACAGTGTCTAAACATTTTCTTGCTAACTAACTTTAGATTCTTAACACCTTGGCAGAAATTTATTTTTAAAAAATATATATTGTTGTAGTTTAGAATCATTGTAATTAAAATAGTATTAGTCAAGTGATCACCTTACTATGTAGCCACACCTATGATAAACACCCTTATGAAAGGCTCACAGAGCAAACTGCATAGATTAAGGGCCATTGTATCCCACTTTCAGTTTCACTTTCATGTATTTATTCTGCTGCATCTCATAAGGCACGCTAATGATAATACACCCCATTAAGAATACTAATGATAAAACACCCTGTTAAGGTACCAATAATAACACACCCCATTAGAGATACTAATGACAATACACCTCACATGGGTATCAATGCTAATGCACCTGCTGGGATACTAATTATAATACAACCTATTAGGAGTACTCACTGTCACTGTCATGTTCATGCACTGTCACTCTCGGACTCAATGTCACTCACAATGACTCTCACTCCCACAGGCACTGTCATTCCCACAGTGATACTTGAAAGCGACAAGGGTAAAAGTTAAGCCCAGTCAAAAAAAAACAAAATAATTCAAAGCATACACAGAACAGGCATGCTATTTGATGTAAACTCTCCTCCCCCTCCAAAAACAAAAAGCACAAAAACTTAGCCCTTTGGGGACGAAGTCAACAGCTTTCTTAGGTACTCACTAGGCATAATGCACCTAGCATATACCAAGGAAAGTTGTTGACCAAGCCCGCATCTTTAAAAAAAAAAAAAAAAAAAAAGCAGTGTTTTATAATGCAGGACATTGAACCATTTCTGGTGATTTTGAGTGAGAAAAGGTTACATGTAACGCATTGGCATTAGGTTCCTTAAAGTTCAAATTTGAAACTCTACCTTCCATGAGAAATGCCTTCAAACTCTCCTCAAGCAGATCGTGAAATGGAAGAGTACATGAGTTTGGTTTATAATATTTGGATGAAAGCTGTGTTGGGATCTGTATTTACCCTTAGTTCAGGTAAACAACTTTCCTCATGGTGCCAATGATATGAGAAAAGTTGTTGATGGAGGTTTAACACTAGATGCACTGTTAAAGTACCTGCCAGTTCTGTGTTAACTCATTCCATACTATGGCCACAGGCCTTGGTCAGTGGTTCTGGCACTGCCTGGCAAGTCATGCTTGCCAGGCAGTGCCAGAACCACTGACTTAAGACTATAGGCATGTTGGTACTTGAACGAAAGCTCATTTCATGAAGAATTTAAATATGCAATTGTCGTCTTAAATCTGGTTAAGTATGTGGAAAAATCAGGGACTGGTATGGAATGAGTCAAGTGATGCTTGCCAAGAACACTCTGCCTGAGTCTGGCCTCCACATGATATTCTTTTGCATGCGATGCCTGGCAGCATGGATCATAAAGTGAAGCCATTCTTACAGCTCAGACTGCTACTCAGCAACTTGACAATATCGTGTCAATTTTCAGAAATGGCCTGAAACATGTTCTGATGACCAGTTCTGCATCTATCTGTTTGAAATACTTTTCATCCTGTTTTGGGTTGTATTCAGGCCACTAAATTTTGTGTTTGTCTCACAAGCCAAAGTGACTAGCTATCTTTCATGAAACTGAAATCTGCTGTGCTCAATTTGTGTCTTAACTCTTAAAGTGCTGATTTAAGATTGAGTCAACAGCTTTCCTCGGGACACTTTCAGCACAGTGTCCCCAGAAAAGCTGTTGACTGAGACTACTCTTTGCTTTATACTAAGCTTGCTGGTATTTGAATGAAAGGTATTTTCATGAAGAATTTGAATCCTTAAACCATTATTGAATAGTGGTAATGAGAAAATGACTGTAGCCATGATTAGCACATTAAGGGTTAACTGCTTGATTGCCAATTCTGACAAAAGTCATCTGGCTATGACTTGACAAAGGACACCAGATTGATATTCTTTGTAAACTGGCCTTTCATTCAAACACCAGCATGCCTGCAGTTGCAGAGACCATAAGTGATGGTTCAGGTCAACAGCTTTCCATGGGGTGCTTTGGCATTGTGCCAAAAATGTGCCAAGGAAAGCTTTTGACTCGTTCAAAACTTACGACTGTGTCAAATTTTTAATTTGAGCTGATTGTAATGGTTCAAATAACTCAATGACTGAAATGCTTTGAAAATTTAAAATAACAAAGTGTCCATGCAGTTTAAGGCATGGAACAGATTATATATATATATATATATATATATATATATATATATATATATATATATATATATATATATATATATATATATATATATATATATATATATATATATATATATATATATTTCATAGGAATGAGTCTGCATTCAATGGTGGACTACTTAAGTTTTGATTATAATGCTTGTATACAAAAACTTCTATCATCTTACATTAACAGTTACTCTGAATGTTACATATGAAAGTGTTCATAACTTAAAGGTTTGGCTGCCAGGCAAATGCCAGCTTGGCTGATGTTTATGTATCAAGCAAAAATGTATGATTTTGTTGAGAGAGATGTTAATTTGTCAGCCAAGGAAGTAAGAGATAATAGTCTATTTTATATGATATTAAAAGAAAGGTAAACATGCGGTCACATGAGTTAAGCACAATATTGTTGAGCAAATTGTTACAGACAAGGAAAAAAGAGTGCTATGTGAAAAAACATTGGTAGCTATAATTATTTGTATTTATTAACTTCATCCATTGATAAAGCAAATGACTTGAACAAAAATGAAACAAATTATTTGCATACTGTATGATTATTTTACATATATTGTATGTAACCTTAAATGTCTACTGATGTCTTTTGCAGATGAAGGAGTTCCTTCAGAGAGTGAGGAGGAGAGAAAATTACAAGAAGCACGTGCAGCCAAAATAAGACAACTGATTGGTAGGTGGTGCCATCTAGTGCCTATCTTTGTAATTACAATAAATTGAAACAGCCCATCATGTCCACTTGTCAAGCATAATTATACTAAGAGACATTGACAACAATAATTGATGTTGCACTTGTATCGACTTATTAAGCAACTTTGCTAATAAAATTTCGATATCTTAAGGACTTTCTGGATAAAGTTGACTGTTCAGATTGTTATGTTGCATAAACATATGTTTCTTTTTCTTCATTGTAGAACAACTTCATCAGAAGGATGGTGTCATTAGGAGTTCATGTCATGACAAGAATCGTATCCTTCAAGAGATGGTGGAGATTTTTGGCCAGGACGAGTGCCCCAGTCCGGTAGGCACAAATTTTATTGATCTGCTTAGATTCAGAGCAAATATGAATTTTCTTGGGTGTGGACATTTAAAGCACAGAAAAATTCAAAATAGCAGATAATTTTGAACCAGCATATTTTACAACTAGATGAAAGGACATTAACGAAGTTTTAGAAAGAAATTCTGGACATGAAAATTTATGTAGTGATAGCCATCTATAGCCTGTGGAGCAAAGGGAGATGTCAAACCTTTAACCACAAGGTGGCACTACTTGCTGCTGGTTCCACATGTAAAAGGTCCTGTTACAAGTAGTGCCACCTGTACTGTTAATGCTCTGTATGGAATATGCATCTCTGATCAGGGATATAATGGCCGTGTGTTTACAGTTAATTCGGCCAGTATATCGGGATGATGAGGGTCAGGAGATTGAGCCAGAGGAGATGCTGCAGGCGGCTCTCCAGGAAGGTAAAGGCCTTTTTTTCTTCTTTTTTTTTTTGTTTTTTTTTTTTGTTTTTTTTTTTGTTTTTGTTTTATACATTTTAGGTTTTTTAACCCATTCTCCCTTTGATTGAGACTTGATTTAGTTCCTTTCACTTTGAATGGATGGGTCCAGAAGCACTCGCATCATGGAAAGTGCTCTTGATGTGTCAGATGGGGTTTTACTGTAATCTATGTCCAAAAATGTTCCCATCAAGCGTAAAAGCGTAAACATAGGCACATGACACTTGGGTGCCTACACGACTGGGGGGGGGGGGGGGGTAAAATTTATTTTCTTGTAATAGTAAGCTTATTTATGTATGGTAAACTGCAGTGTATATTCTACTTAATTTTTAACTGTACATGTAACATAACCTACATCCTTCATAATTTATTTCGGTATTTCTGAAAAATAACTAGAGATTTACATAAGTGATATACTTTATAAGCTAGATTCATTCCAAAAACCATTGCATGCACATTTATATATGTATAAATATGTGAAACATACATATTTTTCTGGCCTTTTTTGAAACAAAATACATTGGTATCCTCAGGTTCAAAACTGACAGCACTTGTTCAAGCGAGTGGTACAAATCTGAGCCGCAGTGTTAGCAGCGTGGGAGAACACGAAAGTGGAACTTATAACGCACCACCTTTACCAAAGAGAGCAGAGACGTTTAGTGGCTTTGATGGCAAGGAGTACCCTAAAGGTATTTTGTCACATGTAGAGAAATTGAACACACCTTTATTGTTTATGACTTCATTATGTTTCAAGCTTTATTTTTCTGCAGGGTTTGTTTGAAAGTGACTGCTCACTGAAAGGAATTCTTTGAAAAATGATGAAAATGATAAAAAATTTATTTCCATCATGCATTTTTTTTTTTGTTGCTTGTAATTTTGCAATTAAAGCAGTTAACACTTTAATTACTGACATGGTGCACATGTCTTCCCACTGTTGTAACAACAATATAGTCCATGACTTATTGTCTTGCCAGCATAAGCTGTTGGTAAGACCAAGCACTCACTTTCCGGACGTCCATCCGTCAACAAAAAACTTCAGAGTGGCGTTAATTCACTAACTACGCCGGTTAGGTGCTTTCATACTTGGGTAAATTATTTGTAGTAATGGTCACTTCAGATTTGTACCCATCACTGTTACACTTCATTGATCACATCATGCTTGAATGAGTTATGAGTCATATGATCACATTTGTTTACCTCATTGGCCATTTTGCATCGAAAAGTAGTATATTCTCACTATATACTTTGAGATTCATTTCAATGATTTTACAGCCTTACTGAGTGCCATTAATATGTTAGACCATACAATTACATGTACATTGTTGAATAATGCTGGCGAGATGGTCATGCCCCCTGGGCATGGCTCTGGTGTTAATGTGATCAGATTGCACAACATTGTTTGAAAATAACATTATTTATGTAGTGAAATTTCCTTTCTTTTCATGGTAAAATAGCCATGGGAGTGAAAAAAGCCAGGTACCCTGCCAGTCTGAAGGAGAGTAACAGTGGAAGCCTGGAGAACCTGAATCGCCCTGATGCAGACTCCGAATCACTTCTGAGTACGGACACCTCCTCATCCAGGGTAAGGTCACATGACAATCACCTGACTCCTATCTTTGCCATGCTGTGTTCGTTAATAACCCACAACTGTGTGATGGTAACCTAACAACTGTGTTGTGCTTATTTACATTGGGTGCTGTCTTAAGGAGAGGGACTTTCTGTATATATATACATGTATCACATAACACACTTTTAAATACTGCCAGAGAAAGCTGCATTCAGCCGATAATGCCATCTAGTGGCTATTTAGTGTATCAGAAGTTGCCTGAGGTATGCCCACTGCCCTCTGGTGGTGGGGGAAAGCAGTTTCATTGCTAAAAGGTTCGAGCATGACTATCACATTTGAAGTTTGGTGAACTCATCAAACTTGTCTTAGCGTATTGGTCACTGGTGGAAGATATAGTGAATTAATATGATAATGGTGGATTGCTTTAGAGGCACAGAAAAAGGAAAAATGATTATAATGCCATTCTGCATTGATTGCCTGGCTGGGTAACTGTCCTGCTTCAGAATAACACTCACTGGCTATTCATTCAACCAAGCATTAAAGTGAAACTGAAAGCAGGATGTACTTGTTCACAAGCTAAGTGACAGGGGCCGGCTTGATTCTAAATACAGTCGCTTACTCCATACTAAGGTGTTAAATCCAGTGGGATGGAGTTTCTGTCTGCATTTGTTGGTAAGTCATGCTTCGGCTGTCTTTAAGGGCGGTTGGAGCATGACAGGCCATACAATAAAAAGCAAAAAAAAAAAAAAATTGGACAAGTTGGTACTTACATGCAATTTTTTTTCTGACAAATTTTAATGATAGTATGAAAATTCTGATGACAATGAAAAAAAGTGCCAACAGGTATGGAGAGAGTTGGACATGAGGGCGTGGCATGTTTTGATGGAGAATGGTAACAAAGTGGGGGGATGGGCCTTGCTTCTGCTGTTAGCAACCGGCTTTGGTAATCTTGCTTTGCAGCTGCTTGCTTTACGACGTGGGAGCGTCGGGGTGCCGGGCATGCTGGAAGGAAATGGCAGAGGTACACTAGCCAAGGTGGGTAGAATGACACTTCTCTACCCAGACTGGTCCAAAATGACCGGTCATTTTCAATGTTGTTTGCTTCTAGGTTGTTGAATTGGGTGATTTTTATGAAATGTTTGACATAAACATGTGACATGTCCACAGCTTTTTGCTGGCACAGTCTAGGCATGAAGGCCCAGGTCAAGCTGAATATAGCTGTTTACTTGGGTTTTGATACTCATTCCTGGGAAATCATTCTGAAAAACCACAACAATTACAAGAATGCTGACAGCAATGATATAGTTTTGTTAACCCTAGTGCTGCAGGGCCCGTGTTTATATGGTCCAAAATGCAGGTTTAAAAAACAATTCAGCAGTACTAGGATTAAGGATGCAGAACAAATTTTGATACAAAAAAAAAGAGATTGCAAGGTTTTGTTTGGGCAAAACAGATCACATTTTATTGTTATACTGTACAGTGTAATTCTGCAAGTAATAAAAATGCTTTCAGCTTTCAGCGAAATCTTATTTGACTCATAAGGGTCAAGCAGTTTATGTTTAACATGGGCTCACGGTTTTTGTTGTGTCTCACTTTGTGTGTGTGTGTGTGTTTGTGATGTACAGACAAGGGGTAGGGTGTTTCGTAGGATTTTTGCTAAACTTTTTATACTTGTCACACTAAACTGTAAACCACATTTCACTATGAATCTGTATATTGCCTCACAAACATGACCATTTTGTTGCTGATAAGCCTGTTTCGATCGATGCACCCCACAAATAACTTTTCTGTATGGTGATGCACAATCAACGTGACATGCAATGCCCATTTACCTAGTGTCTATGTCTACAGTGGAACCTGTCTTCAAAGACCACCCATGGCAGTGTCCACATTGTTCTCTTTCGTGACGAATGGTCTTTCATGGGATGTATAAACAAGATGAAAGTATCAGGCAAAATATCCTAAGTAGGTTGTCTTTCAAGACAGGTGGTCTCATTGGAGTGGTCTGTCAAGACAGGTACCACTGTACATGCATATAATACATACAGGTTGCCAATGTCAAACCACCCAGCCACAGTACTGGTTGATTACAGGTATGTCAGTAGTGTTGCCATTAAAATTTTGTTCCGTGTCCCATGTACAGATGCATTCTGTCATTAGTTGAGATGATGACGATGATGACAACAACAGCAGTTATGACTAATGCTAACAATGACACGTACATTTGCATACAAGAAACCATAAGCCTTAAAAGAAAGTGTAGCAGCATTTTGCCTGGCTGTATGAGTGTGTTTGTTAGTGTGGATTTGGCTGGGTGCAGTGTGGTAACTGGAGATGTGGACATTTTGCGGACGTTACCTCCTACACATTCCACGACAGCTAGTCGGCTGGTTTATCTTACCCCCATTCTTGGTGGCAAACATCTGTTTGTTCACTTCACCAACAGCACCAGGATAGCAAATGATACATGTGCATATAAAAAAGATAATAATAATTAAATTTCTTGGAAATCATCAGAGTTTTCTGTTACAAGATCTCAGCTTTTTCTCTTTTCCTTTTAATATTTATAAATTTATATAATGTATAATCATATTTCTGTGTCATTGTTGTAATAATTTGCCATCAAAAGCAGCACATAAGTTCTTGTGATATACAAAGATTTCAGACCCAGTGTAGTCTCACATGTCAGGTGGTCGTACTGGTAGGAGACTCGCGATTGGCCTGAAAACAGGAGACTTAACTAGAAAAGGTTAACAGCAGGTTGGGAGAACTGGTGAAAATCCAAATTGTGGGATATTTAAGAGTCCTGCCTCTTTATAAAGACCACAGTTTGGCAATCCCCACGGCCGTTTTTTTTTTTTTTTTAAGCCTGCATCTCATGTACAGTATTTTTATCAATGAGGGCACCTGCTCTAATGATGCCCATCCTTGCTTCTTGGAATCAGAATGATAAAAAATCAAGCCTAAAAAAAGTACACAGTTAATGGTCTTTTTCACAGTATTTTACCTATAATATTCAAAGTATGGTGCTAAATTTAAGGCTTATCACTTTGTAATTTTGTAAGTGCCCCAGGCTGTTACAGGGACATACATGGCATATGCAGTTGCTTCCTTTCCTGATCACACTTGGCAGAGGGAGGATGTGTGATACACAAACTCTGGCAGGAACCACTCCCATGTTACTGTAGATTGCTGTTGTTTCATAGTATTGTTATTTTTGCTCATTTCACTGATTGCACAAAACTATGAAAAATAAAAATAAAAATAAAAATACTGTGAAATAGCAGTTTAACACTGATTTACTAAGAATTATGTCAGAAATAGTGAAATTAAAAAATTAAATAAAATGTGTGAAATACAAAAACTGTGAAAATTTATACACTCAAAAATAAGTACATTTACATGCATGTAGAGTGGTAAAAACCCAGGTCAGTGGTTTTTGCATTGCCTGGGAAGTCATCCAACAGCTGTAGTGTGACTTGCCAGGTACTGAAAAAAAAAAAAAAAATCTGTTGACACAGCTTGCTTATACTTAATTGAGAGCTATTGTTATGCAATCTTCCATCTTAGATGTAGGTTAGTAATTTGCGCACATTAGCTGTGGAATTTGGGATCAACTGACGTAGAATGTATCTGGGCTGGTTCACTATCAGGCTGCCAACAGGTCAGAACTGTATGGTACCAGCCGGGGTCACATGACCTTCTGGTAATGGCAGCACCAGGTCGCAATTGTCCTTAGGTTAACCCCTTGCTGCCCCATGTCAGCTTGTAGTGTGACTAAATCCACTCTCCTTTCTGCAGTTTCACATGGATATATAAAATTCAATCTTGACTGCGGGAAAAAGTCCGCATGACTACTGGCCCACACCCCTGTGTTATTTTGGATACTTTTTTTCACAGTATTTGACAATAACATTGCCAGTTGAGCTTGAAGTGAAATCAGATGTTGGCTGTGGTTTTGTGTTATGCCATTGGAATGTCAAAAGTATGTGACAAGCAGCCTGACATGAAAGGATTTCATTGTATGAAGGGTTCTCTTTGGATTCTTTTAATTTAAAAAAAGAAAACAAAGAATCCTTTGAAATTAATAATTCGCTCGATACTTTAATTTCCCTTATATATTCATATATCATTGAACCAACCAACAATTTCAACGCAGAACACAAAGTGTGTGATTGACTGTGCCTCCTGTCATGGTATACGGCACTAAAACACTCCTTATGTCAGGTCAGTATTGCTCCCATGGTAGCATCGTGACACTACATTACTGAGCCCATAGTGCTGTCAGGGGAAAGTAATCTACCCAGGGCAGGCTACCCTTATTGTTTTTACCAACAGTTCTCACTTAAAAGTTTTCCCCGAACAAGTTGTTTTACCCAAAAAGGGGAAAAAAAGGGCAGATATTTGCCCCGCAGATGGTTTGAGTAGGAATGGGTTAAGGAGCAGAGAGGTGTAACGTGGAGACTGACACCCCCCTGTACAGTGATGGTGTCTGTAACAAGATTCTCTTGTTTTTTAATCCTGCCCGATTGTACAAGTCTCAAAAAAATGCAAGGTTCGCAGTTGTTATTTTGCTTATCTTTCATTTTTCCACAAAACCTGAAAGAAAATAATTTCTAAACCTCGTAAGATCCTGGAGACAGGGTATAAATACCCAGACACCTTTGTTCAAATAGTTTTTGAGAGCAGATAGAGGGGGACCGAGCAGCAAAATGAATACATGTTGTTTACTGGGTGGATTGAAGAAACCTGAGGTAAGGAATATTTGACTGAAACAGTCCATTGTATTTTTAATGAGGCTGCCATGTCTTATTGGTAAATTAGTGACATCCATGTATAGGTCATGTGGTTGCCAAAATTAAGGAGTGTTACTTGTCTTGGGGGAAGTTACTTGTTGGAATATAATGACAAATGATGACAGAGCTCTTGATAGCAATGATTAGGACATTCTGCATTAAGGTTAACTGACATGTTTGAAGTCCTGGCATTTCAACCATAAACTGATCAGACAGGCTCCTCAATGGATCTGTTGAAAAATGTACTGTAGTATAATGTCCATGTGGAAAGTGGCCACTCACCTGCCAAGGAAATGGCCCCAGACAGCAGGCAGGTACTACTGTAACAATGTATTCCGAAGACAGAATGACTGCAATCGAAATGACAAAAAGCACAAAGGACCAGTAGAGTGGGATGAAGAATATGTATATATATATGTATTATTATATCTGTTATACTCTCACAGTAGTTATTTTCATGTTACATTTTTTATTATCGTGAGCCTTTAAAGCACACAAAATTAAATGCCACCTGTAAATTAAAGACTCAAATTATCCTCCATTTGTGATGGCAAATTTGCAAATTTAATAGCCGTGAAAAATGTCAAAAATGACAGTTCTCAAAAATTAAATACTCTTTCAGTGATGTTCAGAAATTAAAAATGTCAAAATGACAGTTCTCAAAATTTAAATACTCTTTCAATAATGTTCAGAAAGAAATAATTTCTAAAACATAAGCATATTCTTTAACCTGTCCAGTCAAAGTCAACAGTTGTCTTCAAAGGACTTATAACACAATACACCCAGAGTGCCAGGCATATTATTTTACCCCATCCCTGGTCAGAGTATGACTGAGTCGGTCGATTTTCTTGGAATGGGTTGGGCACAATGCACCCAACCCACACCCAGGAAAGCTGCTGAGCTAGGGGGAGCCACCGTGAATGGTCTTTCATACAAATCTCAACAAAAAAATGTTTTCTGGTAACAAGAAATTTCGGTAGAAATGTTAAGGCAGGCAACCATATACATGTATATCCAGGCGCCTTTTGGGTGATTTGAGTGGGTAAGGGTTAAGTGAAGGAAGAGAAAAGAAAAAGCAGGTGACAGTTATATCAAAGTATTGCTGGTAATTTTCAGTGGGAAAAAGTTACAGGCAAGACCTGTCAGTGTTGGGACCCTTAGAGTTAGGTGATAAGTGTTGATAGAATGCGGTTCAACCATTCACCTTGACCCTGTGACTGATCTGGTAATTGGACGAGTGTACAAACCGTCAATTTTGTCACTCCGGATCCTGATAGAGGCTGTATCAAATTTAATTGTCATAGGGTTTTGTTTGTTCTTGTGGTTTTAATCCTTGACATATGTTGGGGGGAGGGGGGGGGGCAGTCCACTCTGTGCCCTGTCAAAAAAAAAGGGTCCACTTTTCAGACTAATTTTGACTGGGGTGAAATTATCAAGCAGAGAAACTGTCAAGCAGACCCCACTTCTGTGGACTTCATTAAATCAAGGAGGGTAGAGCTCTCTTTACCCTCCTTGATTAAATTATTTATAAGTCTTCATGGAATCATCTTTTATTGATGATGGTGCCCAATTGACTCAAAGGGTGGTGATTTAAGATGTAATGAGCTTCGTATATGTGGAAATATATTGAGTCCTTTGAGGACAGGCACATGTACAGTAGTACTGTCTTTGATGACAAGCACATGTACAATAGTACTGCCTTGGATGATAGGCATATGTACAGTAGTACTGTCTTTGAGGACAGGCACATGTACAGTAGTACTGCCTTTGATGATAGGCATATGTACAGTAGTACTGTCTCTGATGACAGGCATATGTACAGTAGTACTGTCTTTGAGGACAGGCATATGTAGAGTAGTACTGTCTTTGAGGACAAGCATATGTACAGTAGTACTGCCTTTGATGATAGGCATATGTACAGTAGTACTGCCTTTGAGGACAGGCATATGTAGAGTAGTACTGTGTTTGAGGACAGGCATATGTACAGTAGTACCGCCTTTGATGATAGGCATATGTACAGTAGTACTGTCTCTGATGACAGGCATATGTACAGTAGTACTGCCTTTGATGATAGGCATATGTACAGTAGTACTGTCTCTGATGACAGGCACATGTACAGTAGTACCGCCTTTGATGATAGGCATATGTACAGTAGTACTGTCTCTGATGACAGGCACATGTACAGTAGTACTGCCTTTGATGATAGGCATATGTACAGTAGTACTGTCTCTGATGACAGGCATATGTACAGTAGTACCGCCTTTGATGATAGGCATATGTACAGTAGTACTGTCTTTGAGGACAGGCACATGTACAGTAGTACTGCCTTTGATGATAGGCATATGTACTGTAGTACTGTCTCTGATGACAGGCATATGTACAGTAGTACTGTCTTTGAGGACAGGCACATGTACAGTAGTACCGCCTTTGATGATAGGCATATGTACAGTAGTACTGTCTCTGATGACAGGCATATGTAGAGTATTAGCACCTTTGAGACACTTCCCCACAGCGGGACTAAATTGATCACATAAAGCAGGTGGTCTTGTAATGGAAATGCAATGTCAAAAATAGAACTGTGGACCTGGTAAATTTGGTCTTAAAAGGCAAGGGGTCTCTCAAAGGATTGATCACTATAAAGAGAAGTTAGCATGTCAGATGACATATCAAGATAGAGGTATTACAGTACATGTACTTATAAGTGAAGGTTAAAGGTTGTTGTGTCTCAGAAACAAGGACAGAAAAGTATATTTCTGTAAAGGGACGAGCATGGAAATATCTTTGAAGAAACTGTTTTTGCTCTTACACAGACATTATTGCTGAAGATTTTGAGTTTTGTTTAATAGCTGATTTACCATTGATTGAAATGAGCTCCTTCATGGGTAGTGCTAAATTACCAGTTTTGGTGCTAATAGAAGATTAACATGTACTCTACATGAGAGTGTTTGTTTTGTTTATTTAAAGATATATCCAATGCAGTTTATGTCTTTTTTTCAACATTTTAAGAGCAGTTCTTTGAAAATTATGTGTGTGATGAGAAAAAAGATAAAACAGATGTTTAGAATATTTGCAGATTTTACAAAATGCACTAAAATTATTGATTTAGCTTCAGGTGTGTATAAACTAGTTTAAGTAAATTTGTTAGTAATTTTTAACTGAATTAGCCATATTTCCCTAGCATTGTATATAAATAAAATGTTGGTCTCAATAGTTTTTTGTTTATTCCCCTTTCAGGAAAATGTAGTTTTATGTGTTTTTTAAAATATATCAAAAAGAAGAGAACGGTAAAACAATGAGACCCTCTGTTCCTTTTTCTAAATTACCACTATAATTTTTGAAGCTGGAATGGAGGGCGTCTAGGATGGCTTAATCCTGACAAGGTCATATAGGTTTACCAAAGGTCAATAAGGCAGAAAGGCTTAGTATGAGGCCATTGATATTTCTAAGCCATATCGAGGAAGGCTTTTGTACTCATAAACATTTGAGTCATCAGGTTCATTGAGAAGAACTCGAGGTTTGAGTCCTTTTTGTGTGAAACATTTGCCAATAGATTAATTACTTCACCACTATTTTATGTGTTTTTGCACAAAAAAAAAAAAAAAAAAAATAACAAAATGAAAACAAAAAGTAAAGAAGAGCAGTTTGTAAAAGATATATCTGTCCCCACTCTCAGTTCTGAATTGTATGCTGAATTAAGAGGTTTCATCTGCTTGCTTTGCCCAAAGCATGGTGGGTTTTCTGTTCTTTTCTGTGGAAATACAGTACATGACTGAAAGACCCTTTTATGAGGAAGTTGAATTTTGAATCATTGTCCTAATTCAGACCATCAAAGCTTTGCTGTTGTTGTTGTCGTTATTGTTGTTGTTGGCACTGATGACAGGGTTAGACAATCAACCAACAGCATTAATAATGAACAAACATCCAAGGATAATAATGAAGAAACATCCTAGGACATTAATAATGAAGAAACATTCAAGGACATAAATAATGAAGAAACATCCAAGGACATTAATAATGAAGAAACATTCAAGGACATAAATAATGAAGAAACATCCAAGGACATTAATAATTAACAAACATCCAACAGCATTAATATTAAACAGCAGTATTTGTTATTTAGAGAAATGTGTGTGCTTTGATTTGGCCAGCGCATTTTTTGTTATTTCAGGGAGAATGATTGCATACATTTCCAAGAAAAATAATCTTTTTAGAGTTGACAATTTGAGCATATTTCCAAGAAAATAAAATCTTGGAACAAAATTTACATTTCAAATTCTTTTTCGAGTGATGTATGTTTGTATTGATGAAAAAAAAGCCCCTGTAATTCTAATTTAATGAATACATGCAAGACTAAGTGGAACTACATTGAACCTCATTATTCTGTTGAAGTGCTCAACTCCAGAAATCTTTATGAAAAGCTCTTTTGTACACAGCATAAACTTTATGAAAAGCTGATTTGTACGCAGCGTTAACTTTATGAAAAGCTCTTTTGTACACAGTGTAGCCGACCCGGACTCAACTGTGCCATAAAAGATGGTACTAAGTAGTGTGACATGCCAGGCTTGAGTTATTGTCACTGTGGTCAGAACAGGACACGTGTGACGTACACTTCAACATCAGTCTTCAGGGAAAGGTATTTCTTGGGAAACCATTTGATAGTGCAAAGATTATTGCGTTTGTGTGAAAATAAAATCAAGTATTTCCTGTTGAGTTTATATAAAGGGGCTTTATGTTGGGAGGAGGGCATTAACCAGTGAGCAGTTTTGAGATAACCTTTAGTTTGGGCACACAGGAACATGACAGAGGTAAGGAAGCAAGTGCTTCAAGTTTAATTTACATGTTTAGGTGACTTCTTAGCATCTTGGAGGAAAATATTACAAATTCTTGGTACATTATATGGGGGCAAAAAATAGTTTCTCACAACAAAACTGTATGCATTTTTAACTCTTTCAGTGCCAGTCACATCTAAAGTCTAAAACTAGACTGAATTATCATTAGGATCCCAGATTTGTATTCCTCATAAAAAGACCCTTCATTTAAGTACCAGTATGTCCATAGTTCTAGAGAGAATACCCCAGGTCAACAGCTTTTCTCAGCACCCAATGTGCGCTGGGAAAAGTGGTTGACTCAGTCCAAAATTTGGCACAGAAAGGGTTAATGGCATGGAGGAGACATTGAGTGAACAGATCATGTAAACAGCTGTCCATCCACACATACACATTTGTTGCTGGCTTATTAGATTTTAGTAGTACATGTAATCCTATGTTGTGACAATAATCAGGACGGATAGTTTCAAGATAGATTTTCACTTGATGACAGAAGAGTATGTTCAGTTTAAGCTTACACCACTCTGTTGTTCAAAAAACCTTTTAGGAAAATCATAAGTTGCCTCATTCGATAGTTTGCCTTAACCTGGTTTTTTTTTTTTTTTTTTTTTTTTTTTTTTTTTTGGGGGGGGGGGAGTCATGCTTCAGCTGCCAGTAGTGGCATGACTTTGCAGGTGATGCAAACCCACTGACATTAGGAATGTTGGAACTTGAACAAAAGCTCTTTTCTGTAAGCTTATGATTGTATAGTTTCCATGTCATTCCAGGTAAAATATACGTACAATACTATAATGGTATACAAGGGGTTATCATGAAGTGTGTGTGTGTGACCCACAGGTTTAAATGGTTGTGTTTTCTTAGACCCTCAGCCCTGCAATCACAAAGAGATAATGTTGCACTGATAGAACACAAGTAGTCAAACTGGGAGAAATGCTGAACACTTTCTGTGCTGAGTTGCAGAGTCAACAGCTTTCCTTGACAGGCCTTGAATCTATTGCACCTACAAAGAGCCAAGGCAAGCTGTTGACCTCTGCTGCTCTTTTTTACTTTCTTTCCTTTTTTTTATGTCTCTGGTACTACTGACATGCTGGTACGTGAATGGAAGGTCTTTTTACAAGGAATTCAAATCTGGTATCCCCATCATCATCGTCATAATTCATAATATTTTTTAAATGTTCTGTGCTCAGACTTACAAAGTGTGGTGTTTGTTAAGCAGCAGGACCGCATCAATCGCAGGATGAGTACCAGCTTTCTCCAGAACCTGCTCATCAAGCAACACAACGAGAAGGAGGACTCTGACAGTCGTGCATCAGACAAGTCCAGCGATAAGGGCTCCAGTGGTGAACTGTCCACGTCCTCGTCATCAACACTGTCCAGTTTTCCCCTGGTGGTACCCAGCAAAGATGTGTGTACATCCGTGGCTCAGTTGCTTCAGTACTTACACGGAATTGTGGTCAGTACTCAATTTTTATGCAAATAGTTCTGCTGCGTTACCCCTTTTAAGCTCTCCTGGCCCTCATAACTAACCCCTCCCACCCCCACCCCTGCAAATTTTCTGGCTCAAAGGTTTGGAAATATTGGAAAATTATACAAGTATTTTATAATGATTTACCAGTTGTTACAGCTAAAATGTTTCAAGTTTATGTGTACTTTGGAGCTCATTTCAATTAGATTTCCAAAGTACCCCAGGCACTTAAAAGGGAGAATGAGGTATTAGAATTTGATTTTAATCTTACTGTAGGACACATGTGCATGCCTTGATTACCTTGTTCATTTTTTGACAGCATGGGGTACAGTCATAAAACTGCAGTTGGCAGTAACGAGATCATGGTTTGGAAACCAAATATTTTCTGGAACAATTAACAAAATGGATCAGCTGGAGATTTCATATCAGCAGTTGATTCATATTGAGTCTTCCATTGGCATGCATCAGTGTTAATTGTTGTTTGTTGAAGGTAAACAAAAAAAGATTCAGAATATATAAACTAGAGGAATTGACAAATAGTTGAAAAGAACAATAATTCATGAACATAGATACTTTGGTTTACAATTAATGGGCTATTTGTATCAGTCATTTTGCATGAAATGGTTTCTTGCAGTTTGTTTATGTGTATGAAAGTTCTTTTTCTTTGAGAGTTTTGATAAGCATGAGTACATCCTGATTGTTAGGGACTGCTTGAGTTGCCGGTAAATATGTACAGTGAAACCTCCCTATACCAAATACCCTTGGGACCGGAAAAAAGTGTTCAGTATAGTGAGGTGTTTGGTTAGAGAGGTTTTACTGTATACACATACATATATATATACAGTGGTACCTGCAATTTAAGACCACCCCTACAGCCAACAAAAAGTGGTCTCATACTGCAGGTGGTCTTAAATTGAAGGTATATTTAACATGTAAATACAGCAGAGGGTCTTGAAAGAGTGGTCTTAAAAAGACATACGGTCTTAAATTGGAGGTGGTCTTTAGAGCAGGTACCACTGTGTGTATATATATATATATATATATATATATATATATATATATATCAGACTTGACTTTCAACTTTCACTCTAATTCATGGTGAATAGACAGTATTTTCACATTTCTCAAACAAAATAAAAAAAATCTTGACATTTCAGCCAAATAAATCGCTTACCCTTTGATGTATTATATTAGCAGAAGTACATAGTGTGAAAGTTTAAGTATCTTTTAAGATATCTTTTCCTGTTAAAAGCCATAGTTTATGATTTATACCAGGAATGGGGATATGTTATTGACTTTTTTTAATTTAAACCAAAAAGAAAGCAGGAAATGTAAAATCTCTATGACTAAATCATCTGGCTTGCTGCCATTTATGGGCCGAGGTTATTTCAGGTTTGGTGCCAGACAAATGTGACCTCTGGTGTCAGACAGATTAACCACAGTAGAAAAACCACTGCTGATATAAATAATAAAAACAGTCTTGTTTATCTCCGTTATATAATTCAAAGTACGAAAACATCCACAGAAAAAATATTTCCTGTGCCCTAAGATTGCACAGCATAATTGCATTAACTATTTCCAGAGGAACACATAGTCTCAATTTTTGTCCTAAGGAGGCCCATTTGGAAATATTTAATGTGAGATTTTTTCTGCATTTAGAGTTAAGTTGAGGGTCAATTTGAGATAAATAAAATCTTAGGAAATTCTGTGCTTGTGGGTCAATTCAGGAAACAAATATTCTGTGAATAAAAATTATCACACTAATTTTTACTCAGTAAATTGAACACTTTTTAGGGGGGGGGCCAAAATTCTGTGTTTGTGGGTCAATTCAAGAAACAAACACTCAGGGAATTAAATATTATTCACCAAATTGAACACTTTTTTGAGCCATGCATTTTCCGTTACAATAATTGCATTACATGTAATTGAAAGGCAAAAGGTGACACCAAACCAGGTATTGCTGGCATATTTGTCATCAGAAATTCTATCTTGGGTTAAACAAACACAGATACATCACCAGTCAGACTGACTAGACTAAGGCATGCAAGTTTTCTTCGTATCCAAGGAATTCCTCAGATTTTGATTTAGTTTTTACCTACTATTACTTTTAAATTACTATTTGATTATCCGAAATGGTAGATTTCTTCAGATTTTGTCTTGGATCCCTCACATGCCTGTAGATTGCAAACAGGCTTTGTCAATTCTACAGCATAAAGTGACTCCTCATGTCTCAGTGATAAATCTTAGCATTTATCCAATATAGATACATTTTGATTACGAAATGATTCATGGTGGAGGTGCCAGAGCAGATCAGTTTGCGGTTTTTATCAAGTTTGTGTGGTTAAGGTATCATAAGTGATGTCAGAAATCAGATGATAAACCATAAAGGCCTCCTATTCGGGAGATAAGAGTTCATCAAATGCCACCCATGGGGCACCTGTTATTTACTGTAAAAGAGAGATGATTCAGCAATCACAGCATCCAAGACACACGACCAATATCACCTTTTTTCACCGAATGTTTTCTTTTGCTAGGAACTTTTTATATTAGGTTTGCCTGGAACTTTCTTGGTCAATCTTTTTTTCTTGAAAGCATTGTGTTTCAATCTCATCATGTTGTAGTTGGTTTCCTAAATCTTTCATTTCTCACTGCTTTTAATATTTCTTGTTTAGTAAGTTCAATATATGTGTGCAATTTTACATATAGGGATCATTTCTTGTGTCTCTGCAGCAATATATATATATATGTGTGTGTATATATATATATATATATATATATATATATATATATATATATATATATATATATATATATATATATATATATATATATATATATATATATATATATATATATATATATATATATATAGTGAAACCTGTTTTGAGAGACTGTCCTTAAGGCATGCCAAAAATGGCTCACATAAAGCAGTTGGTCTCTCAATGGAGGTACAATAACATGGGAAAGATAGATAAAGACTTTGAAAATATATATATATATACATTACCTCCCTGCATTAGGATTTTTGTCTTTCACTGCAATACAAATAAAAATCATGTCATAAAGACCATTTATGGCATGTGACTAATCTAACAGTTATATTAAAGGAAATAAGTCCACAATGTCTGTCATGCTATTAACAGGAGGTCTTTTACAAGGATAAACTTTTCAACTGTTGTTGCCAAAATGAGGTCAATGGCAGGGAAGAGAATTATAGCTGGGTTATGGGAGAGCAGAGAGCAGCCCAGGAGTTAAATGTGGTTGTGACCACATCCTGTCAGGTGTCAAGAGGTTAACAGTGTTTCTTCCTGACTCATGAATCTGTGCAGTGGGGCCTTGAGGACCTGCCAAGTTTGGTTGCCTGTTTAAATTTTATTTTATTTTATCTTTTTTTTTTTTTTTTTTTTTTTTTTTTTTTTTTTTTTTTTTTGTGCTGACTTTTGAAAGTATGACTTGCCATCTTGTCCTCTTGATTATGGCAATGGAATTATTTTCAAATGGGAATGCATCTACCATGCTTATCCATAACACACAAATATATCCCTTTAGTACACCAGTTATCAGTGGGAGATAATACCCCCAAGGGACCCTTCTTTCATTTATAGAGTAAACCCTTCTGCTGTGTGATACAAATGCATTGGATTGCTCAATCAAAATTAGTGAAGACACTTCGAAATATGATAATTTTTATCTGAAAATTAAAGGGTAAATACCAACCAACTTAATGGATTTTTTTGTGAGTGTGTAGTATTGGTATTTTTTACTGAAAGTGGAAAAAAAAAAAAAAAAAAAAGATGGATTAATACTGACCAACTTAACCGGAATTTGATTGTCCAATATTTGAATTTTTTAGTGAAAGTGAAAAAAATGCATGTTTATACTGACTAATTTAATCTGAGTTTGTCCATTCAATTTTTGAATTTCTTAGTATGAGAGAAAAAAAAAACAAGTCTGGGGAAGTTTGTTCTTGAGTCGCATTATCTAGGGACTGTATTTTTCTGTTTCAAAAAACTAGAAATTCCGTTTCACCAGCCAGAAATTTCCAAATTCCGTTTCAGTAGTTCTCTTTGAATGTAAAATACATTAAGGCAAAACAGCTAATTCCGTTTCAGAGGTGACAAAAATTCATTATTCCATTCCGTTTCCGTTAAACACGGGAAAATACAGGCCCTAATTATCCTGAAAACCAGGGAGTGGTAACTGTGCACATGGTGGGTATAGCTATGTGTACAGCCAGTAATTCTAGGAAGTCTGTGTTAATGTTAGTTTTTTCCCACCTGAAAAATGTTGAAAGACTCCAGTGGCTTGCATCAACAACTGCCAGCAGCCCTGGTTGTTTGGAGGCTCCTTGTGGCAATGTTTGTTTAGAAAGGGCTTAAGGTTTTTGTGTTGGATGCCCAAGTGTTTGTTTTTGAATGAAAAGAGTGTGAATAAATGCAGCAGTTACAGCAGTTTGTTACATTAACTTTGAAGAGGCATATCACACCCCATTTTGTCACCACTTTCGATGTCTAACTGTCCATATAGTGAACACTGAAAGGGAACTGTTTATTTGTGAACTGCTCCATAGTGACTGTTCAAGGGAGTAGCAACTCAATGACATCTTGTGACTTTAGTCCAGGGGCAATTTTTGTTTTTTTGTTTTTGTTTTTTGTTTTAATGGTTGGGGGTTGGAGAAAAGAAATGTGCAACAATAAGGAACCACAAAAATGTAATTTTGTATCAGATTTCAGAAGACAAGCCATTAAACTTGAGTTACAGGGATTATTTCTGTAGGAAAGTGTGACTTGTTTATCAGATTAATAGACAAAGTCCACTGAGGGTGCATGTGAGCCTGGGGGTAGGTTTGGAGGTCACATTTTTCACATCAAATGGGGCAGGGGTGCAGGGTCTTACCCACTAAGGTTAATTTGTGATGTATGGGTACAATTCCTTTTCCTGTACGGTGAAAGTTTCTATTCACAAAATGCGGGACTTTCCAGTGTTTATTTGTGACTAAAGAATGTAGTTTCCCAGACAAGAACTGTAAACTGAAGACCACAAATAGATTTGACAAGGTCATGTAGACTTCAGCAAGGACATCAGTGCCTTGTCATTAGCAACAAATCTTCAGGATAAACAAAAAATTCATAATGGAAAGTCATCATTCATAAATCAAATCATAAACAGATGAGGTATTAAGGAGAGATTAACAAGTTTTTTGAGTTCGTCACACACAGTAAATAAAGGTGTGTGTGTGTAGAGTGCTGAGTTTGTAAATTAAACTAGCATTCCAGTGGTGGAGGGATATGTTTAAAAAAAAACTCTGAATAAATCACTTCATATTCAGTGTTGTTATTGCTAATATCCATAGTACAGCAGGGATATATCTATGCTAGGATATAGTGCAGACAAGACATTAAAGTTACGCAGACTTGTGATGTTATCATTCTTAGTTCTTGTCAGCTTTCAAGTTGAGTAAGATGAAAACTAATCCCATTGGACAGACAGATCTTAGCCTTATCTTAGCTACTGTGAGGTCTTTGGTCCTGCAGGCAAAGAAACTTGGCATGGGGTGGCTTTTCAAACAACACTCCTTTCTTTCTTTCTTTCTTTCTTTCTTTCTTTCTTTCTTTCTTTCTTTCTTTCTTTCTTTCTTTCTTTCTTTCTTTCTTTCTTTCTTTCTTTCTTTCTTTCTTTCTTTCTTTCTTTCTTTCTTTCTTTCTTTCCAGTCATCTGAGTTAATAATGGTAAGTCTTAGTGTAATGAAGAAAGGAGTTAATAATGTACAAAAAAAATAAACAAAGAGGAGTTACTTTCAGCAGTTGAAATTAAGCAAAACGTTGCCTGTAATTGTAAAGGTTAGCCAGAGAGAGCTATTGAACTGACATGTTGTATACACATATACTGTGGTAGAGTGCCTTCAATCAGACAGGTTAACCTGCCAGTGGAACAAGTGTATACAATCAGTGGAGGAAGTACGCAACACAGCCCAGACACTGTCATTGTCATTTCTCACTTACTGTCAACCTACCGTTTTACCTTGTCAACAAAAACAAATTTGTTACGCCACAATTTTTGCGTGAAAATGATGTATGTATGCCAAGCATGTCATATCCCTACATATCATCAGGTGGAGCCTTATGTGCCTTCTTTTTTTTTTTTTTTTTGGTTATGTGGACTCACAGAAAATGCACTTTCCTAAGAAGCATATTGTACTTTCTCCAGTTGTCCATTTTGATGGTGGATAATCATCAAGTTGTTCCTCTTTAAAAAATAAAGTAAAAATTTAAAAAAGAAAGTAACATAAAAATAATTTTTGCAAAAACCTGCCACCGAGCAGGAAAGGCACTTGCAGCTGAAAAGGACTTTCTCAACTGGGTGTAGCTAAATGTATCAAGTCAGATTGCTAAGTGCAGGTACATGTATCGAGTCAGATTGCTAAATGAAGGTACATGTATTGAGTCAGATAGCCAAGTTTATAGCAGACAGACAGACCATATTTTTTATCCATATGTTCCTGTATGTAACAATGAATGCAACCTCAGCATTTCTTAATTCATTTGTTTATGAGTCACTGTGCTGTGAGGACTGGCTACTTTTAAAACAGTGCAGATGTTATCAGGAATATCGTCTCGTTAATTTAAATCACATTGATACGAGCAAGTCTTGATCCAGCATGTGTTTCTCAGCTGACCTCATTGTGGTTTTTAATCGGCCCCAAAAAAGTTGTTTGTTCAAAAGAGTATTCTAGGCTAGATCATATCTGCTGAGAGAAACACTAGATTACGGAACATGTTTTAATCACATGCATGTGCCTTCTACCGCATCTAAATGTGAATTTTAATCCGTAATGCGTGTGCCACATGGCATCCAGAAGAGCTGAAGCTGACTAACTGAGAAGCCATTGGCCGTGTCAGGATGACTGTATGAAGGCACAGGTCTTCGGTCATCATGAGGTGAAAACAGACTCAGTTGGCACTGGGACAGGTCATAAACAAACTGAAAAAAAAATAAAAACAAAAAATGGTGGGAGGAGTTTTTCAGCTTTCCCGTGACTTCCATGGATAACAAATTTATGTTATTGAGACCTGATTTTATAAATTGAGTGGGCAAATATGATACTAATTTATGGTACTGTATGTTTGAGTGAGTGGTCAGTAATTTTATGATACACAGCAGTTCTCAGAAAGAACTTACAATTTCACCCATTGAATCTCAAGTTTTTCTGAAATTTTCATGTCATGAATAGTTCTCAAACATTTTCAACTGATTTTATTTGCTATTAAGGTTTTTAGTTGAGAAAATAATTAAGCCGCTTTCTTTTACTCATTGGATATAGTGTTACGTTATAGAGGAAATATCAAAGGGTCATATACAGATCGGGGTGTGACTGTCACCATAACTTCCCCCCTCCCCATCATCAGTCCCTAACATAGACAGCTCCAGATGTTAACATCTGTGGCTTAGTATCTTCATTACAACACAACCCTCCCTCATATCACTCTTTCAACACTTCTTTTTATTCACTGTGAACTTTTTTGGTGATAATTTCCACAGAAAGCAACCTTAAGTGACATTAATGTGGAACACCTTATCAATGAATAGAAGAGAACAGCAGGATGTGTACTGGTTTGTGTTACATCACAGGTGATTTAGTTGTGTCTGCTTATTTTAAAGTGGGGTGTGATTGTACAATTGGCTCATCAGAGCAATTAATCAATTTAGACGTGAAAGTGGAACTTAATTGTATATGATATGTGATGAGTAAATTTGTTTTTGTTTTTTCAAGTAAAACATGCTTTTTTGTGGTTTATGGGATTTTTTTCACTGTAAAGGAAGTAAAACAAACTTGATGATGTATATGGTTATGTATTGTTGATTAAATCATGTGAGAGAACAATATCTTGTCCAGTTTTTCAATATAAATGTGGCAGCTATCAAGAATAACCCTCATGCTAATGACAGTGTTCCCTCTTTATAACACGGGTGGCGGGATCCACAGACTAGACTATGTTATAGCAAAAGTGCCTTCGTCCAGAGGGACTTTTTAGATGGAAGCAATGTGGAAAGTCCATCACTGGGAGCCATGGTACCCACCATTTTACATCAGGAACCCCCTTGTAATGAGCAGTGTTCCCAAGAGTACAGCTGACACAATAGTGATCTGGGGGGATCCTATGGAGGCAAGCAGGTCATATATAGGATCCTGTTTCTTCCTGCAGTCAATTTATGCATTTTTGTACATTGAAAGTGGGTGTTTGAAAATAGTTGATCATAAACAGCAAAAGAAAATTTTCTCGAAGGAATTTTAAAAAGAAAACCTTCCTAGACCACTTAATATATCGAAGGAATAATTGTAGTCACCAAGACATCATGTGAAAATACATGCATTTTCTTTTGTCGTCACGGGCATAGGCAGTATGCATCAATCAAATTTTTACGCGGCTTGAAGTGTAAAATTTATTGTGATTGTGCACAGAAGGAAGTTATTTCCAAGCCAGTTCAACTTGATGTACATGTATAAAACTGGAAGATAAAGCAGCAAAAATGTAGGCATATTTTTTTTGAGCTCTGGTGTAAAATTTTTCCTGGAATGAACACGATTTTGGTTATATCCATATAAATTTAGACAAACCAGTATCAGTAGATTGAATTTAAAAGCACTAGTTTCAGACCACATTAAACTTCTTGAAGCATGGTCCCTTTAACGGACTCCCTGCACCTTAGGCCAGGTGTGGGGCACAGGTAGAGGACCACTGGTTCCAGGCTAGTAAGCCGTGGGATGTACGCATGTACATACATCACTGCCTGGTCTATCAGCAGAACACAAGTCATGCGCTAACACAACTCAAAGCGCCCTTTAATCTTACCACAATTCAACATCAAATGACGTATTTGAGAATTTTTATTTATCTGAAAGAGTCAGTAGGGTGTAGAAGCAAGAGAGCATGGCAGGGGGTCAGGTTCAGGGGTGTCGTGTAGGGGTAAATTGGTCCACTTGTTGGCAGTAATCTTACTCCACTCTGGTAAATGTGAGATACTTCTTTTCTCTTTATACAGCTGTCTGAGCCAAGTGGGTGAACTTTTTCATCTTCTGAATCTTGGCATCATTAAGTTTATGGAATACAAATTGTTTATTTACATGTATATAACAAATTACAGTGTTATTAAATTTATGCAATCACAATTTATTTTGCTACAGTTTTTATTTTCTTTGCTGAAATCTTAATACAATGGAAATTGAAAACATAAATCATAAAAACCCACATGCACAATGAACAAAACTTGTTGAGAGAATTAGACCCCAACAGGCATGTTATTCAATTATTTTAAACTCAATCAAAGAAAGATACATTTATATGTATAAAATACATCTACAAACAAAATTGTGAATGTTGATGCATTGTCAGAGCAAAAATGTCAAAGATACAAAATCCATTTCAAGGACAACCAGTTAAGGTCCTGCAAGGACAGAAAATAAATAAAGAATATAGAAAAAATGAATAAACTCCTTATGGACAGATACCAAAAATAGTAAAGTTTTCAGATAAGGCCTCTTGATTTGGGACAAATACTGAAAACTGTAAAATTTGAGCTGATTTCAGGGATTGCCCATGATGAAAAAGAGTTTTGGCATCACTGATAGCATCCAATAAATAAATGCAGTCATTCACAGTGTAATGTACAGCTGTACACTTCATGGTCAACCCTTAACCCTTTCCCCCTTGAATTAAGACTGAGTCAACAGCTTTCTCTGGCATGGGTTGGGCACTAAGTGCCCAACTCATGCCGAGGAAAGCTGTTGACCTGGGTCATGTTGTCTCCTTAAACTGGCCGAAACTGGGTGTCGATCAAATGTCGTCTGCTTCAGTATTTTCAACTGATTTCAACAGTAACAAAAAACAGTTTGACTGAGAATTGTAGATGAGACCTATCAAGAATACATGCCCCAGGTCAACAGCTTTCCCTGGCATGGGTTGGGCACTAAGAGTGCCCAAGCCATGTCAGGGAAAGCTGCTGCCTCAGTCTTAATTCTGGGGGAAAGGTTGACTGTGTTGGTGAGTGGTTTTTGCATTGCTGTGCAAGTGATGCTCCATTTGCCAGCAGACTGACCTTATAGACATATTGGTACTGGATAAAAAATTCTCCTTCATGGTAGACTGTCCTGGTCGTCCACCAGTGGGGCCATCCCAGTGTTACTTGCTCAACCCTGGAGACACCTGTATCATGTTTCTCACCCTAACAATATACTCTTGCTTGTTTCAGCATATTGCGGCCGAACAAAGTTCAGAAGTGGAAAGGTATGTACTTTTATCACATCTATGGAACACCTTTGTTTATCAGACACTAGATACAGACATATAAACCCTTAATATTGGTTAATGGTATACATGTTTGTCACCTGTATAGACAGCAGAGAATGGTGACAAGGTTGGCAAGCCTGATGTACTCATTGCCCAAACAATGGACAATTCATGTCTGGATGTCTGTGGCACAGGAACATTTATCATGGTGTTCCAGTAGCACCAGAGACCAGAGGTAGAAGGGGGGTAAGGGGGGGTTTCAGTACGCTGGTACAAGTAATTATTTTTCTAGAGTACTTAGTACGGAAAATAAAAATCTTTCAAAATTTTGGATAGTACGAAGTATGTAAGATAAGAGGGCTTCCAGTACGCCAGTACGGTAAATAAAAAGCCCCAGTACGCCAGTACCGGAAACCCCTTTTCCACCCTCGAGATAGACCACAGCATTCCTTTGGTCATGGCCAGAGGGAGCTGTTTGGTGCACACCTCTCTTAGTTGACATGGTCTTTGTGCAGTATACCTCTGACACTTCACTTACATGACACTAAGCGAACCATTTACAAGGTATTGCATCTTTCGGTGCAGTAAATTGACTCTTTCATGCTGAAAGCTATGCTCAACCAAAGGCATTTAATGTCTAAAGGACACAAGTGAAGCTGGTAACTAAAGGTTACTGCTGAACTTACCTTTGAAAACTTCCATCATTTATGGGGTTCATGTACTTAGATACAAAAATGAGCAGGTGACAGTGAGGTGCTCGGTGTTTTTGGGCTGTATCGAACGTAAAGGGTTAACCTCATGGGTGAAGTTGTTACATGTGACCTGTTTTGACCTGCACACATGGACCATAGCTTGATGGACAGTTTGGACACGCCACCTGGTGTAAAGATAGAGATCTACTGACTGGGGCACTAGGTCGTCATCAAAATGTCATCCAACAAGGAGAAAGTAACAGAGACTAGGTTATGCATGTCTTTTTTTGTTTTTGAAAAATAATGATACACACTATGTGGGAAAACAAACACAGCTTTATGGAATTGTTGAACCACGTGCTTACATGTGGACAAGAAATGTAGACAGGTGATTATTAAGAGGCTCCACTTACAAGCAAAGATGTTTTATATATAAAGTTTAAACTCAGCAAAATCTCCATAAATGTGCTAGTTTCCTGGCTGTCCACTTTCTCATCTTCTAATATATCCAATTAGCCCGTAAGAATCCACACACAAGTTTGACAGGGATCAAGAAATATTTCTTGCCGTTTCATGCAGCCACCATATTAGTTTTATTATGGTTTGCATGAAGTGGAACTGTGTCCTGTTTGTACATGTATGATAGCTCAACTCTTTTAGTGCCAACTGCGACTTAAGTCAAACTACTTAAAATGACTGCTCTGAATTATATTAAGGGTGCTACCTGTAAGTTTATATTTCATGTAAAGAGACCTTTCATTCAAATACCAGTAATCATGTAGTTACATATATATATATATATACATATATACATACATACATACATACATACATATACAGTGAAAACTTGTTATAATGACACCATCTGTTCCCTAAGAAATGTGTCAGATAACTGAATATGTCAGATAAATTAATCAAATAATAAAGAAAATAAGCTTTTAGCCAGGAAAATTTGTGTCATTATATTGAATGTTGGGTATCTGAGTGTCGTTATAATGAGGTTTCACTGTACATATATATATATATATATATATATATATACACACATATAGATAATAGTCCAGGTGAACAACTTTCCTTTGTGTGCTCTGGGTGCATAGCACCTAAAGTATACCAAGGAAAGCTGTTGACTCAGTCACTAGTACTGCATGTGTAAAGCACTGGAAATTAGTTGTACAAATTTTGTTCTTACATGTGAATTTACCCTATTAGTGCTAAGCTACAGTATTGACATGAACTGCTTTCATCACTAGAACAACACAAGTGTGCTGGTACTTGCATGAAAAGTCTTTTACGAGGAAGTTGAATATGGTAGTACTATATATGAGAGGAGTGTTGTTTAAGTTGTGATTTGCGTTGGAAGAGATAAACTCCATTTTGTCCTGGAGTCTTCTTTTCCCACCCCACTTACCCTGTCCTGGTGCACTGACCAACCATTCTAGGAATACATAATCTATGATAGACCTTTACCTCAAAGTGTTACAATTTCAGGAAAAATATTGACATTAATGAAGGGTTTGTTGTATTTTTTATCGGCACAGAAAGTACTTGAGAATGTGTGCTAGATCTGATCGTTCATAAAATGTATCAGGCCAATGTTGATACCAAGGAGGTTGTCAAATTGTCAACATGATCACAAATGACTGGTGTCAAGTCAGAAGTGACAGACACAGGTCTAAACAAGGCCTCCCTGTTCTCTCGATTTAATCTTCAACCTCGTAAGTAGTGGTGTCTTACCCTGCTTTGATATGACTCTTTTTGTGGGACAGCGGGACAAGACTTTTCAAAAAGATTCTCGGAGGTATTATCGTTAATGCATTGGATATATGGGAGGTTTAGCCACCTTCACATCAGTAGCAGATGTTGGTAAAAGAAATGAAATATGACCAGTATGATGTTAAAACCGATTGCTCTTCTATAAGATCTGTGTATCGAGGATGGGCGGAGTTTGCATGCAGTATCTCAATTGTGAGCCACTGGACCACAAAATGGTAGAAACTCTTGATACCCCCGCTGTACTTTAATGAGAGGGTACTGTGTAATTACCCTGTCATTTGCTCACATTGTACATATCTCCAGAAACATGGCCTCCTTTTTTTTAATCTTATCCTGGTTTAGGTTTTTTGGGGACCAGTGATCATAGCTGACAGCTGTTGGTTAACAAAAGACATCAATTTTGCATTGCAACAGAATATGGACAGCATTTTATGTGTGAATTAGCAATAATTTCAGAAAGTGTAGTAGGAATGATCAAGATAAAATATACACCTATAAGGAGCCAATTACACCTCCTTACTGGAAGTAGTTGAATTAAACTTAAGGTTTAATTTTCTCTGAAAGCCATCAGGAAAAGTTTATACTAGCTGTCTAATTGTATAACTTGATGGATTTCAAGTTATTTGCACATACATCACTGTGCTTGAACAGCAGGCAAGGGATTTAAAACTGAGGTTCCTGCACACAAGTAGCATTTCTTTCTTGCATTTGAGAAATAGAAGTGAAAAGGAAAGTCACTGATTTTATGTGGGGCATTTGGCCAAATTCATTTTTTCTTTGTGCCTCACACATGAAGAAATATTACACTTCTGAGTTGGTCCTGTGAGTCATCATTATCCATGAAGTCAGAAATGGAAGCACAGTACATGTCCACACGTCGCAAACAAGCTTACTCATATTTGACTCAAATTGGGCACACAGATACCACATAAAGCAAAGGTGAATTTTGTAGGTTTATGAATCCCTCTTGCTTTAGGGACCCAGGTTACAAAGAGCTCTATGAAGACTGATTCAAGCCTAGTTTGTGTGAACATCTAAACTTACCTGCTTAGATGAAGGTAGAGTCAGCAGCTTTCCTTGTTATAGGTTATTGGTGCCAAGGAAAGCTGTTGACCTGGACCATGTTAGCCTCATAGGTCTCATCTGGAAATGTTTTCAACATGAATTAAAGATTAATTCAAGGGAAATGGTCAAAGCAGATAACATTTTACATGAGCATTCATTGGTGAATTGATCAGAAATGTTTGAAGACAATGGTGACATTGCAGACAGAGAGTAGCTGCTCCAGCAGTACGAAGACTTCAAGTTAAAGTTTCTTGCTATTTTCTGTATTTTCAGCATGCGTGCCAAACTTGCAGAAGCAAATCTTCGCATCACCAAACTGCATGCAGAGAATGAGCGACTGCAGCATGACCGGAAAAGTGTCTACCATCATGATAAGCAGCTGGAAGAACTCCGAAACCTACAGGTATAATAGAGGGATGATTCCTGCTAGAACTAGAAGGGTGTGTGGGAGCAAGAGAGGGTTGTATGGAGCAGGGAGCTGCTTATCAAACTGTTTGAACAGTTAAGAGGTTGAACATGGATTTTGAAGTTTATATGTAAATAGTTCTTTAATATTTGAAATACTGATATATAAACCATCGTTTTGGGGGACTTTTAAAATGCTTGGGTGACCTGGGCGGAAAATATAACGTTTTTTTTTTCTTTTCTTTTGGAGGGGATGGGTGTTCAAGGATTAAATAAGGGTAAAGAATCGGCCTTTCATAGCAGTGTCCTATATAATAATTATGTCGTCCGGTTACTTCAAATGTAACATATAGTTATGCAAAGTTCATCTTTGTTCATTGTCAGTATGTGATAGTAGGAAATATGACATTTGTAAATGGTCTCAATCAATCAAAGTCACAAGTAGCTTACAACAGTTGTTCACTGATTGGTGCATGCTTCTGCCTGTGTTATGGCACTGATGCATGATGGGCCAGTTTTCGGAGCGCAGTTCCTCTGCAGATCTGAATGTCCCATATGTAACTCTGTTCTCTGTTGGAAACTTCATTTCATCATGAGCAAGTTTCAATGTGAAATAAACCTTACCCTGTCACAATTTAATTTGACATAAAATTTTCAAGCATTTGGTAAACTTGTAGAAGAAAGATGTAAATCAATATAGCTGGTAACTGGTTATGTGCAAGCCTGAAGATGCCACTCTGAATTCTTTTTCAGGAATCGATCAGTCGTGATCGTGAACAGTGGGAGCGACAGAAAGAAAAACAGCGAGGAGACATGGAAGCAGAGATAAGCAGCCACAATGCCAAGAGGGAGGTGATTGAGAAAGAACAGGTGGGGTGGACACAACTCCTCTTCAGTCAAACCTGTCACAGCATGAGGGACTGGGACTGAGTCAACAGCTTTCCTTGATGTTCTCTGGACACCCAGTGCATGGAGGAAAGCTGTTGACTAATTACCTATATAATTCTTTATGAAAGTGAAGCAGACGACATTTAGACTCAGGACACCAGGCCATTTCTGGTAGTTTTTAAGGGGGAAAAGTTACCTGGCAATATGATTTGCGATGTTAGAGGCCTCACCCCCAGAGTTAGTTGGCTACCCATGAGACAAGGTAAAAGTGGTTCCTGAGTGGTGGTGGCAGTTTAATGGAGGTTAAAGTTGAGCTGACTCTGTCACTGGTGAAACGCCTCTCAAACAAGGTGTCTTCTAGGACAGATTTGCTTTGTTTTTATATGCTCAGTTGGCTCCATGAAATATTTCTAGAAAAGAACAAATTTCAAACATCCTTATGTGTGTCTGCATAGGTATATATTAAGATTGACAATGCTGCAATTGAGGTATATGTGCACATATTTAAAAGAGACAAAAAATAAAAGTAAGGAAGTATCACCGCAATGTTTCTTTTTGAATTTTGAAGTATGAGTACACACGTGTAGACTGATCAGCATTTATAAGTTAAAATGTCCTCATGTATTATGTATTTATTGTGGCAAAGAAAAGCCAAGGAAGGGGTAGGATAGAGGTGTTCCTGGGGCAACCCTGGGGGTTTCCCTTGGGGGGGGGGTCCTGGGGGTTTCCCTGGGGCTATCCCCAGGGTTATGCCCCTCCCAGCATTATGAAATATTGATAAACATGGCTTTATTTGGGGTGTTTTGAAGTTTCCAGGTTGTGATCAAGGTGTTTAAAACATTTAGGAACACTTTTTAAAAATACATGGGAAACGCCACTTGAATAAAATTTATTCAGAGTATTTAGACAGATACAAAAACAGGTAAACCTAGCAGCAGAGTGACCTGGTTAGAACCACTTCACTTCTTGTTTTGAGGATCACCTCAAACCTTGCTTATATTGGATGTAATCCGAGACTGATATCACCATAGTTATGAGACATAATTTTATATAACCACGTTGTGTGTTGCAGGCGGAACTGAAGGCCCAGAGGGAAGAGATGCAGCGACAGAGGGAGGCACTTCAGCGACAAATAGACTTTTTTGAGCAAAACAAGTTGCAGCAACAAAATGCTGCGGCAAAGTCGGACAGTAGGACACCAGGCTTGGAGGTGTCAAGGGACAATGGTGCCATTGTCGTGACAACGGGTGTGAAATCAGTGTCTGTCTCACTAAGTACCAGCAGACTGTCGGCTACAGGAGGAGGTGCACAAAGTGCTGTAGATAATGTAAGCCATAAACGTTCTGCCTCGGATCATTTTCAGCCAATTAAAAATCAACAAGGGGAGTCCTTTGAGCCCATGAGGAAGGAATACAGTAATAGTTTGAAAGAACCATTGAATAAGTCCCATGAAAAACAGCCAGAGCAGCAGAGGCCTCACTCTTCAGGAGATGAAGTGGTCATGCCAGGCTCGCCTGCCATGCGGCGTGAGGCACGAGACATTGCTTTGCCGATTCACCTTGTTAGTGCTACAAATGAACAGAAAATAAGCCATGTAACTCAGAAACTTCCACTCAAACTAGCCAGTCTGGGCAGCGGAGGGAGTAATAAGACTGCCCCAGCCCCTGCCGTAACTCAAGTTTTGCCACATAAATTATCAAGTTCTGGTCAGAGTGCGCCACAGTTGATGTCTTTGGGTGGGTCCCACACCATTGGTGGGCACGTCAGTGGGCCAGTGTCCCAGGGCAAGCCACCAAAAGTAGGGGGCAGCTCTGCCACTATGGGAACAAGTAGTCCACACAGTCAGGGGTCTGGTGCTAGTGGTGTGGTGCGGCCCCCGGGGGTGGGGATTGGTAGCCCAAGGCTCCATTCCTCCCGCTCCCAACCCTCCCTCACTGCCGGCATCAATACCCGCTCACAGCCAACGCAATCAATTTTACCCATGAAGCTAGCTGAATCACAGCGACCAAAATCTGCAGAGTCCTCGAGAAGAACCAAGTCTGTTTCCCCACAAGTGGGCAACAGGCAGCCATCACCCACGCTTACGCCCTCTAGTGGCAACACCTCATCGCCAACCAGCGATGTAAAAACTCAGGAGACCAACAAGGCTAGGTTACCACAACATTCCCACAAGTCTTCCAGTAACAAGGAATCAGAGGTCATCTATTTCTGAAGTGGCAACTGGTATGTGTACATCTGTATCTTTTCCCACTTTCTATGACATATTTATAGTAGAGGTTTTGTATGCATGAAGCTGGGCAGTAGATGGTCTTGATTATTATGTTGCCTGTCGGGTGCAACCATGTTTGATGTAATTATATGCAGACTGAACAGGACCATGTCATATTTCACTGTGTATTTTTTTGACGTTTTAAAGATTATGCTAAATGTCACAAAAATGTAAGCAAACTGATTTCAGTTTCGTCGTAGAAGTTACAAACACAGGCAAAGCTGGTTTTGCATTGAAATAATCAAATTTTGCTTGGTGTTTTCTCAAAAATTAATGAACCAATTTTAACAAAATAAATATTGTGGAGCTTAAAGTCTACCTAAAGTTTGGTTTTCTGCATTTTGCAATATGTTGCTCATGGGTGTTTTTGTGGCCCATAAAAAGGAAGAACTGATAGTCTTCCTAAGAGTTGCATGCAGTCTTTGAAATAAAATTTCCTTTTGTGTTTGTAGAAAAAATGAAAATACTGAACCTGGACGTTATTGTGAAGTTAAATTATACAAATTTTGAAGCATGTAAGCCAAATATTAAATGCAAAATCCGTGTAAAATTTAGAAATAAGACCCTGCCACCAAATGCTAAAAAACGCCTGTTTTCTGACTTTTTAATGCATGTTTTATATACAAGCCCACACCAAGGAGGTTATGTATGCATGTATGTATGTATGTATGTATGTATGTATGTATGTATGTATGTATGTATGTATGTATGTATACAGTGGTTCCCCTCTAATAAGGCCACCCTAAATGCAACAAAAAAGTACACCACATTAGAGGGGTGGCCTGTCTTGACAGGGACAATACAATGGAGATACCAGTTTTATGGCATGGAGAAGTGGCCTTTGTAGAGAGTGTGGCCTCTCTTGAGGGGGGCCTAATTAGAGGGGGATCACTGTATATAGAAGGCTGAATCTCTGCCGGAACATTTGGCACCTGGTGTGGCACAGCTTATTGAAGTAGGACTAAATGAACATGAGATAAAGCAGATCATAGCATGCTTTATTGTCAATACGAAGAATATCAACTCGCAGTAGATACCACATAGCAGAACTTGTTCACTTTGCTCACTCGTTCTGCATATATGGCACCTAGTGCTGGTTGATATTCTTCGTGTCGACAACAAACCATGCTATTATCTATACATATATATATATCTATATATATATACAGTGGTACCTGCTGAATGCAACCACTGCCGTAAGCAGCCGCATTGCTTTTTGTGGTCACTAGCCTGGGACATTCAATTTCTTTGTAAAATTTACCTGTGGTAACAGGTCACCTGCTGTTTGTGGCCACTTTTTCTCCGCTGAAGGGGTGGCCACATACAGCAGGTACCACTATATATATATATATATATATATATATATATATATATATATATATATATATATATATATATATATATATATATATATATATATATATGTATGTATATATATATATATGCATGTATATGTGTGGGTCCTCAAATTGTAAAAGTCACAAATCTGTTTTAAATGTAAGTTTCATTTGCTATGACAACAGAAAGGTACCAAATCAAGCCAGACATGACATTGGGGATTTTCTTCACAGTGTCTCCCGTTCTCCACCCTACATACCACACCCTTCCCCCACAAACACCAAAAAATCAAAGTAAAAAAACAAATAAATAAAGATGTGGAAAGTCGAGACATTTGAAACGTCTTCAAAAAGAAATGTTGCTATTTAATAGGTGTAGATAAGCAGTTTGCCACAATGTTCTGATCCTGTTGGAGACAGCAGAATGACAGTAATTGGATGAGAAACATCACAGTGTAGAGGGGGGGAGCACAATGTGAGATAGAGCCACACAGATACCGTACTTTTGTGGCCTTTCTTTTTGTCTGTGTGTGCATTGTTGCAAGTGACAACCACATATCATCCTTATCATTGCGTGACCTTGGCTGCCGATAGAGGTCACTAGAGCCTAATGTGTGATGCATGTAGCCCTGCTAGACACACAGTCTTCAATTCACAGTTAAATGCTAATTTGTTTATCAGATAGAGACGTGGAATAAGTGTTACACTGCCACTGTTCTGTTAGTGTCTTTAACTGACTGATGGCTCAGGACTGTCTCCATGGAGTGGCTGTAAATTCCAGGTTGCCAGAGACTTTATTTTTGGTATGATGATTTGGCTCTTTTAGGTAAATTTGCTTGTTTTACAAAGATATTTGCCTGCTCAAAGGCTTATTTTATGATAATGATAATTCTGCTGGTGCTTCAAGCTCAGAATGACACAAGCAAACACAGTCTGTCATAGCAAGCAACAAAAACATAACAAAGAATGAAAACATAGTGCCAAAATTGACTAAAACAGGGTAAGTGGCCACTGTGGCTAATGAATAAAATGTCCGACTAGTTTTGTTGTGACCTGCAACTCATTAGGAAGTGTTGGGAACACTATGAGTAGCCTATGTATACAAACCTTGGGGTAACACATCCATTGCAACATATGCACGTGCATTGTGATAGCGTAGCTGCAGATTCTAAGTGGTTGAGAGGGTTGGTTTCCACAGTGGGATTTGATTCAAAGAATTTTGAATCTACTGGGTTTTCATTGGTTGAAAAACCTGACTTGACCCCACTGAGGTCAGTGGGTTCAAACTTTGATTTTGGCTTGAATGATCACTGTAATAATATTACAGTAGAGACCCTGAATAGGGGCTTGGGAATGTGTGAAGGCACATTTCCAGTACCAAAATTACAGTACATGTACATGTATAATGTCCATGTATAATGTACATACATGTACACTGTCTATGTATAATATCCATGTAGCATATGTATATCTTTTCTTATACAATAAGACCTACCTCAATGCACCACCAGTTTTTTTTTTGGGGGGGGGGGGGTTAAAATAAAAATGGTATTATGTGCCGGGTCATGCAGGCAGGTGATCGCATACCTTGTGTCCATGCTGTTGAAGTGTGGGTGGTCTTGATCTTATTCCCCTGTTACACTGATCTCCAAACATTTTGCCGTCAAATTTTCTTCTAACAGTAATCTGTTTCTCCCTCACACCTGAAATGCACGACATTTACTTGAATACATCACATTGCAGATTTTATGGACTGAAATACCCCAGGCCCTGATCTGCAGCACCTCTAGTAAGAAAGTTGTGTAATGGACAAACTAAATGCTGACAAAAAGAGAAAAAATCAAAGATCATTTTTTTTTTTTTTTCATGTATCTAATGCTGTTGTGTGCATTATGTATTTTCAGATTTATTCACTGGGGGAAGACAACAAAACCAAGCTGGCAATTGGCAAACTTCAAGCCAATGAGAAAACAGCAAAATTTGGAAGACCAATTGGAAGACAGAAAAATGAAGAACAGCAAATGGGAAGTTAGCCCATGTGACCCAGCCAATCACTAGCTATCAAGTTAGCGTGAACGGCAAATCAGGGTGATTGAAAGAGAGTTTAAAGAGTATTACGGAATGTTCAAAGTAATATTTGAAGAGGAGCTTTGTGCAGAAAAAGGGAAAAAAAGTGGGAACTTAAATACCTGAGCACAACTTGACTTGTTCATCCAGTATTGCAAAACTACTACAGACTTGATTTTATCACTCTGAAAAATCTGAGACAACATATTTTCTCACAATTTTTGCCCATCATGCTTGGCAAAAATTACAAAATCAAACAAAAAAGATGTTGACCCATACCTATAGTGGATTAAAATATAAGCTGCAACTTTCATCTAAGTAATGCACAAAAATCGCCAGTTTTCATGCAGATTAATGTGGAAAAGTATGTGCAGATGACATTTTGAGTAGAGTCATTGGCGTGGTTTCAATGCAGAGTCTCTGTGGTGCTGCCTCCCCTTGGATGCCAAATATGATGAACTAATTACAAAGTATCAGTTTATAAGTCCTTATGCTGACTTGCTGAGTCAGTTTCAGTGGTAATTGAATGTACGTGGTGCATACGGCAACAGGCAAGACACACCGTCATGTGCAAAGTAGACACCATTTGTGTATAGGTTGTACATAAAGAGATACCAGGTACACAAATTCCCTTATACCACAGTAGATAGGGACTCGTTCCCTTGTGATAGCTTCCTGAATTTTATGGACAACAGATCTGTATATTTTTCATATTTCATTTTACAAAGTTTCTGAAATTGTGAGTTTTTATTTATGCCCCGCCCAGTAAGGAGGGGGAGGCATATTATGTTTTTGGATTGTCCGTCCTTCCATCTGACCTTTCATGCCAACCTTTGTTACTGCAATATCTTCAAAAGGCTGGAAGATATTTTTCTCAAATTTGTTGCAGAGGTGCATTATTGGTTGAAGATCAACTGATTTTTTTTTTTTTTTTTTTTTAAATTTTCAGGTCACTGTGACCTATTTATAGAACACAGTGGCCTATTTACTGTGAGTGTTGTCAGCATAATCTTCTGAATATATGATGGATTTATAACAAATTTCATGCAGAAATGCAGTATAAGACTATCATTAAATGTTTAGATTTTCAGGTCACAGTGGCCTAATTTTTGTTTATTTTGACCTATTTGCAGTCAATTTGACTATATTGCTGTAATATCTTAAAAGTGCCTGGAAGGATTTTGTTCAAATTTACTCATCAGTTATGATAGGAATAAATTACATGTTTAGAATTGCACTTTAGTGCAACAAATCCATGGGTCACTTTGCAGGAAAGATGAATTTGTCACATTTGGTGGGCATTGTGGCCAGTCAATTCATAGGTACAGTGGGTAGGGAGAGGCATCCCATGGTTGCTTGCAATCATTGCTCTCTAGTTTATTGAGGTTTCAGTACAGGGGATAGTTTGAATATGCAAAAGTTTGTGAAATCGATGAAGAGATGTATCTTGCCCGGTTTGTGAAAAGACAATTTTGATGTTGGTTAAAATAGATGCATTGGCTCTTAAATTGTTAATGGTTGATACTGACAGGTTTCTACAGAAACATTTCTGGAATGTAAGTTTGCATTTATTCTAAAAATCTGGTGCAAAAATATTTCAGTGAAGAAAAAGAAAAGCTTTCACATTTTGAAGAACGTTAAGAAGTTGAGCGCATGAAAAAGATCTTGTCATCTCATCTGGAAACAAGAGAAAGATACACTGATTGTGTCAGTAATTCTGGTGAAATATGTGCAGTGTTTACAGGCATATGATACTCAAACATAGCTCTCTTTTAAGAAGGGAAACTTGATATTATATAATTTCTCACTTTTTCCACCTCCATGACCAACTCTTGGATTTTTTTTTAAATGATTTAGTGGGATATCTTTTTGCAATGGAGTATACTATTGCCTGATTTTTAGGTTAATGTGGTTGCTGAGGTCAGCTGGTTTGACATTACTTGGAAGTTTCCAGGTAAAAAGTACATATTTGCCACATTTATTCTCTGTCTTGTCTCACACACATGTAATACCTGTCTAACCTCTTCAGGGAATGTATCTTACCAGTCAATGAGGCTAATGCACAGACAATAGTGATGGTATCTGTGTTGAGACCACACAGGGAAGGTTTTGGCAACCTCATCAAATTGTAAAGTACATAGATTGGTCAAGAGATACCGGGTTTCTTAGCCGGAGACATTTTCCAAATGGAGAAATATGATGCCAACAGGGCTGATCATGACGGAAGAATGCCACCTAAGTATGATCAGGGTACCAGAGTACAGAACATGAATAGAAATATGGTACTGGAGTATACTTCATGTATATACAGGCTACCACATTACCCAGGCCACGAGTACCTGTATACCAAGGAATGCCATCCAGTATTTACAGGGTACCAGAGTACATATAGCCATGTAGAAACAGCACCAGAGTGCACAACCTTTGTATATACAGGGTACCATATCCTTTTATTGAGTACAATAAGGTGACATAGATAATTTATATATTCCATAGAGATCTGGTTTAATCTTTAATGTTTCAAGAAGTTTCGTAAATGGTTTCGTTGTCATGTTTTGCACAAGCCATGCTTAGGAATTTAAATGTTTGGTTTCAAAGAACGTATTTGACAATAACATGCTAAAGCATGCCAGTAGAATTCAGCTTGTTTTGACTGTGTGCAAAGTTAAACATGGGCGCTTGTGTTATTCCTAAGATCACATCCCTTGGACCAGTGCTTGTCTGCACATATGTCAAGTGCCAACGTGGAGTACCAGTATCTGGAATGGAATTATATGAAGTGACTGGTTATTTTGTGAAGCCTGTTGTATCTGTACCATGTTATACAAGCTGCCCATACCTGGGAAAGGGTGGTGCCTTATATATGGATGTCATGGCACTGCTATATATGTATGGATATTCATGGCTCTCCTACATGTGTATGGATATTACAGTGCCCATAGATATGTATGGACATTATGGTACTCTTATATGTGGATTTTATGACACTCCTAATACCGTATGTATGACTATAGAGTGCTCATATATGCATATATATACATACATGTATGTACAAATGCGTGAATACTATGATATTCCAACATATGTACATGTATGGATATTACAGTACCCATACATGTCTGTGAGGTGTTTCAGTAATCCTACCATTGTATTGGGTGTAACAATATTCATACACATGTATTGGTGGGATGCTACACTTACTTTTACAGTGTAAGTCAGGGTGCCTGTACTTGCGTTTTGGATGTCATGTTACCCATACTTTGTACTGACCCCTAATGTTCTCATACCTGTGTATTGGGCACCATGGTATCCTGACCTATGTACTGGATGTCATGTTGTCTATACATGCAGAGAAGAAGAAACTTTATTGCCCTAAACCTGATGCAAAGTATTGTCAACATGCAGACATAACATGCGTATTGTGTATTGCACATCATAGTGTCCATACCAATGTACTGGGTGGTAGCATTGTGCCTATGTTCACAGTGTTCATACCCATGTACTGTTGTGATGCCATGTTGTCCATACCTATATACAAAGGTCATAGCATCCATACCTGTGTACTGGGTGTCATGATAGCCATACTTACATGTATGTACTGGGTGTCATGCTATCCGTACCTATGTGCTGGGTGTCATCAGGGTACCCAGACATATGTAACATGGGCAGGGCATACACGTGGATTTTCTGATGGAGTGCCATCTATGACGGGGATAAGGGGACTGTGTTCACCTGTTGATTTATTCGATCTTTTACTTGGGCTGCTGGCTAGAGTGATCGGTCATGTGAACCCTGAGACTAGGGCAGCTTGTATGCTCCATTGTGTTATAGATCTGTTGAGTTACAATCAACATGAGGGTGTGTTTTTATAAGTCATACAGTACATGATACTTTTAATGAAGGCCCTTCAGGTAGCTATGTAGCTAAGCTGGACATGTAATTGTTAGCAGTGTTGTGGAGACAGTGAAGCGGAGCCTCACAGTTTTATATCGACCAGGGCTTTTAATATGTATATAGCCTTTGGGGTGTATATCTGTATAGAACCTTGTGTAAAACAGACCAAAGCACACATAATCTGTCTACATATATACATACATGTAGTATGTAGCCTTTGTGATTATGACCAGGTATTTTGTATATCACCATGGAAATATTAGCAAGGGCACACACTCATATGTGTGTATGTTTGTGTGTGTATATATACATATTTGGTATACACACATGCATATACATACATATATGTCTATATGTATGTGTATATATGACCATTATTGTTAGCAGGAAAAGCCCTTCATTTATCTTCATTCTACACTCAATCAGTGTTTGCGTATTAGTTTTATTTGTAATTTTGTACTCATGGGTATGATTTCTCTTGGTGCTTATGAATGCCCTTGTTACAGCTAGGGTGTCTGGTGTGACCCCCATGTGCTGTGCTGTAAGGACTTTGTTTCCCAGATTCTGGACAAATCTGTAATATCTGTTAAAAATGATGATAAATTTCAATAGATTGAAGACTTATAAATATCAGGTACTATCAGTTTAGATTTCATGGTGTAATAATTTCAGTCCACCCATAGGGAACAAATATCCAATAGATTCGTATTCTCTAATTAAAGGAGGTAAGAAAATGCTGTACATTGTGCTTTTACATTTTCCCCCCAGGGGTGTGTTGGTCATCAGTGTTCTGAGCTGGATACTGTAAGTAATAGTAATGAAGTCCAGTTATATGTATATATGTAAATTGCTGACAGATGTACAACAGGGCTACGATTATAGGATCACTGTGACAATGTGATATACAGCTACTTGGTCAATGAGGACTTTGACCTTGCAAGGATTGATGGACAGATTCAAAACATGGACATCACTGAAATAGAATATGCTGTGGTACCAGGGATATGGATACTGATAAGGGGGTGCCATGTTGCACCTCTTATGTACAGCCAGAAAACTGGCCCCGGAATCCAAACAAATTGTTACATAATTTATATAGATGGCTATATTTAATAAAGGCTGGTCAATGGAAAGAATGCTGTAAGGTAGAAGAACTGCACCTATTTGGCTTTTGTCCCATTTTTACTTTGTATAAACAGCATTCTAGGAGATGTGAGTGGGTTACAAACAATTTTTGTACAGTAATCGGGTGAAGTCTCTATTTCCAATGGAGCATGAATATAATATATGGAAATTCTATGTTGGGTAGCAAGAAAATGGCAAAACTGTGTACTGTCATTCTGGCTGCTCTACTGTCATTGTGTAGATTTTTAAATGTAATCTATATTGTTTGTACAAAAAGTGATTTTTGTAATTAATAATTTTCTGTGGGAAGGCCAGCCCACACAAGTCCTGCTATATACTGAAGCAATATCATTGACCTGGTTAAACCTTGCCCTACTCAGTGGCCATAGATTTTCTAATAAATTTGGAAGGTATTGAATCAAGAAATGACTTGTCTCATTTTATTTTATTCTGTGTAATGGAACGAAGATTACCATTTTAGAGATCATGCCATATGTTTGTCACTTTCACCAGTGTCCTGTGTCCTGCAAATGTAACCCATCCCTCCCTTGAAAAATTGTTTGTAATATCATGATTTGTAATCCAGATGGGTGGGTGGGGGGCTGCAGCATACTGTTAATTGTATTAATTATTTTGCTGATGGCATAATACCATGAAAATTAAAACACAGTGAAATAGTATTTTAACATTGTTTGAATAGGAATTATGTCCAAGACAGTGAAATTAAAAGTACAGTGATATGTCAAAAATACAACAACAACAAAAAAAAAAAAAAAAAAAGAAAAGTGAAAATTTATACACACAAAAATAAAGCAATTTACAGTGGTAACAAACCATGGCAATAGACTAGTATGGTTGCAAGTACAGTGAAGCCTCATTATAATGACACAAGTTGTGGATGGCAAAAGTTCATTTTCTTTGATTCATTTATCTGACACATTTTTAAGGGGACAGATGGTGTCATTGTAATGAGTTTTAACTGTAACCCCTTTTTTGCTTAATGAAGAGTAGGGGTGGCATGTGTAATGTTTAATCTGCTGAGCATTCAAACAGTCCACATTCCTGGAAAATATACCCACTGGCAAGTGGTATCTCCATAGTTTGTGTGGGGAGGCAGGTCCACCATAGGGTGCCACTCCTTGGTTCTTGCATGTACATCACATTCACATACAAGACTAAGGGACCAGTATTATGAAATCAGATAATTCAGGTCAGCAAGAGCATTGAGCAGTTTGATATAGGAAGATGCAATTTTTTTTTTGTCCAGAAAACTAATTATCATGCTTAATGACATGACACTATTATTCATGGGGAAAAGTTCACCTTGTTTTCTTTCACTCCAGTGGCCATGGTGGTATTTAAAGCTCCCACACGTATGATGGTTAATGAACTGTAACTTATTAATGGAAAATTGCTAAATCGGCGTCCATTGCAGAGCAAATTGCTCTTCAAGCTGTCCACGATCCTATTTTCTACTGTAAAAGTCTCTCCACCCACCCATCCATATCCCTGTCCTCAACTGGTTAGTAGAGTGCACTAAGAGGCTGTGGCTTCTGACAAAACTAAGGGTGGCACATTGCCAGTTCAGGCACACTTTGTTGAATCATACAGTATGCATATTCATCTTTAAACCTTACCCCCCCCCCCCCCAAGTTAGAATTGAGTCAACAGCTTTCCTTGGCAAGGTTTGGGTGATTAGTGCTCAATCCATGCCAAGGAAAGTGTTTCGTCCGGAGCATGTTACCTTGATAGGTCTCCTTCAAATTATTTTTTTATTACAGGTTAAATTAGTCAAAACACTGAAGCGGATGCCATGACATGGTTTTGGCCAGTTTATAGGAAAAGGGTGAATAATCCAAGTATTGTGCACTCCAGCAAGACTACGATGGTTCATCGTGTCCGAGGTTATAGCTTTCATTGACCTTTGTACAAGACTGTCAACAGCTTTCCCTGACACAAGTCAAGTGCAGTGTGCCCAATCCATGCCAAGTAAAGCTGTTTACTGGTACATGCTATCATGATAGGACTTGTTACAATTTTCTTTCAAAATGTTTTTTAAGAATTGAAAAAAATCAGGAACACCATAGCAGATGATATTTCCCATCCAGGCACTCTTTGGTGGTTTGAGCAGGACAGACATGATCCAGCTTTTTACTGAGGAATTGACAAGTTTTAACAATCTAGCATGGTAGAGGCTTCACAAAGATAGAGCTAAGGTTGTTGAATCAGTGAATATGAAACAGACTAATTAATCTAAAAGGTCACCTTAAATTTTTCAAATTACAACCATTGGAAATGTTATTTTGATGTCACTCCCAAACAATGAGTCAGTATGGTCCTTTTTTAGCTCTGCTGACCTAAGGTTGCAGAGCTTATAGCATTGCTCATGTCCATCCGTCCGTAAACTATTGGGTTGTGAGCAGGATAACTTTTAAAAGTTATGATGTTAGCCCAATATAACTTTCAGGACTTCTAGGGTGTATGAAAATCTAGGTCCCTTTCGATATTGGTAGCACCACCTACAATATGTTATATCGGGGTCAACATGTGAAAATCTTGTGAACACTCTAGCATCTTAAATGTTTGGTGGATCTTCACTAAATTTGGTGTGATTGTGCAGGAGGTCAAAGTCTAAGTTACAACTGATACTAGTGGTGCCATTTACAATTTGACAGAAATTATGAGCTAAAATGTGTTTTAAGATACAACATTCCATGTTTGGAAAAGTAATTGAATTAGACTTGCCAAATCTATAGGATATATAGACCATGTCCAATGCTAGTATGTTATATCAGTGACCTTGACCTATTTTTGTGAGGTCACCATGCATGTAAATTTGAAAGAGATGATTTTGTAATGATAGGGTGTAGCTTATACATCAATGGCAAAAAGAATCTAGCCTCCAGATTAAAAATGGCACTTGGTAACATTGTACATAAAACTGTGCTTTGTGACCTACTTTTGGGGTCACCATGACCCAGTTATTACGGAGTTTGGTGTTTATCCAAATTTATGGTTTTTCTTCAATAACTCAAAAGTTATTATCCAACTTGAACAAACAGACAGCTGGGTGTAGGGCGCACATTTTGAACATTACTACATGTATTTTCTAATCTGAGTTGAAGGTCAACGTCAAATGGCCAGTTTTAATATACGGGTCATCTCATGAGTGCTCCACCCCCCACATTTTTTGAGTTAGGCCCATAGCCTGTATAACATTGAGAAGTTATAAAGTGTATGAAAATCTTTGTCGACATTAATGTTGGTGGTGACACCTATAGTATTATGCAATATGTAGGTCAAAATGTGAAAATTTTGTGAAGGCTGTACTGCCCATAGTTTTGAAGTCAGCCCAATATAACTTTCATGACTTATAGGGTGTATGAAAATCTAAGTTGCTTTTGATATTGGTGGTGCCACTTACAATATCATGCAATATAGGGGTCAAAATGTAAAAACTTGTGAACACTCTAGCATCTTAAATGTGTGGTGGATTTTCACGGAATTTGGTGGGATTGTGGGGGAGCTCACAATCTAAAAGTCACTAATGATACTAGTGGTACCACCTGTAATTTGATGGAAATTATGAGCCAAAATGTGTTGATATAAGATTCCATATTTGGAAAAGCATTTGGATTAGACTTGCCAAATTTATAGGATAGATAGAGCATGTCCAATGCTAGAATGTTATATAATATCAGTGATCTTAACGTATTTTTGTTTGGTCACCATGTCTGTCAAGTTGAAAGAGGTGGTTTTGTAATTCCAGAGTGTAGCTTGGACATCAGTGGCAATGCCAGGACAGCACTATGCCCATGGGCCTCTTGCATTACATAATCTGGGTGACCTTGATCTTTTGTCCCAAGGGCACTGAGGACATAAAATAAAGGACGCACTCATTGTTGTCTTGGCACATGCAACAATATCCATCACAGGAATTGCACAAATAAGCTATGATTACATGTGGTGTGAAGTGCCATTTGGTGGACAAATGAGACACTAAAATCACATAAGCTTGTCCCTTTCAGTGCCAAATGTTGGACTGAGTCAATGGCTTTTTTTCTGGGTGCATTGGACGCATTGTGCCCATGTGTGCCGAGAAAAGCTGTTGACCTGGGGTGTTCTCTCTGGAACTATAGGCATACTGGTACTTGAATGAAAGGTCTTTTTACAAGGAATACGAATTTGGCATCATAATGATAATTCAGACTAGTTTGACTTAAGTGGATTGACTTAGACGTGATTGGCACTGAAAGAGTTAATATGTTCTGAAGCCACTTGAGGACTTGCAAATTTTAAATGAAAATGTAGGTGCAATATAGTCATGGTGCCAGCAGAGCGTTAGACCCATGGACCTCTTGTTTTTCATATTTCACCAGTTTGAGGTGTTTTCTCTCATCTCTGATTATTAAACTATGATTATAATCTCTTCCTAATTATGTTTGTGTGGCAACACAGACATACTTTTTCTTTCTTTCTCTTTCTTTCTTATTTTCTTTCTTTCTTTCTTTCTTTCTTTCTTTCTTCCTTATGTCTGTGTGGCAACTCAGACATATTGTTTTTCTAGGAATTCTTTCTTTCTTTACAGGCAAATTTGTCCAAGTTTTCATTTAAAAAGTTTTATACATAAAAACTCCAAACTTGGCATGATTATACTTTTTACATGAAGTCTTGAGTTCTTGTAAAGAGGTTCAATGTTTGTTTAAAATTATGCAAATTAGGGCCATTTGAAAATTTAAATCTTGAATAGCTCATAAACTAGTATAGGTACAGGAAACCATTTCAAACTCAATAAATATGTTTGTAGCACTGCACATTTTTGTAATTTACATTTGACCTTTAAAGGTCGAAGGTTGAAGGTCAAGGTCATTTGGAAATTGAAATTTTTATCCAGCCATAACTCAGCCCATTTTTTATCCAATTTTAACCATGTTGGACCCAAATTGTTGGTATTGTAATACTGCAGATTTTTGTAATTTACATGTGACCTCTGAAGGTCAAGGCTCAAGGTCAGAATTTTCATCTAGCCATAACTCGGTAAATTTTTATCCAATTTTGATCACATTGGACTCAAATTGTAGCACTGCACATTTTTACCTCAGCTGACTTGTCAGTCAGCTGAGGTTTTTTGAGGGTCCGTCGTCCGTCGTCCGTCCGTCCGTCCGTCCGTCCGTCGCCCACAATTCACATTTTCGACTTCTTCTCAAAAACCGTCAGCCAGATTCACTTTAAACTTGGTGGAGATGTGCCTTGGGTGGGTCTCTACCAAGTTTATTCAATTGGTCACGGTCCAGTGATTTTTGGATTTTTAATGAATTTTTTTGTTCTTTTTTGGGTAAATCTTAAAAAATCTTCTTCTCCGAAACCGCTTACCCAATTGCTTTGATATCACATAGGAACACTCCCTGGGACTCCTAGTTCTTAATTTGTTACCAGGTGGCGCTGCGATTTTTTCCTAATTCTTTATGAATTTTTGTGTGTTATAGCTGTTTTCGACTTCTTCTCCAGAACTGTCACTCAGATTAAGCTGAAACGTGGTGGATATGTTCCTTGTAGAAGGGTCAAACAAAGTTCTTCACTATGTGGGAATGCTGATGATTCCTGATTTTTAACGATTTTTTCAATTCTGGTACTTGTCGGTCAATGCAGCTTTCCTATTGATTACTATGGAAGTCAATGGGCATTCTAATGCTAATTCACATTTTCTACTTCTTCTCCAAAACCGTCATCCAGATTGACTTCAAACTTGGTGGGGATACACCTTGAGTGGATCTCTACCAAGTTGTTCAAATGGTCACGCTCCATTGATTTTTATATTTGTTTTGAATGCACCTTTACTATTGATTACCATGTAACTCAATGGGCATTCTAATGCTAATTTACATTTTCGACTTCTTCTCCAAAACCATCATCCAGATTTGCTTCAAACTTGGTGGCAATGTACCTTGGGTGGGTGTCTACCAGGTTACTTCCAATGGTCATGTTCCAATGAATTTGGATTTTTTTATGATTTTTTTTCAAAAATCTCTACAAAAGTTTTAATAGGAAAGTTTAACATGGGAATTTCTTGTAATGGTCATAACTTTAATAATATTGACCAGATGTACTTCAAACCTGGTGGGGATGTGCCTTGGGTGGATCTCTGTCAAGTGTGTTCAAATGGTCATGCTCTATTGATTTTTGGATTTTTTATGAATTTGTTTGTTCTTTTTTGGGGCAAACCTTCAAAATTCTTCTCCTCTGAAACCGCTCACCCGATTGCTTTGATATCGTTCATAGACACTCCCGGGGACACCTAGTTCCCAATTTGCTCACCAGGTGGCGCTGCAATTTTTTTTTTAATGAATTTTTTGTATGGTTTTGCTATTTTTCACTTGTTTTCAGAACTGTCCCTCAGATTAAGCTGAAATGTGATGGATATGTTGTTGTGGAAGGGTCAAACAGTTGTTTAGTAGGTGGCACTGCTTTGGATTCCTGATTTTTAAGGATTTTCAATTACGGTGCTTACCAGTCAGTGGAGCTTTCCTATTGATTACTATGTAAGTCAATGGGCATTCTAATGCTAATTCACAGGACAACTTACACGAAATTTACTGTTTATTTGATAACTTGAGATCTGTTTTGAGTTAGCTACACATGTTAATTATTCTGTATGAAGGTCATGCTGAGACAGTACATGAATGACCTTAACCTCGTTTGTGGGGTCACAGTGCAACATACATGAATTTTACTCTTCATTATAACTTGAGAACTACTTGAACTTTGATGCTGTACATGTAAGTGTTCTTCTATAAAGGTCAGACTTACTCAGAACATGGTGTCCTTGATCCTTTCCCAAGTTCATAGAGCTGCAAGTGTGATGAATGTCAAGATCAGCTGAGGCACGGGCTGTTCACACAGCCCTCTTGTTGTAATTTACATGTGACCTATAAGAGTCAAATGTCAGGTCATTTGGACCTTTGAAATTTTTATCCAGCCGTATTTTTTCCAATTTTTATCATGTTGGGCTCAAATTGTAGCTATTACAACACTGCACATTTTGGTAATTTGCATGTCACCTCGAAATGTCAAAGATCAAGGTGACTTGGACCTTTGAAATTTTCATCTAGCCATTATTTGGTCAATTATTATCCAATTTTGATCATGCTGGGCTCAAACTGAAGCAATTGTAACACTACACATTTTTGTATTGTACATGTGACCTCTAAAGGTAAAAGGTCAAGGTCAATTGGACATTTTAAATTGTTATCTTCCCATAAATTGGTCAATTTTATCCAATTTGGATCATTTTGGTCTTAAATTGTAGCTATTGTAACACTGCCTTTTTTTGTAATTTACATGTGACTTCTAAAGGTCAAAGGTCCAGATGATTCGGCCTTTTTAAATTTTCATCAATCCATTATGCCGTCAATTTTTATGCAACTTTGATCATGTTGAACTCAAATGATAGGTATTGCAATAGTGCACATTTTTGTAATTTACATGTGACCTCTTAAGGTCAAAGGTCAAGGTCAATTGGACCTTTGTAATTTTCATCTGGCCAGAAATTGGCCAACTTTTATCCAATTTGGATCATCTAGGACTCAATTTGTAGCCATTGAAACACTGTAAATTTTTGTAATTTACATTTGACCTCCAAAGTTCAAGGTCATTTGGACATTTGAAATTTTCATCTTGCCAGAAATTGGTCAATTTGTATCCAATTTTGATCATGTTGGACTCAAATGGTAGGTATTGTAACAGTGCACATTTTTATAATTTACATGTGACCTCTAAAGGTCAAAGGTCAAAGTCATTTGGACCTTTGGAATTTTCATCTAGCCAGAAATTGGTCAATTTTTATTCGTTTTTGACCATGTTGGACTCAAACGGTAGGTGTTGCAACACTGCATATTTTTATTATAAACATACAACCTCTAGAGGTCAAAGGTCAAGGTCATTCACCCCTTTGAAAGTTTCATTTAGCCATAATTTGGTGGTCAATTTTTATTTGATTTGGTTCATGTTGGGCTTAAATCATAGGTTTTGTAACACTCTACATTTTTTGGCACTCGTATACATAATTGACATTGCCTTGTATCATGGTAATGGTGCTTTATGGGCATCTGTTTGCTATTGTACATGTACAGGAATGTGCGTATGGGATTTCTTCTGGTGTTCTTGCATTTGACCTTGGCTGAATTTGTAAGTTCAAATTTTGATCAATGACTGTAAAAGCTAACTTTTTCATCTTTTACTTAAACCCTATATCTATATGATTTGATTCATATTTGGTGGTGAAGTAGTTTAGATGAGCCTGTATAAAATTTGTTCAAGGTGGAGACCTTGGAATGATTGCCAAAACATGGAACAAGTATTGAGTACTTCGTTTAACCATAAACACCTTGAAAAATTTGAAGCTAGCACTTTGATACTACACAGGATCATACTCCTCTTTAAATAAGGTCATGGTGAAGCTCAAAGATGGATGTCCCGGGCCTGATTTCTAAGGTCACAACAGACATTTTGTGTTTCGTTTTCATTTAACTCAAAAGTTTTATAGCTGCTGCTTTCATATTACACAAGATCATACTCATTTATAAGGCATACGTTAGGCTTGAAAATGAACGACATTGACCTGATTCCCAATGTCATAGAACCATTATTCTGAGTCTTGTATCCCTAAGATACTTTGAATTGTTTCAAGTTAGCTCTTTCGTACTGCGGACGATTATGGTACTCTACCAGGTCCAGGTTAAATTAGAAGATGGACGACCTTGACCAGACTCCCATGGTCACAGAGCAATTATTCTGTGCTTCATTTCCGTCTGATAACTTAAAGCTAGCACTTAATAATCAGAAAAGATTATATTTCTCTATAATGGCCATAGGTTTTTGCGAGGTCAGCTAAACAAAGGACTGTCACAGTCCTGTTGTTTTATTATATATTGTTCTATATATGTATTTTTACACGCTTTGATCGAGTTAATTCATTATTTTATATAGCTTTTACCAGTTCCCTTTCCCCTTGTCAAGTCCCAACATGATAATGAGAACCTTGGTTTTCATGGATCAAGGTCACGTTTTTTGTACCTGATCAAGTGCACTCAGTTGTTAGCCAGTAAAGCTGATGATTTAACACATCGATCCAGTAGCAAGCAAACATATTTTGACACAGTGTATGGAGAGTCACGGATCGTCTTGAGTTCATAAATCTCGTTGATCAATCATTTTGGAGAGAACACTATCTGTCTTGCGTCAAATGTTTATGTAATACAGTCTTTCGCTGAATAGATTTTAATTCTGAATTAAATGTTAAAAAATAAGAGGCTGAGTAAATCCAAACGCGTGAACCACATCATAAGGCAAGGTTTGTGTATGTACAATTATGTTTCAAACAATGAATATATTGCTTTGCGCTTGTGGCAAAACCCGCGCGCGTATGGCAAGCCGCTTTAGCATTTATTCCATTATTGTACATTGGTGAGAATCTTTAACAGTTATGTGCAATATTCATTTATTTTACATGTGTTAAAACGATTTACACATATGTGAAATCCTTTTATACATATGAGAAATAGTTTTACACATATGTGAAATAAAACATATAATACATATGTGAAATAAAACTTGCATTATGCACATGTGAAAAACAAGTCCACATGTGTAATTCTTTTTCACAATGTGAAATAATATTTTTTTTCATATATGTGAAAAGGATTTACACCTGTGTCAAATTCTTTTACACATATGTGAAATAAAGATACAATTGTACATATGTGTAAATGCATTACACATATGTCAAATTCCTTTGCACAGATGTGATATAGTTTTACAAATATGCGAAATAAATATACATGTGTACATATGTGCAAACGTATTTAACATATATGAAAAAGCATTTCACATATGTGAAAAAATATATTCACATGTGTATAATTATGGAATAAATGCAAAAATGATTTGCCGTACGCACACACACATGTACACACACGCACCCATGCGTGCACACACACCGTAAATCTTCCTTACAGCTCTTACTTGTTCTAATTAACTTTCTTTCCATCATCCATTATTTTATTTCATTTTATTTTATTTTTTTTTTTGGGGGGGGGCTTGTTTGTTTTGTTTTTAGCCAACTTCACAACTCAAAAGTAGTATATTTGCCCTTTGTTTCATCATCTGATATTGATAGCGTGTGAGATTTATAACCAACCATTTCTTGATCGCCTGGAAGTTTAAAACAGGTATTTTACATGTATTAATTTTTATTTTAATACAAAACTGAAGGTAAATTCCCTTGTTGAACAGTCGGGTTTGCCAGCTACAAAGCTTACTATCATTATCATCATAATAACCTGTTTCTGTACACTCTCTCTCCCACCTGTTGACACTGACCACGCCTGGTACACCAGATTTCTGCTCGACAACTTATCTGAATGTACTTTGTGACCGTCAATCAGAAGTAATGCATATATCTTTTATCGCTCGGGTATCTTCTTTTTCCCGACTTTTTTTAAAGTTAAATCAGCAGTACGCGTGTTAAGCATAGACCATATGTGCAGATGGGACGAACAGATCCTCTGCCGCAGCTTCGGCGCGCGCACTATTGCGACCTCTTACATGTATGAGTCTGCGGCCCATACTGTGACATTTGTGTTCGTCGCTAAAAGAAACAAATCATCCATCTGTGAACTTACATTAATATTACAGTACTCACTTGACCACCAAGATTGCACTCATTGCAGGAAACTTACAATAAGTGCTTTTAGCTCAGCTGACTTGTCAGTCAGCTGAGCTTACAGGGTGGTCATGCAGTCATCGGTCGTCCACCCACATGTGCATTTTCAACTTCTTCACTGAAACCGTTGGCCGTATCCTCTTGGTGAGGATCTACCTTGGGTGGTTTTCTATCAGTTTTGTTCAAATGATTATATGCCAGTGACTTTTTTTATTTGTGTTTGTTTGTTTGGTTGCAAAATCTTCTGAAGCTTCTCCAAAACCGTTTGCCAAATTGCATTGAAATAAATTTCTCAGGAACACCTCTCGGGACCCTTAGACCTTATTTTTCTTTTTCAAGAAAGGCGCTGGTGTGTGTGTGTCAAAGCTATTTTAATCTGACATTTTGGCGTATATTTCGATAAAGTTTCAGTGATTTTTTTTTTTTTTTTTTTTTTTTTTGCCTATGTATATATGTTGATTCAATAAAAAGATTCTTGATTCCTGATCCTCAAAAATCTTCTCTAAAACCGCTTCGTTATTTATTTATAAATTCCTAGTTGATGATTTAAATTTGAAGATATCATTCACGGAACAACAGATTTTCTTGGTGGAACATTGCCCACGGCACTAAATGTCAATCATCAACCCTGATGTCTTGTCTTTTGAATCCCCTTTCGATCAAGCAATTAAAACGGCATGTATTCAGCAGGTATTTGTGTCAAAGAAAACATACGTGGGGACGCTCGGGTCAGCCATTATATTATTCCCTGTTCAAAATACCATTAGGGACTTGCGTCCGTGATACCATTTGGTCACAAACAGGCCATCAACACACATACACTCTTATAGAATAAAGATATTTCCATATTACCCAATTAATTGTCTGACATTTCAAATAATGAGTATTTATCTGTTAATATAATTTAGACCTGCAAATGGATGTCTTGGTTTAAACATATCTTTTATTTCCAAAGAAAAGCGATCAGGGAAAAGGCCAAAAGCTCAAAATGAATCCTTTGGCACGAAGGACATGAGAGAATAAAGTGATATACAGCAAACACACTGGAATACCACTGCACGAAGACAAAACGGCAAAGGGTCAAGACAAGACACTATTGATTAAATGAGAGAGTATGAGGCTATGCCCTCATGAATACGTATTTCAGCACCCGCAGTAGACATACTCTTGCATTTCATGCACTGTCCCATGTTTGCCCCTTGACTGGATTTATCAGTGAATAGCATTGAAATTAGTAAGTTTTCTCGAATATTACACCTTTTTTCGAGCCAAGCAATAGTGTCTGCACTGTGAACGCCGTTACGGTGCCAAGGGATTACAGTATTTTACAATTTTATCTTGATCTGTAGTTTGGACATTCAAAGAAATAAGGAAAGCCATGCTCATCAGCATTACCACGGGCATACATGGAAGAGTCAAAAACTTCTGAACAAGTCTGCCTGAGGCATGTCGCATTTCATGCGCAGTGGCGCATGAAAAACGCCTGATCGTCTAGATCCGAAGTAAACTAATGGGTTTACTTTAGGCTTTTTTCTGGTTTGATTTATTTATAAAATCGTCTAGAGATTCAACATTACATGTAGCAGGCCTCAAAATATTCCAGAGACAAACAGCTGACGGAAAGAAAGATACATTAAATTTGTCAGTCCGAGCATGAATTGAAGAGCTAGAACACTTTACAACAATAAAATTAGATGATGTTAGTTTTTGTTGAATATCATATTGTGTATTCTGCAATTTTCATTTGAACCCATAAAAACTATATATTTTATGAAAGAAAACATCTCGATAAAAGCAAATCAGCAACAGCTTTTTTAAACTGTTCAGTCATTGAATCTTAAATAGTTTTTAAATTACGATTAAATGTCATAATTTCAGTATATATATAAAAACGAAAATACGTTTCCAGATAAACATTTGGTTTTGATCAAAATGGACAGAGCATGTTGTTGGCTGTAAAACAATATCTCAAATTTTTCATAAAGGGTTTAGCTCAAATTTTAAAACATTTTAAACTTTATTCAAAATTTGTAAAATTTGAATAAAATTTCAGTGATGTATAAGAAAATTTCCTAAGCCCTTTCAAAAAAAAAAAAAAAAAGGAAATATGATATTTTAAACACAGGTGCTAGCTTTAATTTAATATTACAAGCTAAGTAGTATGTTAATTTTTGAAGATTCATGTAAATTTTGCAAATTTTTTATTTACAATTAGATTAAAATAATTGTAATGGTTAAATCTGAAATCAATAGTGTAAGTTTCAATGTAGATAAATGTTTTATTTCAGAAAATATATGTTTTTGATGGTCTTGCATGAGAAACAAATAAAATAATTACACATTTCCACATGAAAGTCACAAAGTGTATACTCGCCCTTTAAGCACGTTATAGTAAGCTTTAGAATTGTATCGATTTTGTTGATGAACAGAGGTTGGCAGTAAATCTCTCTAACGCTGTGGTGCACTAACGTTTCATTCTCTGTAAAGACAGATTATTAGTTTTACTTCTGTTAACCGTACTCCGACGCATATCTCAAATTAATAACAGGTCCATGCTCAGATCAAACACTGTGCGTTTGTACGTTTTTGAAATATAAACTTACACCTGTGTTTTACACGCTTTACACAATCAAACAAGAAAAAAGAAACAAATGACAAAGTCAAAGAATTATTAAGATAACACAAAATAACACAACATACAAAGGGGTAAATAGTTTGGTCCGTTCAACAAGACAGTGTAGTTAAGGAGAAGAAACGCATAATTTTGTCAGTTAAGCAGATAACGAGTGAATCAACACACCAGAGCATGAAGCATGGATGGTTACTTTGGAGCCAATAAATGTGAAATAACCGTTTACCGCCTCATTCCGCTCTGACTACCAAAAGTTCCCATGAATGCTTTAGATTGGTTGAGACGCCATCTGGTGGATGCCATCTGTAAATCACAAGGACCAGAAAATTCCGTAATTCAAAGTAACTTTTTTTTGCGGATAAGTGAATGGATGAAGAACAAATATAATTGAGGGACTGATCCTCGATAAATTAGGGCAGGAAAGATAGAATGACAGAGGAGAGAACGGGATGGATGAATCAGTTGTTTGGAGTGAAAGAAAAATGAGAAAATAACGAAAGGCAGGATCGAGCATACATTTTTTTGTATTTCTAGATTTGGCCTAAGGGTACATGTATTTGTTTGTGACCAAATTTTGTAACAAAATTAGCAAGTAATTTCGTTTACCCAGGAACAATACACGTATAGGTGGGGAAAAATTGACACTGTCAATGCTATCATGTATGTTTTGTTTACACATCACAGTGCTTCTTCATTTCTCTCTCTCTCTCCTTCTCTCTCTCTCTCTCTCTCTCTCTCGGTCTGTGTGTGTGTGTGTGTGTGTGTGTGTGTGTGTGTGTGTGTGTGTGTGTGTGGGGAGGGGGAGGATCAGGTTCGTTTGGATGACATGCATGTTCTCATCATTTTATATTACTGTTGGAGACAGCAAAAGCACAATGTGTGTGTGACAAAATTAATGTTTCTGTGGAAAAGGTCCACCTAGTTCTCTCTCTTTCTGTCTCTCAATTCTTCTTCCTTTCTTGGGACATGTCGCATGCTCATTCAGACAGTATAGATAAACGCGTGAAACTTGACTCTTGCGTTCTGTGGCGTAAAATTCCACTCTTTTACGCTGTTGGCTTATGTTTGTAGATGAGGTTCGCGTACGAAGACAGCCGACTTGATCAATTAACTTCTTTCGGACCCAAGCGCGTGTGATATTAAAATAAATCAATGTCATATACTTTGACTTCTTTGTGTCCTTTTTTCGGTGCAATACGCTATTTTAATTGTCCCAATTTTTTTTTTCAGTTTTTGTACATTTTACGATAATATTTGAACTTATTAACGCCCTTAACAGTATGTGGAAGAAAAATGCACTCGATCAACTGAAACTGATAGACGACCCAGAGACTGGTAAGTATAGTTGCAGAAGAGATTTCAGTTACACAGTGCGAGTAGCACCGTCCGTGACTCCGTGACGACAGTCTTGTACGCGCACTGGTAGGTGTTAAAAAGCATGTGGTTTAAAGTAGCTCAGTTTTTAGAACATTTTTTGTTTATTGTACTGTGCACTGATAATAGTCTGCCTATTCAGAAATTTGAGATGACGCGGTGAGGATCAACCAGTTTTAAGTTTATATCCTTTTGAGTCATTCAGTAAATCCAGAGCCTGTAATCTTCAGCATCTGCAAGATACACTAAAATAATGGGGTGTGACGTGTTTCTCTTCACGTAAGCTGGCAGTCATCCCGTCACAAGTTGGCAAAGACTCTCTCTCTCTCTCTCTCTCTCTCTCTCTCTCTCTCTCTCTCTCTCTCTCTCTCTCTATCTCTCTCTCTCTCTCTCTTTCTCTCTCTCTCTCTCAGCAGGTAATAATACCATCTTGTCCATGGCCACTGACCGGAATACCACTCATTATCATCATTACTGTTATTAATTGTTAAACACAAGACAGCTTATATGCTTTGAGGTAGAGTGAGCATGCACTGATACATGGCAGGGGATGTATCAATAAAAAAAAAAAAAAAAATTGACAAAAGAGATCGGGCAACAGGGTTGGGAGAAAGTGATCTGAAGCCTGCCGATTTTCTTGAGTGTGTGTGTATGCGAGAGCGGGAGTTCCTTGCACGTTCGCTTTGTTACGAAACATGTAGGCTATGCAACCAGGAAACATGTGCTCTGGTATTAAGAGGCACCAGCTTACGCCGTGATGCGTCCTCATCTCAGATATAACGTCAACTTGAAACCTTTGTCATTCAACTGCTTTTTTCTTTTGCGGGGGGGGGGGGGTATCTTCCATTGGATCACTACAAAGTAAATAAATGAAGAAGTAAATGGACAGATAGATAGACTATATATATATATAGGCCTATATATATGTATATATATATATATATATATATATATATATATATATATATATATATATATATATATATATATATATATATATTGCGCGATAACGACGTAAAAAGAGGTTTCAAGAGGTCAGTACATGCAGTACGTACCAAAAGCTTAACGCAATAAAAAAAAATGATTGCTGATATTCCATGTGAGACTAGTACTAGTAGCTTGTCAGATCTTGTGCTATTTTGGTTTGCTCGCCCCGCCTTTTTATATATATTATAAAAAAAAATTGCTTTTTGTCGCAATTAAATTTTTAGACACGTACACGTATACAAAGACCAGTGTGACATCAATTACAAATTGTAGGCCTATAACCAAACGCGAAGATGTTATATAGGTAGCTCTTTTAAATGAAATCAGACTTATGAAGTTAAAAGATAAAATTTAAGTTTCGTTTGGAACAGATTTGATGGAAATGTCCTTTTAATCGGTAGAGGTACGCTTTTTTTATATACTACAAAAAAATCAGAACAATTCGCTATTTGTCGCAATTAAATTTTCAGACACGTACACGTACACGTGTACGTGTCTAAAATTTAACTGCGACAAAAAGCGAATTGTTCTATTTTTTTTGTACAAAGACTAGTGTGACATCAATTACAAATCGAAGGCATATATAACCAAACGCGAAGATGTTATAAAGGTAGCTCTTTTAAATTAAATCAGACTTATGAAGTTAAAAGATAAAATTAAAGTTTCATTTAGAACAGATTTGATGGAAATGTCCCTTTAAGCGGTAGAAGTACAACTCGGGGTACACTATAGCTTGCAGAAATGTGACAGAGTAAATGACAGGTTTTGTTTGATGCGGACAAACAAGCTCAATATTGGCAAGAAAAATAATTTGATGGCGCTTTCAAAATGTGAAAACAAATTGTCTCTATACACCCGCCCTTTGGTTTGTAAACAGAGCGAGTGAGCGAGACAGAGAGAGAGAGAGAGACAGAGAGAGAGAGAGAGAGAGAATGACATAAATTTTGAAGGAGAGGGGAAAAAGTGAAATATTATAGAAAATATCATTCTGACGAATCTGACCAACAGAGAAAAAAAAAAAAAAAAAAAAAAAAAAAAACCCGAAGGAATATGTAGCACCAGTGTCAGAAGAAGCAATTATAATATTAATTGAATGCGCTACGGCACACGTACATTTGATAACTGTGTGCATGTGTGTGTGCTTTAAATATTGTTTTGTTTATCACACAATGGCCAAAGGACCGCGTGAAACGGTCAGCGGCAAAGTGTTGCACAAGAGAAAAAAGTAATGATGGTAAACTAATTAAAAGTTGCGAGCAAACTTCTAATTATGTAATTTATCACAGTAAGCATAATTTTGTATGGCTAAAACCTGTCTCCCCTGCTGCATAATAGAAGCGGTCCACAATGTGTAGGCCTACAATAGCTGGTCTTTATGCTGTGGCGAGAAGAAAAGACTGGTGTAACTCAAGAAGGCCACATTTCCACATTAACTGTCGAACCGAAACCCATGTGTTTAAATGTAACTGGAAAGACTCAAGACGAAACGATCTGCATCGAGTGATTAATTACTGCGAGGGCAAACTTTCATAGATCGGTGGCTATTTGCAGTGAGACGTCGAGACCACTCTCCCAGTGCCAGTGGCCGTCCATTTACCGGAGTAGTACAGGAGAAAGTCCACAATTATGACATCCCAGTGTCAACATCTAATAACATTGTTTTCATTTGTTTTCATTACATCTCATTGTCAAGCCAGCAGGGATTTTATTTTTCCGGATGCAAGACAAGGTAAGAAACTTTTTAACGGGTTGTTCTGTTTTCAAGCATCACGCGATCAGTGTGTTCAGTCATCACGATCCTGCTTAGAAAGCCCGAGTCAGTCAGACATTGGGATATGAACTTATACAGAAACATTTCCATTGTTGAAAAAAAAGTCGTCTGCTTTTAATGGGGCACTTGAAAAGTTATCATGGTTCACGTCGAAAAGTTTATAAATTTCAACTGGGTTATTGGAGTGTCACGCGGGAGTTTGCGGTATTTTAGCGCCCGAACGTCCGCTGCTTTGCCGCATTAGATTCATCATTTGGCCGCTTGTTGCACTGTCGCTTTGAGCGCTGCTGCCAACCCAGTGGGTTCCTGTGATGGCCTAGCACTGTAGCAGCCAAAGTGACGGCGGGAAACTCCTCTCCCAGTGAGAAGAGAAAATAGTCAAACACGTGGCATTTTCGAGTGATCCCTGCGGATCTGGCAGCGATCAAGCACGGGGGGTGTCTAGATGTAGTCCGCTAACTATCCAGAACAAGGCATTATTAGGCTGCCGTAACATGCGTAATGGATGAGAGAGGGAAAGAAAAAGCAAGCACACACTTTCCAAACAAAACCAGGCCGTTCTCTGCGCTTCGTGACGGCCCACCGTCACAACAAAGTTGTCAGACACTATAAAAAAAGAGGCACTTTGAAGAAGAAAGATCATGATCAGGGGTTATAATTATTGACATTAATATTGTTAATTTTGATTTTGGCCCGAGAACAAATTGATTTCTAGTGCTCCCCTTTCATAGTAGATGGCTCCTCATTTTAGCATTAATTTTGATAATTTAATTCGTTTTTATGCTATCTCAAGATATGCCATTTATGTACTCATTTGATTTGAACTATGTATTATGAAACAAATAAAATCAATCAAAGTTGAATTTAAATTGATTAAAACGCATTGTTTCTTGGTTTTTCTGTCAGTGTAAAGCCTGTCCGGTTATTTCAGTTAGGGTTTCCATCATTTATGTTGGATTGTTCGTATTATGAGTCAGTGAATGAAGATAGATGACGGGAAAGGGTGCAGAAGAGGTACCATAACACAGGGTAAAATTGTGCAGTGTATAAAAAACTGAAACTATTGTCTGTCAAGCCATTAGTTTCAACATGTTTTAACCCTTTCCCTTCTATCTCTATTATTGTGTCATAAAGGGTGGGTGGGTAGGTATAGTATGGAAATGAGGCTTGATTTGGAAGATACATATCTGTGAAATGACCACAAGTTTGAACACTAAAAGGTTCAGAAATTGGCATTTATGGCATGTTAGGGTAAATAGGACTGGGCTATTTAAACAGATCCACTAATACAAAGAACGTGCTTCAAACCTACCAGTTTAAGTGGCAAAATCAAAGTATGATAGGCTACATCAATGTTTCTTCTTTAATATTATTATTTTATTATCATTATTTTTTTTTTTTCTTGAATGGCACCATGCCACAATTTCCACATACAAATGATAGACATACTGCCTTGTCAGCAGTTTCAAATCAAGTCATCATTAAGGGGAATGGACTCTGAAACTGCATTAAAAGTGGGTGTGGTTTTTAAACTTGACGTCATGTTTGAATTAGGTCATTCATTACCCTTGCATACCAACAATTGTTCTCACTTTAGGGAACGTCCTTCTTTTGGTTGATGTGTCAATAGGGTGGAAGGGAAGAAATTAAAAACAGTACTGTTTGTGTTTTAGCATTTTACCTTTCTGTTCAAAACAAGGTGAGAAATGATTCCATGATTAAGTGGCTTTAACTACTTGTTCTCTTTTCTTCCTCTTCTTCTTTTTTTTATCATTTTGATGTTTTCCTAAGCTTTTTTTGTTTTCAGTAAGAGTGGTTGGGGAATCAGTGGGCTGGTGTGTACTTGTATGGTTGAAAACAGAAAAGAATACATCATAGATAATAGCAAGGATGTCCAGGGTGGATCTAGTGGTAATAAGAGACAGGTTTCCTTATTACTCCTACAGTTGGTGGGGAGCACAAGAGAGCAGTGCCAGAGACTAGAGACAGGATGATCATTGCAGTAATAAGGCTAAATACTCTCAGATAAATACGTGATTGAGTATGGCATTAGTGATGATTAAGATCTGGATTTATGCCAAACAATGAACTGTTGTTACTTAATATAGCATTACATAAACCAGTGAAAGTTAATGGTTCTGACAGTTTAGAGATTAACCACTGACTTTCAAAACAGCTTGGTGTATGGGTATAAGAAGCAGTGGTCTTTATTGTTTGTTTCCCAGAGGTAAATCTATTGTTGCAGGTTGCTGCAACTTAATGCACTGATGTGAAGAATTTCAGGAAAATTGTATGAGCCATTTCCAGCCGATAATTGCCTGAGGGGAATTACTTGTAGATGAGGTATAGTAGCATTGGCTACTTTGCCTTTTGACAAAATATATGAAAAAAAAAATCAACCCCATGTTTCGCATTTTACTTCAGTTTATATTATTTTTGTTAATTGTTTGGACCACACAAAAAAATTGAAAAAAATGTCTGTGTTATTCCCCTAGCACTTTGTGTAATGTTCAGAATGTCAGACTTTTTCCTTCTAGTGACTGATTATAATATCAACATTTCTACACAATAATGGAAAAAATTGAGTATATTTTATATGTATACATCAAACATGTTTTGGACCAGAAGTATGTGAGGGATATTTAAGAGGACAGGGACACCCACAATCATAAAATATGATACAGAGGGACTAAAATGATAAAATATGGTACAGGGGCACCAAAATAAGAAAATATGGTGCATACAAGTGTTCATGCCACAAAGGACACGAGAGAATCCAAATACATGTAGTGTAGAGCCAGCCATGTCCATGTGGGCCACATCTATTACACAGTTCATGGTGAATGAGACCAATGGTCCAGGTCTGCATTGTCCTGCAGGCAGGAGCCTTATTGGTTACAAATATATGGCACTGGGCGAGTGGTATCAATTTGACCCTGTGCGGTCTAAGTTCAGAAGATTACTGGTAAAAGATTGTGAAAGCAAAAAGTACACCAGCTGTGATGCCACTGATTGGTTGGCAGGTTCACCAGTTTATCAGGGAGAACCCAACTGCTCAACTTTCAGCCAATTTCTCTGCATTGGTTCCAAACAATGTTCTGATTTGTCTTGTGTCTCAATTGTGCTCTACTGACCATAACCAGATCCTTCAACTCCAGTGGTATCGGATGAAGTGGCTTGCCGAGAGAAATGCCAAGCAGACCCTCAAGAATGCCACTGGACACTGCTCTGACGGATACATGTCAGAGTTCAACAAGGTACCTGTACATCACGCAGAGTATCTTTTGTGCATAGATCCCTGTACATTAAAGTTGATCTATTTTGCATCCAAGTGTTGTTTCTATTAAAAATGTATATGTGGCCGATGTACTTGGTTCACTCTTTCAGTGCCACATTTGGGGCTAAGTCAGCAGCTTTCCTTGGCATGCTTTGGGGACATGGCACCCAAACTGCAGTGAAGAAAGCTATTGACTTGGACTATAATGTTCTCTGTAACTATGTGCATGCTGGTACTTGAATGAGAGGTTTTTTTACAAGAGACATGAATCTAGTACCCTTATAATTCAAAGCAGTTCATTCTAAGTAGTTTCTGCTTCAGCTGCTGTATACACTGAAAGAATTAAAAAAAAAACATATGCGGCCCTGTACTCAGCTCAACCAGTTAACATCCCATTGAATGATACTCATTGATCTTACGGTTTGACTTTCTCTGAAAATTAATTTTTTTTGGGGGGGTTGAATCAACACATTTTTTTCCACTGATTACTCATGGAATTTCTGCTCTTAACCTCTCTAAGACTTGTACTTTAGCTTTCTGTACTGATTTATGATGAAAGTCCTAGATTTGTAGACTACAAGTGTTTTTGTACTGATATATTTTGGTTGCTTTGGATATGGATTCAGAGTAAATAGCTTTCGTTTTGGGCTTTTGAAGAAGGAGGTAGGGGTACATATACTTGCTTTATGAACATTTCTTGTTGCTGTACTTATGTACTGGAAGCCCCTCATTTTCCATACTTTGTACTACACAGTGTAGTCCTTATTTATAAATATTTGTATTTTCTGTACCAGTGTACTGCTGACTCGACCAATTTCCAAGTCTTTTTAAAGAGTTCTCACTAAAAGGAAGAGCTCTTGAGTCCCATTCGTTACTTTTTTTACGGACCCTTTCATTGACAATGTTTACAACAGCCATTCTGCTCTGAATTGACATAATGATGCTAGATTCATATTCTTGAAAAAAAAAACTGACCTATCGTTCAAATACAAGAATGCTTACAGTCAGCATAAGAGAGCAGAGACTGTGAGGATAGTCCGGGTCAACAGCTGTCTGTGGCACACTTTGGGTACAGTTGCATCTGAAGCATGTTGAGGGGAGCTGTTGATTCAGGTAAAGCTTATCACTGAAAGAGTTAAAGCTTAGCACTGAAAGAGTTAAAGCTTAGCACGGAAAGAGTTAAAGCTTAGCACTGAAAGAGTTAAAGCTTAGCACTGAAAGAGTTAAAGCTTAGCACTGAAAGAGTTAAAGCTTAGCACTGAAAGAGTTAAAGCTTAGCACTGAAAGAGTTAAAGCTTAGCACTGAAAGAGTTAAAGCTTAGCACTGAAAGAGTTAAAGCTTAGCACTGAAAGAGTTAAAGCTTAGCACTGAAAGAGTTAAAGCTTAGCACTGAAAGAGTTAAAGCTTAGTACTGAAAGAGTTAAAGCTTAGTACTGAAAGAGTTAAAGCTTAGTACTGAAAGAGTTAAAGCTGATTAAATCAGATAGAAACATCTGAGGGACTATAAATTGTATATCTAAAGACTTGCTTGTATACAGTTACTGAAAAACACCCATTTCATCGAAATAAATCAAGAAACTAATGGAGAATCAGAGTCTTTTTATATTGTAGATTTTCCTCCGGAATAAAGCTGTCACAATATGGGCCCACCTGGACAGGAATGCAGAGGCAGGCCTCATAGATCCCTACTTCTGAAGCATCTGGTTTCAATATCAGTTACACTGTTGTTAAGTACATCTCTGTTTCCCTACTTTTTGTACATTTTTACTCCTAGTCCAGACATTTTGTGAGAAGGATCCTCTTCTTGTCTCACCTGGTCTATTGTAAGACTACTCACCCCAGAATTGCTCCTATAATTGATGGTCGCAATTGACTCTTCTGCTGATGACTGCAAATGGTGTTGTATTAACCTGTATGACAGTCCTTTGATTCGTTCATTGACAAAGGACACCAGCACAATTAGTTCCCCTTGCTTCTCTCATCAGTCATAGGGGCAAGGAGGTGTCAGCTGCTTGGAGGACGGCCATGTCTAGTAATTATGTGGCCAGTGTGGTCGTGGCTGAGGGATCACGATGAATATAGACCTCTGTTGCAAAAAAAAAAAGGATTCTAAATAACATTGCCATGCTAAATGTTTCCACAAAAGTATCTTTAATGGACCCTAACTGAGCAAAAGTTTGATAGAATTAAAAAAAATAAATAAATATAGGGATGAAATTACAGGGCACAGCACTGGATGTGCCTTAAAATGATATGGTTTTGTAGGAGCTTGACAGTAAGGTGTTGTTTGCCACTGTGACTTGTCTCTGTGAGAAAAGCTGCCCTGGGATCAGAGTAAATTCTTTAATACCATTCATGAATTTGCAGTGACCAAAAAACTAACAGGAAGACTAACAGCAAAATTGACTGTGTTTGAAATATTTGGTACCTGAAGTTCATGTGATCACAAGAGTATGAGAAAAGGTGAAATGAGATACCTCATGCAGATCAAGATTCTGCCACAGTGTTTTACAATCCCTTTTGGCTTCTAGCTGCGTGGACTTGCAATATATTCTGACACCATGCATTAATATCTGCTCTGAAGACTACCTCCAATTAAAGACCATATCTTTTCAGGACTATACCCTTGGAAGATCCTCATTCTTCAGCTATTTTTTGGTTCAATGTAACTTCCTTTGAGACCTATAGTATGAGACCACTTTTTGTTGGGAGGAGAGGTGGTCTTAAACAGCAGGTTCCAATATACAGCAATTGTCATACATGCTACTTGCTGTACTATACCACATCACTACTTTTATCATGGAGCTACGTTGTAGCTCCAAAATATGTTCACATACATGTACCCCATTTTACAGCATTAATGCCTAATGATTATAATTACATGGACTTTATGCTATACTTGTACGCCAAAACTTTACAATTTGGGGAGTACAACATGTTTAGGCCGTTGTATGGATAACTACTTCCAAATCTTATGGGTCATGTATGATGGTGGATTACTGTGCCATGTGTTATGTCATTGGGCAACATTCATGATACAAGTATCAATTTGTAATACATACTGATATTGTAAGGCTACTAGTACTTTCTGGTTATATACTGTACATAGTAGATAGCCAGAATGTTGCATTATATTGTGTATTGGGCCATATACAACATAATATACATGTACATGTATATGCTTCCAGTTACCTGACCTACTAGCCAGAAAATCTCCAACCTCCTTTCATTATGTCTCCCGGTGGAAGCCGGGGGACATATTGGTTTAGTGCCCGTTTCTTCCGCTTCTTCTTCTTCTTGTTGTTGTTCAGGTTCTTCAACACTTGGTTTCCGTGCGATAAGTCTTGAAAGACTTGACAGAATTGAATGAAACTTGGTAGGATTATGTATCTAGGCAAGACCTAGGTTGGGATTGTATTTGGGTGACCTTGACCTAATTTTCAAGGTCACAGGGTCACTTATGTGAAATTGGTTTCCGTGGGATAAGTCATGAAGAACTTGATGGAATTTGATGAAACTTGGTAGGATTATGTATCTTGGCAAGACCTAGGTAGGGATTGTATTTGGATGACCTTGAGTGAATTCTCAAAGTCACAGGGTCACTTATGTGAAATTGGTTTCCGTGGGATAAGTCATGAAGAACATGATGGAATTTGATGAAACTTGGTAGGATTATGTATATAGGAAAGACCTAGGTTGAGATTGTATTTGGGTGACCTTGAGCGAATTTTCAAGGTCACAGGGTCACTTATGTGAAATTGGTTTCCGTGGGATAAGTCATGAAGAGCTTGATGGAATTTGATGAAACTTGGTAGGCTTATGTATCTAGGCAGGACCTAGGTTGGGATTGCATTTGGATGACCTAGAGCGAATTCTCAAGGTCACAGGGTCACTTATGTGAAATTGGTTTCCCTTCGATAAGTCATGAAGAGCTTGATGGAATTTGATGAAACTTGGTAGGATTATGTATCTAGGCAAGACCTACGTTGTGATTGTATTCGGGTGACCTTGACTTTATTTTCAAGGTCACAAGGTCACATGTGCAATTGGTTTCTGTGCGATAAGTCATGAAGAACTTGATGGAATTTGATGAAACTTGGTAGGCTTATGTATATAGGAAAGACCTAGGTTGGGATTGTATTTGGGTGATCTTGACCTAATTTTCAAGGTCACAGGGTCACTTATGTGAAATTGGTTTCTCTGTAATAAGTCTTGAAGAACTTGATGAAAATTGCTAGAGTAATGTATCTAGGTGAGAGCTAAAAAGGCATTGTAATTTTCAAGCAAACTTGGTCATCTGTAATTTGTTATCACCTGTAGCTTATTCAGAGATGCACGGGAGACATTTGATTTTCTGTTGGAAAATCAGTCTGTTCTAGTTTTGTTTTGTTTCATTTCGTTTCCTTTCCTTTCATTTTGTTTCATTTCATTTCGTTTAATTTGTTTTAAACAGAGGTGGTGAAGTAATAATTTTCCAGTTGTTTTGTTTTACTCCCAAACACATAAAAAATCAGCAATTGACAATGAAAAGCCTGTGGAATTATTTTAAAAATTAAATAAAATTGAGCAAAAAAGTGCTGACCTCCCTACCTTGAATTTTGTATTCTTAATTTCCACAAGCAGCAAAGTTCTCTCTCTGTCTGTCTGTCTGTCTGTCTGTCTGTCTGTCTCTCTCTGTCTGTCTTCTCTCTCTCTCTCTCTCTCTCTCTCTCTCTCCAAATTGATGGCTGTGTGGCATGTGTGTATGAAATCTCAATTAACTTTACAATTCAGCCATTTGCAGTGTTGCAAAAGCTACATGTATATTACTCACTGTACAGTCACACCATATGGAAACATGTTTTACGTTGGCATGCCCTATGACCCAAAGCATCATGTAAGGCCATGATACCTCAGGGTTGTGTACATGGCTGTACCAGAAAGACCATGTACATATACATGTATCATGTTAGGCTACTGCTGTATGTGAAGATTGTATGACCATACCATATAGCCATACATAAGTCTTCTCTGTGGTGGTTATGCATCTACCAGATAGCTTTTATTTCATTACCCCAGTGGTCATTTAGCCCAGCAATAGCATGTTCTGTGTATGATAACATTGTTATGACCATATCACTAAAGCCATACCTGTCAACATTCCACACCTCAAAATAGGGAGATTTTCGTAAATTTGAAAAATCCATGGGGGAGATTTGTATTTTAACAAAGAATATAATAGAAAATACTAAATTTTCATGGAGGAGATTCTACCAAATTTGCAAAATTGTGCATGTAAATAAATAAAAAAAAAAAAAAAATGGGTGAGAAAGTGGGAGACTCCCACCTTATGGGGAGACTTGATAGGTATGTAAAGCTGTGTGGCAAAACCTGTACCATTTGGCCACATGTATCATGTATGTATGATTATTGTATGGCAATACCAAGCTTACCAAATTTAGTCTTCCAATTTTGACCACCAGGATCGCGCGACGAGATTAAACGGCATTTCACGGGAAGTGGGGCACCACTATCAGTGGGTCATCGATAGCCATATGAAACTGTAAAGATGTGAACAAAGTGGGGAAATTTGAAAGAGTGATTTTGATCAAATTAAAGCTGTACTCTGCCTGAACTATGCTTGTGTACAATTGCAAGGTACCCGGCTGTAGCAATGATACGTGCAAATTGTCAAATCTTCACAAATATACATGCATGTGTGGAAGTAGTTCCATAGTTTCACAGTGGTCACGATAACATGTCCATAGCGTGTCCCACTAGTTGGCAGTAGACTAGGGTAACTATGAATTCAGTCATGTGCGCGATCATCATGATAAGGTGACAAAAGGGAGAACTAAGATTTCGTTAGGCTCCTATTTACTTCATGGCTACACACATCATGCAGTGTGCCAGCATGACAGATAACTTACAATAGCCAGTCATAATACACCATCGTATAACCATATAAATAGTGTTGGGCCATCTTTTGATGATGCAAACAGGTAAATATGGATGATCTCATATATGGTTACATGTATGGCCAAATATATTTTATTAAAGGCGCTTCTCACATGGAAACATTTTCAGGAGTACCCAATCAGGCAGTTAAAAGGAGCCATATGAGAATGACAGGTGGTCTTAAGTGGCTGGTAAAACAAGGAGAAGACAGGTGTTTTAAAGATCTAGGGATCATAATTGAAAGGTGGTCTGTATAATAGATGCTGCATTATAAATTTGTCAGTTTCACATTTAGGACTGAGTGGAGAGCTTTCCTTGGTGTGCTTTGGGAATCTTGTGCCAAGGAAAGCTGTTGACCTGGACTATTATATTCTAAAAGCTGGTCTTGATTATAGATTCTGCATTCACTCTTTCAGTTTGACATTTTGGACTGAGTCAACAGCTTTTGTCAACACACTCTAGGCACATTGTGCTGAGGAAAGCTGTTGACCTGGACTATTGTATTCTAGGTAACTTCAGGCATGCTGGTACTTGAATCAGACATCTTTATACAGGGATCATGAGTCTAGTACCGTCATTATAATTCAGAACAGTTGTTTTAAGTAGTTCAACTTCAGTCACAGTTGGTCCAGATAGAGTTCAAGCATATGGTCACACATGAACCTACAAGTACAATCGCTGCTCCCACCCATCCCCATCAGCCTATCAGTCAATTGTACTTGTCAGCAGGAACCACTGACCATAAGTGACCAATTTGTACAGTTTCTGTGGGGGGTCCTTTGTGGCATGTTCCACTATGGTCAAGTGCTATTTTTCGTTCCATGAGATGTATGGAGTCAAAAATGTCATGAGAAAATCTGTCCACTCAGGCCCAATTTTTTCATTGGTCCAAGACAGCCATTTGAGATGTACGAGTTACATTCACATGGGTCTTAATGTGTTAATACAATTAATTTTCTGATTTCAGCACACTTTGCTGGTTCTCTCAAGGAATTCATGATAACGACCCCAGCCAAGGTTAATGAGGATGGGTTGTGGGTTTCAGACTCCGTCCATCATATATGGGACCAACCCCACTCTCCCCGCCTGAGGAAACGGGACCTCAGTACACCCCAACTGCATTACAAGTTCAATGTGGATGGCATGGATCTGCACCTGCAGCTTGTACCTAGTGACATGATGTTTTCTCCAGGTTTAATCGTGGAGAGAAGGAAAAGCATATGGGGCAATGCCAGTGACTCGACTATCGTGAAGATGGAGAAAAATAAATGTCACTTCAATGGAAAAATTAAAGGCCATCCAGGGTCAGCCCTTGCTGTCGCAACATGTGGAGGGCTTGTAAGTATCTCTGTAGTATTGTCATTGTATTCCCATTGTACCATCCAGGGCCGGGCAGATGACCTGTGAAGCTTCACTGAGCCAGTAACTCTGGCTAAAGAATAAAGAATCAATTAATCAAATCTAAGTACATGTATGGTATCTACTTGGGCTGCACCAATTTGGAAACTTGGGGTGCATGTTGTTGTTCAGAAATGTTCATCTGCACTGCACATGTAGCTAGGGGAAGCTAAAGACCAAGTGACCAGATAGTGGTAACACATTTATTTTTCCTTTTGCATAGTTTATTGCCTGTGATAATTGACTGGCTACAGTGCTCTTTCATTTATAACACTCACAGGTGGTGGGGTCTATAGAGTGAAACCACCTTATAAAGAGCTGACTTAATATCCAAGTGATGGGAAAAATACTTCAGTGGGAGCCACTAGCCCAGCCCACCATGGTATATACGAAACTGCATTGTGATGAAGGATGCTGTGAAGAGGGAGTAACCTGCAAAGGAATTGGGTTCTCTGCATTGTTGTAAAGTGTGCTTGATCCTGTGCTTCACTGATCTCTACATCACACAGTTTCAATGAATATCACGATCTCCAATATACTGGACCAAACAACAAAACATTTACTCATAACTGCTCTCATTTGAAATCTTCATTTTAAAGGATGGACATATGGCCCAGTGGGTATATGCGTTTCCCATTTTTGGCCATTATCCCCCTGCCCTCCCCCCCCCCCCACAAATGGTAGATGCTGAAATTTGCTCTCTGGTTGTTCCAAGACCAAAGCACAAAAATATTTTACTCAGATTGTTTGATTTCTTGTTACTCTCTTTCCTACTTATCAGATGATATGAGAATAGGGTGACAACTGGTAGGTTTTCAGTTGTAACATTGATTTGCCCACTGAAGACAAAAACAAAAAACAAACAAACAAAAGAGTCCCAACTCAGGAAGATTTGGAACAAGGCGTTTTACTCCCAAGTTTGCAATTTTGAAGACCTAAAATTCTTATTTTTCATCATCATCATCATCATCATCATCATCATCATCATCATCATCATCATCATCATCATCATCATCATCTTTGGCAATCTGAGACCAACATCATTAAGAAATGACTGTGTTTCCTATGTTTTAAGACATGCATAGAGAAAACTGTTAAGTTCTTAAGAAAGAATTTTAATAAATGTTGCTTATAGTTTTGAAAAAAAAAATCAATTGGATATTGGAAAGTATGGATAGCTTCTGCTTGATTGATAACAGAAGTATTATAAAGTCACTTGATTTAATGGTATTTTTAGCTCTGCTGATAAGTCAGCCGAGCTTTTAGATGGGTTAGCCATCCATCGTCCGTCCGTCTGTCCACATTTCACATTTTCAACTTCTCCAAAACCGTCAGCCAGATGTACTTCAAACTTAATGACAATGTACCTTACGTGGGGCTCTACCAAATGTATTCAAATAGTCACGCTTCATTGAGTTTTGGATTTTTTAAAAATTTTTTTAGTTTTGGGGGGCAAATCTTAAAAGATCTTCTTCTCCAAAACTGCTGACCCAGTGGCTTTGATATTACCCAGGAACACTACTGGGAATACCTAGTTTTTAATATGTTCACCAGGTGGCACTGCAATTTTTTTCCAATTTTTTTGGTGTTTTTACTATTTTTGACTTCTTCTCCAGAACTGTCACTCTGATGAAGGTGAAACTTGATGGATCTATTTCTTGTTGAATGGTTAAACAATGTTGTTCACTAGGTGGCACTACTATGGATTCCTAAATTTTAACTATTTTTTTATTTTGGGTGCTTGTCAGTGAATGCACCTTTCCTGTTGATTACGATGTAAGTCAATTGGCATTCTAATGCTAATTCACATTCGTGGCTTCTTCTCTGGGAAACCATCATCTAGATTTACTTCAAACTTAGTCGCAATGTACCTTAGGTGAGTCTCCACCAAGTTTGTTGAAGTGGTCATGCTCCAGTGATTTTTGGATTTTTAATGATTTTTTTTGTTCTTTTTTTAACAGACCTTAAAGAATCTTCCTCTCCAAAACTGCTCACCCAATTGCTTTGATATTACACCGGAACATTTCTAGGGAATCCTTGTTAATTGTTCACCAGATGGCGCTACAATTTTTTGTATTTTTTTTTTATGGTGTTGTGTGTTTTTTTGCTATTTTTGCCTTCTTCTCCAGAACCATCACTCTGATTAAGCTAAAACTTGATGGATATGTTCTTTGTGGAAGGGTCAAACAAAGTTGCTCACTAGGTGGCATTGCCGTGGGACCCACTCACCCCATTGCTTTGATACTACACAGAAACACTCCTAGGGACTCCTAGTTCTTAATTTGTTCACCAGGTGGCTCTGCAACTTTTACTATTTTTATTTTAATGATTTTTTTTGTGTGTTTTTGTTATTTTCGACTCCTTCTCCAGACTCGTCACTCGGATCACTGATTTGAAACTTGGTGGATGTATTCCTTGTGGAAGAGTAAAACAAGATTGTGTACTAGGTAGGACTGCTGTGGATTCCTGATTTTTTAAATTTTTTTCAATTCGGGTACTTATCGGTAAATGTACCTTTTCTGTTGATTACTATGCAAGTCAAAGGGCATTCTAATGTTTATTCACATTTTAGACTTTTCTAAAGAAACTGTCCATCAGATTGACTTCAAACGTAGTGGCAATGTATCTTGGCTGGGTTTCTTCCAAGCTTTGTTCAAATGGTCACTCTCCAGTGATTTTTGGATTTTTTATGATTTTCTTGGAAAATCTTTAAAAAAGTTTCAGTTGGAAAGTTTAACATGGAAATTTCTTCTGATTGTTATTACTTGAATAATTTTGGCCAGATTTGTGTCAAACTTGGTACGGATGTACCTGTCATAAGTGTTGACTTATTTTGTGCAAGTGGTCATGCTCCAGTGATTTTGGGACCTTGACCTCATTCCCAAGTTCACAGAACAACTGACATGAAATTTACTGTTCACTTAATAACTTGAGATCTGTTTTGAGTTAGGACCTTGACGTTGCACATATTAACGTTTCTCTTCATGCTAAGCAAGTACATGAGTGACCTTGACCTCATTTCTGGGATCACAGTGCAAATTTTACTCTTCACTATAACTTGAGAACTGCTTGCATTGGACCCTTGATGTTGCACATGTTAGTGTTATTCCATAAAGGCCAGACTTACTCAGTGCATGGGTGACCTTGATCCTGTCCCAAGTTCACAGAGCCGCAAGTGTGATAAATCTCTAGGTCAGCTGAGCGTGGGCTGTTCACAAAGTTTTTTTTTTTTTCTTTTTTTCTTTTTTTTTTTTAGTATTCACTTATTTCACTGCAGAACAAAACCACTGAAACAAAAAACACAATAAAGTAGTATATAAACATTGGTTTTAGGGTATATCCAATAAAATTGACTTCAATTCGACCCGGCCAAAGCTAGGTTAGTGCAAGGATTTTAAAATTAGGTGCCAAAATTTTAAATCTATTAAATTTCTGCACAAAAATGAAGAATTTTTGGGAAATGTTGGTAGCCATTTGCTACCTTTGCTAGCTTGTTTTTGTTTATTAAAATCAGTGAATTAGTTTTAGAGCTATATCCATGTGATGCAGACATTTTCGTGCATACCTATTGCCTGTTAATCAAGATAAAGGTTACGATGGTCCATTGACAACCAACTTAACATTAAAAGTATTTTGTTCATTTCTTCAGATTACATTGGGGTTAGAACTTGCATATTTGACATGTGATGGACAAGATATATATGTATCTGTCAAAATTTGTAAAAATCTCAGTGAAGAAAATTTGTCCAGAAACTGGTTGGATTAACTTAATGGGTAGCATGTTTAACATAGTGAAATTGAAACTGCGGTTAAATGCTGAAAATTCAAAGACTAGTAATACATAGATTGAAAGTAAGTATTTTAACAGTTGTACCTGTGTGGTAACAAGTCTGTCTTTAAAAAACCCAGAGCAATATATTAATAATGAAAAAATAAAAACTTTGCTCCATCCCCCCAAAAAAGTCTGCATTTAAATTTTACTGATCCTTTGTAGGTGGGAAGATTGCATGTCAGATCTCATCACACATGGCATTAGGACAGAAGGTTTTCTTGTGAAAAAATGCACACATGTATTTGGAAACCTGGAAGTCACTTAGGGTTTAAAAATGAAAGTCAGGCAAAATGCTGGTGTTTAATATGTACCTTTTTTATTTATAATAAAATCTTTCCAAATCATTTTTGAGCAGCATATTAAAGTCTTTTATGAATGTCTTTGAATGCTTTAAACTGTGATGACACACTTTTAGTGCGTTTCCTTAGTCTGCACGCTACGTGCGACTTGTCCTGTGCGCCAATAGCTGAGAGTGAGTGTCTCAGTAGGTGATTTAGCCACATTTGATAAGAATGACAAAAAGTTTGGCCCTAGCCTGTTGACATTACATGTCAATTGATTTGTGTCTTGTGTAAATGGTTCAATTTGACTTATTCACAAAAATAAAAGTGACCCCCTACCCCCCCTATAGTGACCTTCAAAATGTTGACATGTTCTAATTTATACACAGAGTATGCTCGAGGTGGGGTGGGGGTGGGATGTCAAGATTAATGTAAATTTTTATCAAATCTTGTAAATGCTGGTCAATGTTTTCCCAACACTTGGCAAAAAAATCTGCAGTTTTGGAGTACTCTATTTTTTGGTGGTGGTGGGGTGGTCTTCCAGTGTACATACTGATGTGAAAGTGTTGACACTTTGAGTGGCTCCTCGCATGCATTAGATAAGAGTCCATCCCCACATAATGAACTATACCCTTCCTGCATGCATTGTATGTATTTGATTAAAGCGAAACAGCCTAAGATGTCATCAGATGATTAATGTATGTGCCCACCAGAGGGCACCTCTATGAATCATTCTCACTGTTCAAGTTTGCAAACAGACTGAACACATCAAGTCTACTTGATATAAATATGGGTAAAAAGTAAAAAATATGAAAAGTGTGCATGCACTTATCATATTGAATCTATGTGTATGATCAGAATTGGTGGCCCAGTCAGTTGACCAATTAAGCTTTATTTTTAGCTCAGCTGACCTTTCAGTCAGTTGAGCTTGTAGGGTGGTCAGCCAGCCATCTTCCATTTACATATACCAGAACTTCTAGTAACTTGGGGAGGATGTACCTTGGGTGAGTCCTTGTCAATTCTTTTTTTTTTTAATTTTTTTTTTTTGTTCATGCTCCAGTGATTTTTTGTAACACTTTTGTTTGTTTTCTGGCAAAATTCTTTTATATAGTTTTTCTTCGAAACTGCTTAGCCAGTTACTTTGAAATTGCACATAAGGACACTTCTGGACCCCAATTTTATCCAACAGTTGGTGCTGTATTTTTTTTTTATATTTATTTATTTTTTTTTTGACATGAACTTTTGTGTTAAAGCTATTTCCTTTTTTTCCAAAACTGTCACTGAGATTATGCTGAGACTTTGAGGAACTATACCTTACAATTGCAAGGGTCAAATAAAGTTGTGCACCAGATGATGATCTTTTTGTAGATCCATAATCTTCAACATTATTTTTTTCTCAATGCAGGTACTTCTCAGTAAATGCATACATTCCTATTGAATACTTTGTTAAGTAAATGGGGCTTGCAATTCATGTTTGTTACTTTTATTCCCTAACTATGTGCCACATTCACTTCAAAATTGGTTGGAATGTATATTGGGTGAGCCTTTACAAATCATCATGAAATGGTCATGTTCAAATAATTTTTTTGGAGGAGAGAGGGGTGGCTGGGTGGTGGTAATGAATTTGTTTATTTTTTGGTAGAATCTTCCAAAGTAAATATGAGAAAATGCCAGGTCAGTTACTATGAAATTGCACAGGCACACTGATGGAGATCAAAAGAGAAAAAGCTGTATTTTGTCCAACAGGTGGCACTGAATTTTTGTTTTCGTTTTTAAATTTTTGAAATTAATTTTTGTGTCTTTTTGTTCTTTTTGGCTTTTTCTCCCAAACAGCACATTGGATTCTCTTCAGACATGGTGAGAATGTACTTGGAGTCACTCTGCACTGAATTTTTTCACAACATGGTGCTGCTTGTGTATTTTCTAATTTTTATTTGCTATTTTTAACCAATAACTGAGATAAGGAATTATTGTTAAGGCACATGTATTAGCATTGCTACCTAGGGGGCAGCAGTAACTGTAAAACATTGACCTGTATCCCAGTAATGGTGGGTCCTGGGCTCATGGTTCCTATTAAATGCTGATAGGAAACTACATTCTTTGGTGTTGTTAGTTTGACCTTGGGGTATCTAGAGAGGTCAAACTGATACATTTGCTTACATCTTGGTAAGAGTGGACCCTGTCACTTTTCATTAAAAAATGATGACTCCTGATTTCTTCATGTATGAGTGAAAACTGGTATTGCAAACAGAGATGATGGCCCTATCCAAAAGTGACCTTGATATTATAGCGAAGGTGATGGGACCCCTTCAGTTTCTGCATGTAAGGTCAGCTTAGCACAGGATTGTCAAAGTCCTCCAGTTTGTTTTCTCTACCTTCCCCCAAAGCAGAGGAAAATCCATGTTTTGTTAACTGAACTTGCCTTTCGAACAGACTAAGTTCCTTAATTTCTCTGATTTACTAACTGTCTAAGCACACCATGCTCCACATTTTCAGTACTCTATAGCCACTTGGTTGGAGAGGATACATGTATTGACCTTGGTCTGTCCAGCAGGCAATAATATGATTTGGGGTAACATTTTACCTGCTGAGCAGATGTTCATACACTTGACCCTCTAGTGCTACACACGGATTGTCACTCTAAATTATTGTGCCAGAGAGGAAGCCTTCAGTTCAAGTATCAGGTCAGAAATAAAAACTGTCAGTTCAAATATAAGGCCAGAAAGGAAGCTGTCAGTCCAAATATTAGGCCAGAAAAAAAGCTGTCAGTCCAAATATCAGTCTTGAAACAAAACTGTCAGTCCAAATATCAGTCGTGAAAGAAAGCTGTCAGTCTAAATATCAGGCCTTAAAGAAAGCTGTCAGTCCAAATATCAGACCAGAAAAAAAAGCTGTCAGTACAAATGTAAGGTAAAAAAATTTAGCTGTAAGTCTAAAACATTGGACCAAATACTATGAGAAGCAGCTAAACAGGCAAAACATACTTCCAAAATCCCAAGTCTAACATCTTTATCATTTCCGTCTCAACAGTGTGCAAACTGTAAAGCCATTCCTAAGCCTGAGTCACCTTCATGTATAGCTTATGATAAAGCTACCTGAGACCGGAATGACAACCAGTGGAACCATTGATTATATTCATGTATACGTGTATTTGTTCATTTGTTCACACAGCATTTTTTTAGGGTTAAAAAGTTTCAGCAACATATGTTGAACATCAGTGACAGTTGTTTATTCACCCTCAGAACCTATGTTCTTCATGTACAAGTTAACTGTCAGTTAGATCAGTATTTATACCAAAGAGATTCAAACATAGACATGCATGTACATTGATAAAATACATGTACTGTAACTACATTTATTTTCTCGGGTGTTCACAATTTAGAAGTGCATAAATTGTCAGTACAGTAAAACCTGTTTTGAGAGACCACCCCAGGGCAGGCCAAAAAGTGGTCACATAAGGCAGGTGGTCTCTCACCAGAGGTGCAATAACATGGGAAAGATGACAAAAGGGACATGGTAAACATGGTCTGAAAAGGCAGGTGGTGTTTGCTGGCAGTGATCTCTCAAAACAGGTTTTACTGTATCTCTCTGAAGGTGAAGCATTACATTTGCTCTCATAATACCCGGGTCCTGTGAAATGTATGTTTATTTTTTTTCACAATGTTTTCATTCTAACACTTTTGTGTCATCAATAAGCAAGCAGAGTTCATGTACCCTACCAAGCCGTGGAGAGAAAAAAAAAATCGTCCTGCTTGGGGTGGAGGGTAACCAAGTACAGAGATGTGTTCAATATGTTACATTGACAGTACAGTCCCACTCGGCCACAAAGAAAAGCTGAAAAGATTCCTTTATGTTGGATTTGTATTTTCCCAGCATTTTTAGTTTTTATCAACATGGACAATCTAAATTGACATAACAGGCAGCATTTGTAAGACCACTGTCAGTTGCCAAGCCATGGACAGTGGGGAAGGCCCTTGCTGTGACATGCAAAATGAAGCTTTGACGTCGTATGCGAGCATTCAAAACAGATATTGGGGACCCACAAGGTAGCAGTGTTGGACCATTGGGACGCTGGTCACTGTCGATGTAATGCATGAAAAAATACATGTAAGCATACTATTTCTCAATGACTTTAGTTCAGAAAAGGGAGGAGATAAAAATCTAAACAGGGAAGGTGTCTGTCAGTGTGGTTAAGTTAACTGACAAAGCTTATTTTGTATGCCACATAGGTGTATAGTATGTGTTCACAAAAAAAAAAAAGATATGAATGAAAAACTGGAGTACATGTATTACATTTCAGTGAACTTCGATCAAGTCATTCAAAGTACATGGTTGGTAAGTAGGGGCGCACTTGAATCAAGTGTCTGGTCCATTCAGTGGAAGTCTACCTGGAAAGGGTGTCTGTTGCAACAATTAAGAGTGCTAAACTGCACGTGCACATGCTGAAGCCGAGGATTTATGATAACTGAATCCATTTTGGTTGTGACATTTTTCACGCATACGTGTATTTCTGGTATTAAGCACTCTTTCAAAAATTTATTTGTATTACTGAATAAAGCTTTTGGATAATCAGAGCTTTCGTTCAAGTGAGACTGAAGTTAGTGATTGTACAAGGCTCTGATCGTGAGTGGTATGTCATAATGTTCAGATCTTTAGGCACCTGTCAGGGCTCTGACTCTGAGTAAGTGAGGCCAAGATGAGTCCCATGTCATAAGATTCTGATCGCATTAGGCTCTGGTCATAAAGTTCTTACAAAATGAGGCTCATTTCATAATGTTTTTGATCATAGTAGACTCAGTTCATGAGTTTTGATCATACAAGGCTCTTGTCATACAGTTTGATTATACAAGGCTCGTCATATGGTTTGATCATACCAGGGTCTTGTCAAAAAGTTTGATTCCGGTTATACAAGGCTCTTGTCATAAAGTTGGATGATACAAGGCTCTTGTCATAAGGTTTGATTATACAAGGCTCTTGTCATAAGGTTTGATTATACAAGGCTCTTGTCATATGGTTTGATTATACAAGGCTGTTGTCGTATGGTTTGATTATACAAGGCTCTTGTCGTATGGTTTGATTATACAAGGCTCTTGTCATATGGTTTGATTATACAAGGCTCTTGTCATAAGGTTTGATTATACAAGGCTCTTGTCATATGGTTTGATTATACAAGGCTCTTGTCATATGGTTTGATTATACAAGGCTCTTGTCATAAGGTTTGATTATACAAGGCTCTTGTCATAAGGTTTGATTATACAAGGCTCATGTCTTAAGGTTTGATAGTAAATACAAGGCTCTTGTCATAAGGTTTGTTCATGCAAGCTTAGGCTCTTGTCACATAGTTTTGATCACACAAGGCTCATGTCATAAGATTTTGATCCTGTGAGGATCATGTTATGAGGTTATGGTCATCTCATAGAAGTTTTGATCAGATGAAGCTCTTATCACCAGTTTCTGACCATACAAGGCTCCAGTCTAAGTTTCTGTCATAAGTTGCTGATCATTTATATGAAGCTCATATCAGAAGGTCCTGATCATATTCTTGAGGCTCCCATCATATTTGTTGGAATCATACAAAACTCAAGTCTAAAGATATTGATCGTCTAAGGCACATGGCATAAGTTTCTGATCATACAAGGCTTTTGTCATAAAGTTTTCATCATACGTGGAATGTGTCATCAGGTTTTGATCATATTAGGCTCATGTCATGAAGCTGTGATCTTATTAGGCTCATGTCATAAGGCTATGATCATATTAGGCTCATGTCATAAGGTTCTGATCATATAAGGCTCATGTCATAAGGCTCTGATCATATTAGGCTCATGTCATAAGGCTGTTATCATATTAGCAATAAAGTTAAAACAAAGCGAAGGTATATAGGCACTAGTGGGCGAGAAGTATGGCTGGCTTCAACCGTAGGTAGGTCTCATCAAGCACTGAAATTTTATTAAAAGGCAAACATGGAATGGGTTGCTACATTCTATTGTGTGCTGTGAAAAAGTGACGTGTCATGAACTGATCATATTAGGCTAATGTCATAAGGTAAGTTCTGATCATATTAGGCCCCTGTGTTAAGGACTGGTTATATCGAGCCACTGTCATAGGTTGATCATGTGATTTCAGGGTCCCTTTTCATATTTAATCTATTTATGGTTAGAACAGAAATGAGTCAGCAGCTTTCCTTGGCACAGGTTGGGTGCTGTGTCCCCAGCTCATGCCACTGAAAGTTGTTGACCTAGGGCATGCTATCTTGATAGGTCTTATCTATCTGTATCACCAAACATATTTTCTGTTGCCAAGAAATTTAAATCTTTCACTGCCAAGCACATCTTAAGTCGATCCACTTGAGTCTCACTAGGCTGAATTATCATTAGGATCCCAGATTCATATTATTCCTCGTAAAAAGATCTTTCATTCAAGTATAGCATGCCTATAGTTCCAGAAAGAAAAACTGTTGACTCATTCTAAAAATTTGGCACTTAAAGGGTTAAGTAAAAAGATGGAGGTAGATGAGATTAACACCAGGCCACTCTGTAGCTCAGCCCACCACAGGTGGCAGATCTTGTGCAATCACTCATGTCTCTCTGTCTATCTGTCATGTGCATCGGACCATAAATTTTTGCTTGTTAATCAATACAGTCCACAGTTTTCTAAGTTAGCAAGTTATAACTTTCAGAAATTATCAAGTGTATGGAAATTTAGGTCAAGTTTAGTATCAGTATATACCTGTAGTATTCTGTAATATATGGGCCAAGATGGTAAAATTTTGAGAATGCCATTGTTTGGAAGAGTTTTTAATGAATCATCACAAAACTTGGCAGAAATGTCAATCAGGCTAAAAGATGAAAAACTTGTTGAAATTTGGTGGCGCCACATAGTGTAAAAAATAAAAAATACTTGAAAAATCACAGCCTCACCTGTTGAATAAATTAAAGTTTAAGAGTTGTCAGAAGTTTGCACAGGCAATTTCGAAGCAATTGGCCGATAGATAATAACCTGAGAACTATTTCAGCCTAGACTTTGATGGTTTACATGGTTGTGATCCTCTTTGAGGGCCACACTCAGACAGTACATGAGTGACGTTGACCTTATTGCCAAGGTCACACGGCAACTGATATGAAATTTACTGTTCACTTGATAACTTAAGATCTGTTTTGAGTTAGGACCTTGATGTTGCACATGTTAATGTCTCTCCGTGAAAGTCATGCGTAGACAGTACATGAGTGACCTTGACCTCATTTCTGAGGTCACAGTGCAACATACATGTGCATAAACTTTACTCTTTAGTGTTATAACTTGAGAACGGCTGAACAAGGACCTTGATGTTGCACATGTTAGTGTTCTTCCATAATGGCCAGACTTAATCAGTACATTGGTAACCTTGAATCTATCCCAAATTCACAGAGCCACAAGTGTGATGAATCTCTGTTCACATAGCCCTCTTGGGCTGTTCACACAGCTCTTTTGTTTGTTATGGTTATTATGTCTCAACCTGTCCCCATGTATCAGTATATTGTTACAGGAAGATTATATGTAGACAAAAGCTTAGATGTGTGGAGTCAGGGTGGCGCCACTGGTAGTATCAAGTGGAACTAGCATCATAGGTATCTAAAGTGCATTAAATTCAATCTTTTGATTATAAATTGAACTGGAACTTCTAATCAATTGACACCAAATATGCATTAGGCCTAAGATCGAATTTTGTGAGACTCTGGGTGACCTTGATCATTTTGTGAGGTCACTAAAGATGTAAATACTAAATTTGACATGTTGAGAAATTAGAGCGCTAACAATACTGAATATACCACAAATGTGTACCATGTATGGAAGTTGAATACTGGTATTGTGTAATATGGGTGACCTACTTTCTCAAGGTCATGGATGGAAAGCATATTTTATTTTGATACCAGTGGCATAATAAATTGAGATGAAACTGCAGAACTTATACCAAATATGCATTGGGCTAATGGTAAAATGTTGTGCGACCTTGACCTGTTTTTCAAGATGATTAAACACTGATGCAGGGGACACTTAATTCAATATGTGCATAAAGAATAGGGAGAATGATACCAAGTATGCCACAAATGTATGTTCATGTGGAAGTTTGATAGTGCATCATATGGATGACCTTGACTAATTTCTCAGGGTCATGGAGGGAACACATTTCAGGAAATTAATTTTTGGTGATGGTCATCAGATTATATGTCAGCAGAGCATTAAGCTCATGGGCCTGTCATTGTTGTTGTTGATTTGAATGGAAAAGGGGAATGCTTTGATAATTACCGGTCATGAACTGTGAATAGAATTTATGCCATGTTGTATGCTTTATCAAATTTTGTTCATCACAGATTCCCCTCAATAAGAATCAATGACATTGTTCGTAAGAAATATATTGGTATTGGTCTACAAATGCATAAATGAAATATTTTGGTGTCGTTTGATTTCAGATGCAGAGTAAAAATAACTTTTATATTCATGCCTCAAATGACACAGGTTTCTGCATATTTTCTCTCTCCCTGTTTGAAATGCGCTGTCTCAGTGCATTGTTTAAGCAGTTTTTCTGAATGAAGATTTCTTTTCCAGTTAAATGCAGAGAAGTTTAAGAATGTTGTTCACAAAGAGTACCTCTGATTGCCTGGCACCAAAACAATCAACGAAAATTCATCCGAAACCTGGGCTACGCCCTTAATTTCGGATTGAGAGGCAAAATATCTGGAATAATCTTCATAGATCTCTGTATCAACTCTATACCATTATTTTTCATACACAGTTTTGCTTTTATATGTCTGAAAATCTACAATACACTTGATAGCGGAAAAACAGCGTCCAGACACCCTTCTGCTGTGCAATGTTCTGGTTCCCTGTTCCACGTATTCTGTATTACCGGATGGATGTACTTTGTTGCTGTAAGATTGTGGGTATCGCAAAGTTCCACTGTTCTGGATCTGTTTGTATGGATCACTGTTACTATATTATATGTTTAATCACCAATATGATTTTATGTGGTATTTTCCACATTTATGTTACATGTAACAAAAATTATTTCTGATTGAGTGCTGAAAAAGTAGTTCAAAATTGCAGAAAGCCTGTGTATCCACTTACCTATCATAGCGACTGACGATAACATTGTGATACTATGTAGCTGACTGGCCCTCCTGCTATCTAAGACCACCCCTTAATGCCAGCAAAATGTGGTCACAATTTGCAGGTGGTGTTAAAATACAGGCGATTTTTTTTCAAATAAAGAAATTAATGTGATTGTAGGGCAGTCATAAAAAGATGTACAGTCCTTTATGAGAGGTGGTATTCAGAGCGGGTACCACTCTACTAATTATTGTCTTCAAATGGGCTTTGTTCAACTTTCATTTCTATGATATACAATTATACATTCAAGTGGTAAGCTGTGACACTTTGTATACAGTCTGTAACAAAATGTAACTTTTCAGCAGCTATGAATCAAGGTTAACATTTTCGCAGTTTGAACATGCGCAGTGGTTAACTGTTTTCTGGCGTAAAAAAGCTTTATTCTTTCTTTCAATGTTTTCAACAAAAAAAAAAAAAAAACAAAAAAAAAAAACAAAGAACAAACAAAAAAAAACCCCTGTTAGGCTATAGAATGTTAGCTGTCTGAGTGAAAAAATTTAAATCACTAAATATTTTTGTTTTAATGCGTCACTTGCATGGTAATAGTTTATTGTGAGAAGTGGAGCTGAGGCGTATCAGAACAATAAGCATCAGATCAGCTGCTTTCCACAGCAAAGGTCAGATGCCACACAAGTAGAGAATTCGTCCTAAGAAAAGATGTTGACTCTGTCTCATTTAAACTAGACAGGATTTAAATTGATGTTTGGATATTGTTATGAAAGGGTTAACAATGATAACCTGAAAGGGTAAATATAATCATGAAAGATAAACAATGATGGTGGTTGGAAATTGCCATAAAAGGGTTAACAATGATGTTGGTTGGATATTGTCATGAAAGGGTTAACAATGACCATGATTGGGATACTGTGCTGGAAGGGTTAACAGTGATGGTGGTTTTAATATTGTCATGAGAGAGTTAACAATTTTGGTTAGAGATTTTGATGATTATGAAATGTCAGAAGGAGGGATTTGTGGAAAGAAATATTACATAGGAAAGAGAAATATGAGAGGTATTGTCTCATATATTTTTGCTTCTATAAAGTAGGTTAAGATATGGCCAACTGTGATAATCAGAAAGTTAAATGACATTCTCAAGGAGAAAAAAACAATGTTACATCTCTTATAATGAAAGAAATTCTTATATTACAAGAGATGTTACTGCAGATGAATAATATTATTGTAGACCTGACAGGGAACAGACAGTGAAACAATATATATATATGTAAGTGTTGTCTTCCTGTGTGGAGGTGATTGACCTTGACGAGATAACAGGTGAATGGTCTGCGCCAATACCCACCATGTACTCCTTTCAATATTTCGATCCTGTAACACCTCTTTGTCAATTAACAAAGAAACTAAAAAAAAGATACGGTTTTGTTTTTGGATATATTTTACAATTTTAGGACCATCGGGGAGCAAAGAAAGCGTTTTTTTCTCCCACTTTCTTTCCTTTTTCTTGAATAAAAAAAAAACAAAAAAACTTGCTGAATAGCAGAGAAGAATAGTGCAAGGTCTTCCATTATGGCATGAAGGTGTCTGTGCCTACAAGTTTATATCTCTATCATCCCTAATGAGATGATATACACATACCCACTGTACAGAGAGTATAACACAGCCCCCAAACATTAACCTTACCCCATGGGGAACAACTTGCTAAATGGCTTTAATTGTCCTCTGTTAAACATTTTCGACACCACCTGCAGAGACAATGTAAGGAATTTTTTACAATATTTGGGATATATCTTCTCAGTAGATACTTTTTTTTTGCACATACATATACACTGTACACTTCATCTGTGGGCCATAATTTTTCCATGGTGCATATGTCCCCTGTTTTGAATAGGTGAAAGAAGATGTTTTGAACCAGAAGACTCGGTGTGACTAAATGAAGTCATTTTCTGCACAGCAAGGGTTAACAGTTGTCAAGTCAAATGTTGATGTAGAACACCTTGAATCCCAGACGAAGAAAAAGAGAGTTGAAAATTGGCGTATGTTAAAAGTCACAAAACCAACATCAAGGAATTGGAGTCGAGTAAAAAAAAAAAAAAAAAAAAGTGTGATAAAAAGTAGGCTGAAGACATGCAGGTATTTGGTCTGATTTGTAGTCTATAGGACACAGCAGTGAGTGGAGAGCATGCACAGACACATCCATTATTATGCTCCATTGACTGGGTGTACAACAGAGACTGGGTTATGTCCTGCATCACTGTTACTAGGTATAAAATTGTAAATTTTCAAATTTGATTTCTTTTCTTGGCATTCCATGATTTTTTTTCTTCCATTTTTAAAAACACGAAAGAAACAGTCAACATTTTATTTCCATTAAAATACCAGACAGCCAAATTCAATTTTGATGATCCAGTGTTTTAAACCTTCCGCCCCCTTCTAATCTGAACATTTACAATATGCAGGATCTACTGTGAGGTTAACTAGGGCTTGTTGAAAACAATATGTCAAACTCAGCCTAAGTTTCACTCCCACCTCTTTATGTTGCTTCAGGCATCTGCTTGACAAGTCCAGACTACACTTGCTCTTTATTGTCTGCCAATAACAGCTTAAGTTTGCACCCCATCTGTTTGGGGATTGTCCCCTGTCTATCAGGGTTTTTACCCCGTCATCTAGGTGGTGTTATATTTCTTGTCATTATGATAATTACATCAATGATTCCAGTGAAGTGTCACAAATTGATGGCTTTTAAAACTTATGGTTACTGGTGTATGGGGTAAAGTGGACAGCAGGGGAATTCTGTCTACTCTTAATTTGTGCGATTTCTGCTTCATGGGGCAGTATTTTTGAGCTGTAGTAGACAGCCTATGTGATTTCTAATGCATGTAACAAAGTGGACAGAATTCAGAGAGCATGTGAACCTTCAGCTTGTATATGGTTCTGCATCAATGCCTCTCAGATCAGACAATATATATTCAGGTACATGAGGAAAATATGATAGGTTGACATAACATGGGAACTAAACTTACTTACACTTGGAGCAAGGGGTAACAAAGAATCATGCTAGTCTTTAGCCTCCTGTGTGCATATGAACAGGATCAACATAGAGATGATGCAATCCTCCCAACTTTAGGCGGGAAATCTCCCGCATTCTTATCATGAAAATCAATCAATTTTACAGCTTCCGGCCTGATTGACAGTACACCCCATAGTAAGTGAACTGGAGCTGCTGTTTTAATAATATCTGCATGTTTGTGGGGGCATTGTGGCCCAAGGGGTAACTTGTCAGCCCCCAACATGCATAACTGTTTGTGGGCCGGACAATGTGGAGAGAGGCATAACATATCAATCCTGACCAGCACGTTTACTGTTGCATTGACAGAGTGGTCAAGCGTTCACCATAGCTTTAGGCTTTCATTTTTCATGCAAGCAATTTTTCTCAATCACCTTCAAGCTTTCATGTTTCATGCAAGCAGTTTTTTCTCAATCACCTTCAAGCTCACATGGGTGAAAAATCCAGGTGAGATGTTGTCCAATAAATGTACCAAGATCATCTCCAATTACATAGGGTTTTACTAAGACCTGTAGGTCTTTTTGAAGTACATGTACTTCTTTTTTGAATGATATGGACCAGAGCCTGCTCTGCATTGAATATGAATGTCCTGTATGGCTTGGAAATTGCACAGGGGCACTTACACATATCCAGATCATAATTTGTCCACCAGGTGGTGCTACTGTGCTTTTTTGTTTTTTCGTTGTTTTTGTAATTTTCAACTTCTGCCCGACTGCATGCTCAAATCTGTATGAAGTTGGTGGGATGTAGCTTGACTCAATCTCCACTAGATGGGGATATATACATGTATAGTGCTGTTGTTCTCTGGCTTTTAATACATTTTCCAAATTTTGCAGTCAAAGCACATGTTTGCATGCCTCCCCCCCCCCCCCCCAACTGGTTTAAACGAGCTGTTGGTCAAATGTTGTCTGCTTCAGTGTTTATAACTAAGTTCAACTGTAATCAAAAACAATTTGACTGAGAATTGATGGTGACACCTATCAAGATCACATGCCCCAGGTCCACAGCTTTCCTTTGCATGGGTTCGGGGTTGGGCACTAAGTGCCCAATCCATGCCAAGAGATAGTGCCCAAACTCATGCCAAGAAATGTTCCCAATTATAGTGCTTTTGCTCAAAACCTGAAGACCAGATCCACTTCAAACTGGATGGGAATGTACTTTGGGTCAACACATTGTATATGCTGAGGATATTCATAATAGGTCATACTCCAATGATTTTGGATTCATAATTTCTGAAGTTTGACATGATGTCACAAAACCGCACATAGACATGCCTTAAATACTGAAAATTCATTTAATTTCACAGTGGTTTTATTTTCACTTATTTGGCTGGTGCTTCAAAACCACCAAAATGAGTACCTAATGAATTTTTATATGGCATGCGTAGGAATTATAACAAAAATGTTGAATTCATATTTTCAGTGAAAGGTCCAAAATGCAAAAACCAACAAAATTAGAACCTGTGAAAATAAACATATTCACAGTACAGGTCATGTAACTAGGTCACTCGGTCAAGTATCTGGGTCTCCCAGGTTGGGAATCATTTTTTGGGAGCGAGTACTTTATGTATGTATGTATGTATGTATGTATGTATGTATGTATGTATGTATGTATTATCAGCTTGCCTAGGATTTAAAAAAGTTAATGCCTGCAACTTACAGACGAAGTTATGCAATAGGCATCCCAAAATGACATTTGTACCATGCAGCAGTGAGTGTTACCAGCCTAGTACATGAAGCCACTGCCTTGTACAAGGTTAAAGCCAGGCTGTACAGCTCATAGGCTTCAGCAGGGGGGTGGGGGGTGGTGGTGGAAAGGAGGAGGGGAGGTGCTGCCGTATTCATGCGAGTGAGGGAGGGGAGCCACAGTGGGTTTTGGAGGGGGCATTTCATACTTGCAAGGGTTGAAAAGTTTTGAAAATGGCCAATCTCCCAAGTACTGACACTTTTAAAATGTCCCCTACGTGCTAATAGTGCTTCTTAGCAGATTCTATGGAAAAATGACCGACTTTGTTAATCACCAGGATAAAATATTGATCCGTCATTACATGTAGGTGAACAAAGGAATGGGGAATTGTTGAAAAAGGTAGGATTGACCAAGTCCACAACCCCACACACATGCAAGCCTGCATTGGCTTTGCAGTTAAGATATTTTGTGTCACAAGGAATCGCCCTTTACCAGTGAGAGTTGATTTCCTGAGATGAAACCAAGCCCACATAATATTGAGTAAAGACATCAGTGGAGTGATTTATTCACTGGAGGCCATAGCATTTAGCTTTTTAGATAGTCTTGAAGATGGACAGCTGATACTGCGTATCCATAAGTGCACCCTGTTGTATCCCTGGCTACATAAACACCAAGAGGTGCCAATGGAACCAAACAAGTTTATCAAAATCTCAAGATTTCTTTTGCAATGTTGACTTTAACCCTGTGAAGTTGCAGGTTCATGTATAACACTTCGCCATATTCCCAGCATATTGGCAGCAAAACAAGACCTGGTGCACATGTACATAACCCACAAAATATGTCAGATAGTGTGTAAAAGCAGCCTCTCTCAGCTGGGAATGTTGATTCATGAGAGCTGATAAAAGTCCACTGGCCATTAGATATTGAAGTGGGTTGAAAAATAAACTGGATCCCTCTGTCCAGACATAACAAAAACACTGTTAATAGGCTTATGCCAGAGGCCACCCCTACTTTACTACTCAGAAGTATCTTCTTACATGCTACATGGCATCAGTCCAGTGACCACTGGCAAGGTCATAAAAGGTCAATTGTTTACATGGTCAGCTTGGTAGGGATGCTCTTTGATGGGAACATGACCATCTGCGATAGTTCAAACCATTGTGGTCAACTTACTGGAAAACTGATTTTTAAGTACCTTTTTAGTTCTTTGCAAATTTAACCATGCTAAACTCATATGTGGCAGAGATCACTTAAACTCATTTGTGTTTAAAACAATTTTGTTTTGTGTGAATACTGAACAGTCTTTCTTTGATTAAAGCATATTGAATTGAAACTTTTTTACCTCAGCTGAGCGACTTGTCAGTCCAATGGGGTTTGGGCTGAGGTAATGAGATGGATCTTTTTCAGTCACCTATCCTCAATCCACAATTGACATTTGAGACTTCCTCTCCTCCAAAATTTTCAGTTATATCTTCTTTGAACTTGGTGGGAATTCACCTTGGGTGGATCTCTGCTAAGTTTTTCCCAATGGTCATGTTTTTTTTTTTTCTTTTTTTTTTTTTTTTTTGGATTTTTTAAAAAATGAATATATATGTATTCAAAATCTTTTACAACTCTATTCTATGACACTGCTTGTCCAATTGGTTTGAAGTTCATAAGAACACTTCTGGGTACTCCTAGACCTTAAGTTGTTCAAGAGGCAGTGCTGCAATTTTTTTCCACTTTTATATATTTTTGAGTGTTTTTGCTATTTTGACTTCTTCAAAATGTCACTCAGATTGTGCTGACACTTAGTGAAACAAAATCCTTCACTAGGTGCTAAAATGCTGTGGATTCATGGTTTTTAATGCAGCTTTCAATTCTGGTACTTGTCAATAGATTATACTGAAACTTGGTGGACAATTCTGGTACCTGTCACTAGATTATACTTAGCTTGGTGGAAAATTCTGGTACTTGTCACTAGATTATACTGAAACTTGGTGAACAATTCTGGTACTTGTCACTAGATTATACTTAAACTTTGGAAAATTCTGGTACCTGTCACTAGATTATACTTAGCTTGGTGGAAAATTCTGGTACTTGTCACTAGATGATACTGAAACTTGGTGTAAGTGACCCCTGTGGAAGGGTCAAACAAAGTTGATCACCAGGTGGTGATGCTAGTGATCCCTGTTTCTTAACAAATATTCAACTTGGGTTGACTTGTCAATTATTGCACACATCTATTGATTGAAATGTAAGGCAATAGGGATTGCAATGGTAATTCACATTTTTGACTTCTCTAAAACTCTCTTTTGTGGGTCTCTACCAAGTTCGTTGAATTTTTATGATTTCTTTTTTTTTTTTCTTCTTCATTTTTTTTTAGCAAAATCTTTCCAAATCTTTTTCTCTAAAACCACTTTGCCAATTGCTTCAAAATTACATGAAAACTCTTCTGGGTAGCCCTAGACCAGACTGGGACTTGTTTAGGCTGCTCACTAAGCCTGTTTGTTATGCACTTATGGTAAAAGAGCATGTTGTGATGTCAGTCTTCAACAGTCACTTTGTTAATTGCTCAGCTGTCATTGAAGTTTATCAGGCTGGTCCTCAGCATCTCATGAACTTTGTTACACTCTTCCTTGGTATTTTGTCTACTTCATCAGGCTTCACTTCAGCATCTTCTTCAGTACCTTATTAACTTCACCAGGCCCTTCATCAGCATTTTACTTACTTAATTTTTTTTCTGGGATCTTGTCAACTTCATCTGGCCCTTAAGTATCATGTCAGCTTCCTAATTAAGCTTCTTTCTTAGCATCTTGTTAACATTATAAAGTTCTTCTCTTTGTATCTTGTCTACTTCCATAAGGCTGTTCATCAGTATCTCATTAACTTCAGCAGGCTTTTCCCCTAAATCATATCAACTTCAAGCTCTTCCTATGTGTCTTGTCTTCTCAATTAGACTCTTTCTTTTCATTATATATGCTCAATCAGGCTCTATCTTTGCATCTTGTTCACTTAATCATGCTCTTCATCTGAATCTTGTTTTCTTAATCAGGCGCCTCTATGACATCTTGTCTGCTCAATCAGGCTCTTCTGTGACATCTTGCCTGCTCAATCAGGCTCTTCTGTGACATCTTGCCTGCTCACTTAAGTTCTTCTGTGACATCTTGTCTGCTTTTAAAAATAAGGCTCCTCTGTAACATCTTGTCAATTTAATGAATCTTTACCTTGGTATATTTCAATCTTAAATACCTTCCCCTGTCATTTGTTTGCATCTTTTATTAGCGTCTTGTCATCAACAACTCGCCTGCAGACCAAACATCCTAGTTACAGTGTCGCCTCATCTCTCCTGGGCTTGTTGTCTGTTGTGGATTGCTGAACATTTTACATCACCTTCAAGCAGATCTTCCTAGAGTATCCTAGATTATCCTATCATTGTTTTTTCAGTTTCTTATAATTTTTTATGCGTTTAATCCCTGGTCGTCTTTATTCATCCCTTGATCATCACGTGTTATCTCTGTTTCAATATCTTGGCCTTTTTAATGCTCTTTAACATTTTGGCTGTCATTGCATCTGATTTTCTGCCTCCCCCTTTATCAATTAATTATACAGTGGAGAGTTTTCATTTTGCAAAATGATGCAGATTTATCACGACTGTATTTCAACAAACCGGTTAATTTCAGGCAGATACAAAGTCAAACTGTCACTGTGGTTGAGCAAGTTTGACATCCTTGGGTCAAGTCAGGCGGAAAAGTCCATCTTCTTAGGTCATATGTTGCTCCCTCTTTAAAAAAATCCTGATCATGAGGTAGATTATCTTGTAATGAAGGGTGTTTGTAAGGAGGGAGCAGATTACTCTTTTTTTTAATTTTCCCCGTTGCACAGGATTTTTGTCCATGTGTGGAAATTATGTGTTTTTTCACTGTTTTTTATATATTTGTTTTTGTGATGCTGACATATATTTTCACTCCTATACCACCCCCTTTTGTCCTTTCCCCTCCCCTTTGGGATTTATTTTTTGAGCCTCCATCTACATTTTATTTGTATGTTGCTGTGCTAGATATCAAGGTAGAAGTTACTTATCTGATAACCCTGTGTATCGACACCTGTGTGGACAATGGAGAGTCTAACACTTGTACCCCCAGGAGGAAAATGAAAAGTGAAGTGTTGCGGAATTTGAGCACAAAAAGTTGATTCTAAAAGATAAGAAATCAATTTTTTCATGTGACTTTCTAAAAAAAAAAAGGTAAGTTTTTTTCAGCTTACAACACTAACCATCATGTCTGTAGAATTGAAACTGGATTTCTTTAAAGCTTTACATTTTCAGATCTTTTATCAAAATGAATGACTTGCTTGAAAGAACTTCATTATTGTGACAGTGTTTCAACCCTTAGTTTCCAATGAATTGGTTTTAAATAGCCACGTCTGATGAATGTAAATGCAAATGCGGTTTTCAGTTGACAGCGGACAAATCATATTCACTTTGGAATTTATTTTGTTGGTAATTTTCTTCCATTTTTCTTTCAAAGAAACAGGGCGAGCTGGTACAGGCTTGACTATTCAATCTTGCATGTTAACAATGATAGGAATTCTTACTTTCATAATAATGCCCGCTCCTACTGGAGGAGGGGTATGTAGTAATTGCTTTTTCCGGCCATATATCCATGTGTGTCTGTGTGTGCATGCGTCCATCTGCTATCTGCTATTTGTGTCCAGGCTATAATTCACTTGTCCTTCAAGTGAGATTAATGGAACATTACAGACAGGTTCATCTGGATATAAGGGTGTGTCATGTACTAAAATTAGGTCACTAGGTCAAGTATCTGGGTCACAGTGACATATCCTTGTAAACTTGCATCCAGACTATAATTCCTTCAAATGTAAGTTAGTTTCATGAAACTTCACTCACACATGTATATATCTTGACCTAAAGGTGTGTCATGAAACAAAACTAGATCACTAGGTCAAGTATCTGGGTCCCAAGGATACAATGATGTAAAACTACATTACACTTTATGTCCAGGCTATAATTCTGTTGTCCTTTGACTCAGAATCATGAAATTTCACACACCTGTGTATCTGGACACAAGGGGGTATCATACACAAAAGCAGGTCACTAGATCAAGTATCTAGGTCACAGTGACATCCTTGTAAAATCTTCACCCACACATATAGCTTGACCTAAAGGTGTGTCATGAAACAAAACTAGGTCACTAGATCCAGTATCTGGGTCACAGGGATACAACGATGTAAAACTACATTACACTTCATGTGTGGGCTGTAATTCTGTTGTTTATATATTTGTGTATCTGGACACAAGGGTGCGTCATGCACAAAAGCAGGTCACTAGGTCAAGTGTCTGGGTCACAGTGATATATCCTGGTAAAATCATGTTTGGGCTGTAATTCCTTTAATCTTTAATTTAGTTTCATGAAACTTCACACATGCATATATCTTGACCCAAAGGTGTGTCATGAAGTAAAACTAGGTCACTAGGTCAAATATCTGGGTCACTGGTATGTCCTAGTAAAATCGTGTCTGGACTGTAATTCCTTTTATTACTCATTAAGTTAATTTCATGAAACTTCATACACACACATATATATTGACCCAAAGGTGTGACCTAGAACAAAGGTAGGTCACTAGGTCAAATATTAGAGTCATTGTGAGGTCTTTACTTAAGAATTAAACTTCCTCTCTAGTGTAATTAGGGACGCATGGTTGCAGATTGTGTGACAGGCATTTCTGATGATGCGCAGTAGCGCGTCATCAAAGAAATGCCTGTCACACAAACTGCAACCATGCGCCCGTAATTACAATAGAGAGGAAGTTTAATTCTTATATTTACATTTAACATGAATTTCTATTGACATAAGAGTAAGTATTATCATTGATAGCTGATTTAAAATCATTTTTAACTTGTTAATTTACAAAAAATCACCTTTTTGTTTACTAGTGGGAGGAGCCAAGTAGGCGGGGCTACTACATCAGCCATCAGTTGTCAAGGCAACTCCTGGAACACAAAACTAGGAAAAAAATAGTTCCGAACAACACAACAACTTTATTTCAACAAAGCTTGCAAAACCGGTAAAAGAAAACATTTAGGCAAGTTTTGAAGAGTAGATATGCAATTCTTGATCATCTGATACTGTCTTCCCATTATGCTTAGGCCTATGAATCAAACGCTTCGGAGGCGCTAACAATTGGGAAGTGAAAATAGTCCCAGGCCAAGCATGAGGATATTATTGCGCAGCACGTTGGTTGCAAGAGATGCTCTAGTGTAACCATTGCCTCATGAACTACACTACCGTTCCTATTCTTTCAATGCTAACAAAAATAACAAATGTAAATATATAAAATTGCAATACATATGTTTTGGGTCTGGACTATAATTCACTTGTCCTTCAACTCAGATTAATGAAACTTTACACACAGGTGCATCTGAATATGAGGGTGTGCCATGCAACAAAAGTAGGTCACTTGGTCAAATATCAAGGTCACAATGGTATATCCTGGTAAAATCATGTCTGGACTGTAATTCCTTTACTCTTTAAGTTAGTTTTATGAAACTTTATATGCACACATATCTTGACCCAAAGGTTTGTCATGAAACAAAAGTTACTAGGTCAAGTATTATGCATCCTTGAGTTTGTCCAGCCGCTATTAGGGCTTGGACTGTAATTCACTTGTCCTTCATTAACATTGTTCTTGTTGCGTTTTAACTTTTGAATAGGAGTCATGTTATTGTGCACCTTTAGAGATTTGTGTGTGGAAACATTCAGTTTCCTAGAGGGGTCCATCTGTCCACAAGGTAAAAGTTCTGAAGTTAGAGTGCGTAAACCTGGTTTATGCACTCTTAAGTTCAGAACTTTTTTGAGGCAGGGCTTTTATAGTGCTCAGGTCACTAGTCCCCTATACAGCTGAAGCTGTCCAGCCATGTTCTGGGATGAGGCGAGGGGTGGGTGGGGTGTTGGAAGGGGACATGGATCCCACTATTTCTGATTGCATTTTAGTTTAAGCTGCTTTAATTTGAACACTTAGTCTCTTAACTCATTCCATACCAGCTCCTGATATTTCTGTATATTTACTTAGATTTAAGACGACATTTGCATATTTAAATTCTTCACGAAAAGAGCTTTCGTTCAAGTACCAACATGCCTATGTAGTCTTAAGTCAGTGGTTTTGGCACTGCCTGGCAAGTCATGCTGCACCTGCAGCATGACTTGCCAGGCAGTGCCAGAACCACTGACAAAGGCCTGTCACCACAGTATGGAATGAGTTAACCACCCAGCATAGTGATGGTAAGCAAACTAAGGCTAGTCTAGCTACGCAGTCTCCATCATGCAAAAAAGTTATTGTGTAGACGTATTGATCGGAGCCCACCCTGTGAATGGTAAACCATTTCATCTTAAGTGAAGACTAAGTAACCAGCTTTCATTGGGGGCAGGTTGGTTGCTTAGTGCCCATCCCACCCCAAGGAGTGCTGTTTACTTTAAGAAAGACATTCTGATAGGGCTTTTCTACAGTTCTCATTTTAGTTAGCAGAAAAATGAAAAAAAAAAATCCTGGAAGCTTATGACATTTTACATCACCTGTTTTGGATAGTTTCTTGTGTGAGAAGAGGTTAACTTTTGCTCATAAAGGATACTGAATTAGCATGGCAAGATAGGGTGGACAAAGCAGGTTTATCACCCACATAGAGCTGTTCAATTTACCCCATTCCAAGGGTTTCTAACTTAATTGATTGATTGAAACTTTTCGTTATAAAGCCAGGGTTACACCTTAAACATAATATACATGAGTACATAGACAAATAAATATATACAGATACACCCATAAGTTTAAAATTGACACACCTGACCATATAAAAGGATAACGCTAAAAAGTCAGCATATGCTGACTTATTTCCATAGCTATCCTATTATCCACCATTTGGCAGCACAGTAAAAATTATGATGTGTCCAAAGACACACCATATAAATATACAAAATTTGTAATACAATACCAGGGTATCTAACTTTACCCCAGTTTACTAAAAGAAACATAAAATTGTTGCCCCAATGAATGTGAACAGGCAACAGATAATGATTTCCCAGATTATATAGATCTGTATTTTTCTCAATGGGAAACAAAGACTGAAATATTTCTTGTGGAAAACCTGGTCCCTTATTTGTCTCCTTACAATCTGAGTTTGAAATATTTAATTTAGTCTCAACATGCACAGTGAAGCATTACATTTTGCAATGTACAGTGGTCCCTTTCTTGAGAGACCACTCCAATGAGAGACCACCTTTTGGTAATACCACCTTTGATTGATACTCGCTAAGTACTCTTCAGCTTGTTAAAACCTCCTGTGAAAGACCACCTGTTTTGAGAGACCTTAATTTGGTAGCGCCTAGGAGTGGTCTTTCAAAACAGGTTTCACTGTGCACATGTATCTTAGATGATAGATATATACATGATGGCAGAGTAAAGAAAAAACCCAAAGTCCCAGAGACCCACAATAGGAAACTAGGTTCCTGTGTCTGTGTGAGCTAGCTTGAAGAGTTTTAAAATTACCCCTACAGTGGAATGAATGATACTTTATATAAAAGGCTAGAAAAATGTGTTATTTTGTCATAAATTCTACCGGGATGGCACTTTGGCATGTTGTAGATTGTCTTAGTTGTATTTATCAATGATACATTTGTCAGCGTATAGCATGAAACAGGCCTGCACAAATTGCATAACCCTAAGTTTCATTTGCACAGAGGTTGCTCATTATGCTACAGTGTAACCTTTGACATTCTTGCAACTTTTGGTAACCAGACGTATAGTACTGGTAAAATGGGGTGTGCAGAACAAAGTGTTTTTTTTTATGAGAATTCATTTATGGGTTGTTCTAAGCTTTTATTATATGCAGGCCTGATGAAACCCTTCAGAGCAATGTGTGCTTAGTTTGTCAAAGTATTTCTGAAAGGTACCATTTTCAGTAAGTTTCAATAAGTTTAAATTTTTGGCTTTCCTTGTCCTTTGGATGAGCAGCACCAAACTTCCCAATTGGAAAAGTTCGACCCAAACTGTTGACCTGCAGTGGACACTACTGACAGCCCCTTTGTGCAGTTCTGCTTAAGATATGATTCCCTTCTAACCAGACCCAAGTCCATATACTCTCCATTCCACTGTGTTGGATAGAAGACACAGAGTTCAGTCTGCTCAGGTGGCAATATAGACTTCAGTAAAGTTAAATGATAAGTGTTTGAAATTATTGACATTTTACTCAGAACAAAATGGAAATGATTAATGAACAAAAAAAACAAAACAAAAAACAAAAAAAAAAAAAACAAACAAACAAAAACAAAAAACAAACAAACAAACAAAAAAAGGGAAAAACCTCCCAGCAAAGCATAAAGAAACAATCATGTCTCAAGTCTTACATTGTTATGAGGTGAAGGGGTTAAAATAGCAAAATTTACCAGAGAATTTATGTACACTTAAGACCTTAGGCAGTATGGAAGACAACTCTTTGTGAGTTGCTTTTAATCCAGTACATGTACTTCCAGACAGTATGTATTGCACAACAGACAAGTATATATAAAACAGGGGAAATTTCTCCATTGTACAATATAAATGTGGTAAATCAGACTTTTCAAGGACAGGAAGTTTGCTGTCAGACAAGTGAAGTCTAAAAAAAGGTCTTCAAGCTGAAATAGGTGAACAGAATCTGCAAACTGAAGGCTGTATGGTATAGTTAACCAATAATCCAAGCAGCATCCTCCCAGCTGGAAGCTCGGTCCCCTGGCATTGTGATAGCTGACATGTTTACTGACTGGTCTGATGAGATAGCACAAGATAATACCACCAAGTTAAAAGATAATTCCAAGGCCAATCACAATTCATCCGTCTTTCTCAGAAAACTACGCAGGTCCAATCTGACTACGCAGCAGTGGTTGGGAATCAGATATTTGGCCGAGAAAATCTGTAATGGTGATGACTTCCGTTTTGTACTCAGATAAACTCATTTTGCATGTAATCTGTGCTTGCTGGGTTGCAGACAATGTGAGGTTAATACGAACATGTTGCGTGCATATAGATTGTGACTTTGGTTCCAGTCCTGGTACACTTTGGCAAAATGGTATAGTTCTGAAAATTGGGAAATTTCCAGGTTAACTGTCTGATTAGTTTAGTGAACTGGTTTTGGATGGCATAGAAAACAGGTGGAGACCCTCCCAATAATTTTTGTTCGAAGATATCTGGTAATATATGGTAACTTCAACGGAATCAAGCTTCTTAGCTCATAAAATGTTGGGTTACCATCCAAACATAATAACTGCAATAATCAGTAGTGTTCCAGTTTAAGCAACAGTCATGAATTTGGAGGCAACATCTAAGCAATCAAACACAAAATTTTAAGACTGATTGATAATCTATTGCTCAGAAATCCTCAGTAGTCCATGAGAAATGTGATAAATTCGTTTGACCATTTTCCCTTTAAATCAAAGAAAACTGGCTGAAGGTCAAATGTCTGCTTTAATGGTTTTGACTGATGTCAGCAGTAAGGTCATGAAGCCAGTTTTTTGTGGCATGCCATTTTTGGTACACTGAGTGATTTTAGTCAATGCCTGACTGCTCAGTGTGTTTACATTTGAATCTATTCAATATTGGATAGTTTGTAAACATAATTGATATTTTTCAATGCTGTTTTAATTAGAAATTATTTCTGACATTGCGGCAATCTGGCGCAATGTCAGTACCACAAAAACGGTGATGACCCAAAAACTGGCAAAGCCACCATAGAAAAAAAAAACTATATGTATATATTAATGAAAACTGTCGATAGGACCTATCAAAGTAACTTGCCCCAAGTCAACAGCTTTCCTCCCCACAAAAAAGTTGAAGATGAAATTGTTATTACAATTCAGACAAGCTTGACTATTGTGATAAACACTGAGAGGGTTAACTTTAATTATAACATGTCTCATCTGCAATTGAATTTCATGCTAAATGTTCTTGCATTGATGGTGAAACTAACCATGTTACCCCAAAGACAAGAACAAAGATTTTTTTAAGGAAAGGGGTTAATGTAGGCCTCCCCTGGTCCTCAATGACCCTTTGAAAAAAAAATATATTTAACCCTTTCCTTGTAAGAATGAGTTGAGTTACAGGTTTTCTTGGCATGGGTTGGGTGCAAGGTGCCCAAGCCATGCCATTAGTAGATAGGAAAGTACCAATGGGGTTTCCCTTTGGCCTGCTTAATTTCCATTTTGTATGACCTTCAAGGTCAAACTGACATAATGGTTTTTTCTTGGTATATCAAACTCTTGGTCACTTATTGGTAAGCACTAATACAGCTGGTACATGTCAGCCAGGAGGAAACTCTGCACTTGTGCCAACACAGACATATTCTCTCTCTCTCTCTCTCTCTCTCTCTCTCTCTCTCTCTCTCTCTCTCTCTCTCTCTCTCTCTCTCTCTCTCTCTCTCTCTCTCTCTCTCTCTCTCTCTCTCTCTCTCTCTCTCTCTCTCTCTCTCTCTCTCTCTCTCTCTCTCTCTCTCTCTCTCTCTCTCTCTCTCTCTCTCTCTCTCATATATATATATGATATTATAGCTTATATATTTTTTCAATTTACAGACCAAATAAAGTAAGCAAATGACAACACACTGAGGTTTCCATGCAACTCAGGAACAAACCAGAACTGTTTTCCTGGACATGTACTAGCAACAAGAAAAGAAGATTTGCTTCAAAGCAAATCTGTCTGTGTGCCTTCAATAGTTGTAAATATTAAATGGTACAACTTTTGTCCTTTGATACTTCACATTCCATTAAGCTTATGGCTGGATGAAAATTTCAAAGTCCAAATGACCTTGACCTTTGAAGGTCACATGTAAATTGCAAAAATGCACAGTGTTACAATACCCACAATTTAAGCTCAATGTGAACCAAATCAGATGAAAATTGACCAAGTTATGGCTAGATTACCTTCACCTTTGCCCTTTAGAGGTTACAGGTTCTTACAAAAATGTGCAGTGTTGCATTACCTACAATTTGAGTCTAATGTAATTAGAATTGGATGGAAATTGGCTCAGGTCCAAATGAGCGATATCTCTGACCTTTAGAGGTGACATGTAAATTACAAAAATGTGAACTGTTACAACAGGTACAATATTTGAGCCAACATGATCAAAACTGGATAAAAGTTGACTGAGTTATGGCTAGATGAAAATATCAAAGGTCCAATTGATATTGACCTTTGACCTTTAGAGATCACATGTAAGTTACAAAAATGTGCAGCGTTAAAATAGCTACAATTTGAGTTCAACATGATTAGAATTTGATAAAAATTGACTGAGTTATGGCTAGATGAAAATTTCAAATGTCCAAATGACCTACATCTTTGACCTTTAGAGGTCACATGTAAAACAAAAAATGTGCACTGTTACAATAGCTACAAGTTGAGCCCAACATGATCAAAATTGGATAAAAATTGACCAAGTTATGCCTAGATGAAAATTTGAAAGGTCAAAATGACCTGGACCTTTAACCTTTAGAGGTCACATGTAAATTACAAAAATGTGCGGTGTTACAAACATATTAATTGAAGTTGGATTGGTTACCTGTACCTATTATAGTTTTGAAGATATACAAGATTTAAATTTTCAAATTGCCCTAATTTGCATAATTTTCAAAACCGTTGAATCTCTTCACAAAAACTCGAGACTTCATATATGGAAGTATAATCATGCCAAGTTTGCAGTTTTTAAGTTTAATATTTTTCAAATGAAATGTCAGACAAATTTGCTTGTAAAGGGAGGGAGGGGAGGGAGGGAGGGAGGGAGGGGAGGGAGGGAGGGAGAGAGAGAGAGAGAGAAAGAGAGAGAGAGAGAGAGAGAGAGAGAGAGAGTATGTCTGTGTTGGCACACTGACATAAATAGGCTCTTGGCATGAAAAAATCTGCAGGTTAAAAAGAAATGCCAGACAGAAGATAAGGAATTCTTGATAAAACATAATGTCAAGTGTCAGCAAACAAACAAGATTTGGTCATGTAGTGAGAAACTCTATCTAATTCTGGTACACATTTTATTGCAATTTTAATTCAGTTATGGATCATTGTTGACACTACGGCATGGACTGATGACAAAATGGTCACCATATGGTGGCATAAAATTGTTACCTCTGACATGAGTATAAACAACAAATCCTAGCGATGTACATACACATGTAATTGACTGCTGATGACAGATCATGGCCTGTTGTATGTCTCGTCTAGCACAAATGTGTACAAGTCTGCTATTGTTGCTCCTAATTTTCATTAATTCAGCTTCACTGATAGGGCCACTCTGTTCAGAGATTCCAGCTTCAGTGGTGTATGAGAGCTTAGCTCTGGACGAAACTAAGTTTTCAAGTCCCCCTGATAGGTATAAATCCAAATTCTGTAACTTTTATTTGTGGTTCATTGGATGGACCTACAGCACAAACCTATATTTTTAAGAAACATGGATTGCTTTTGTGTGTGTTATGGCAGAGTGACGTGGGTGATTGAAGCTGGCATTGTGGGTGTGGCACATGCCAGTGCACCTAGCCGGATGCCAGCTTCAATCACCCTTGTCATTATGCCATAACACACACAGAAGCGACTCTCATTGCTTATAACTTACATTTTCCCCTTAGTTTTTCTGCTTGATTACACAAAATTTAGAAATTCAGCATGTAGAATTCAGAGATATGACCAGAAACTGATTTGCCCAGAAGGATCAAGTGTTGAGTGCCAGAAACCCAGGTGGGAGTGGCTTCTTGGAATGTGGGTTGGACATATGTGTTATGGTCTGAAAACACATCAGGCCCATGTGTTATGGTCTGATGATACACCAGGCTCTCTTCTATACTTGAAATGCTTAAAGTTAGATTGAATGTAAACGTACAGCTACGAATTAGAAGTTGAAATATGACACCCCCACCTATTATTATTTTGAAGATGTACGACATTTAAACTTTTCAAGTGCCCCAAAATTTAACATAAATTAAAATTATACAACTTTTGTGCGTGGTTCATTGGATGCACTCATAAAACAAACCTATGAATTTAAGTTGGACCGGCACCTGTACCTATAACAGTTTTGAAGATATTCAAGATTTAAATTTTCAAAGGCCTGTAATTTGCATACTTTTCAAAAGTGTCACCCCTCTTCATAAAAAACATAGAAAGACAAGGAAAGTGTTGATGAAAGTAGATACACACAGTGTGCCAAAATGCCTGACGGGTTTCCTCCATAACTGGACTCATCAGAGGCGAGTGAGTTCTGTTGAACCCCAGGGTAAGCATAAATATTTATATTTATTAGTTACAGGGAGTTGGTCTCTGTTCCAGCTCTCTGCTTTTGTGATGCAGCAGAAACTGAATGCTATGTTAGACACATTGGCCTTTGAAAGGGCAGGAAAACGTGACCACTGGTATGGACAATGTAACCATATTATGATGTGACTGTTATTGTTATTGTTAAATTTGTTATTCCTTGTAAAGCTAGACATTATATATGGGCATATAATCATGCCAATTTTGGAGTTTCTGCATATGATTGTCTTCAAGTAAAATGATGGAAAAATTTGCTAAGAAAATAAATAAATAGATAAACAAACAAATAATAAGTAAGTGAATAAATGAAAAAAACTGAATAGATAGATAAACAAACAACAAATATATGAAGAAGAAAAGAAAGAAAGAGAGAGAGAGAGAGAGAGAGAGAGAGAGAAAGAAAGAAAGAAAGAAAGAAAGAAAGAAAGAAAGAAAGAAAGAAAGAAAAATAGCACACAGAAATAATTGGAGGTATTCTCACCCACCCTTAACCCTTTCCCCCTTAAACCGACCAAAACCGGCTGGTGGTCAAATATCGTCTGCTTCAGCATTTTCAACTGATTTCAACAGCAATGAAAAACAATTTGACTGAGAATTGAAGATGAGACTTGTCAAGACAACATGACCCAGGTCAACAGCTTTCCTCAGCATGGGTTGGGCACTGGTGGTCAAATATCATCTGCTTCAGCGTTTTCAACTGATTTCAACAGCAATGAAAAAAAAATTGACTGAGTCAACAGCTTTCCTCGGCATGGGTTGGGCACTAAGTGCCAAACCCATGCCGAGGAAAGCTGTTGACTTAGTCTTAATTCAAGGGGGAAAGGGTTAAATAGTTTGAAAGCTGATTTGCTGCCTCATTGCATCATTCATGTTGCTGTGGTGTGTAGGCTTACTTGAACTGAACATAAAACCTACAGAGTGTTGTTTCCATTAACTACATGACTAGGCAACAAAAAGCCCAGGGGCATACTGGTTAAGGCACTGTAGGAAGGTTGCCATTAGTTTTCAGGTCATTATGCGCCCCCCCCCCCCCCAGCCAAAGGTCACAGAGCCATTTTAGTGAATTTGGTTTTTACTTGATGACTTGACAAATTTTTGACATAGGCCTTTCAAATTGCAGGTGATTACAGTCCTATGTAAGGTCTCAAACAAGTATGAAGATGGGTGACCGTGACCCAATTTCCAAGGCCACAGAGCCATTTTAGTGAATTTGGTTCTCATGCCATAAGTTGAAAAGTTTTTTATTGACATAAGCATTCAATATAGCACATAATTTTAGTCCTGTATAAGGTCTTGAACGAGTTTCAAGATGGATGACCTTGACCCAAATCCTAAGGTGATGGAGCCATTTTTTAGAATGCAGTTTTCATCTGATAAGTTGAAAAGTGTTTTATATGGGTGTTTTATATGCACATGATTTTTGTCTGGCATAAGATCTTGGAAGAGTTCGAAGGTGGGTGACCTTGACCCAATTCCCAAAGTAAGAGAGCCATTTTAGTGAATTTGGTTTTCACATGATCAGTTGAAAAGATTTTGACATGGGCCTTTTATATCGCACATGCTTATAGTCCTGCATAAGGACTCAGATGAGCTTGAAGATGGGTGACCTTGACCCAAATGGCAAGGTCACAGAGCCATTTTAGAGAATTTTGTTTTCAGGCAAATACTTTAAAAAAAAAGTTTTTGACGTACGCCCTTCTTATTGCACATTGTTTTAATCCTACATAAGGTCTGAGACACGCTTGAAGATAGTTCACCTTAACCCAAATCCCAAGGTCACGGAGCCGCACAGAGCCAATTTAATGAATGTTTATACAGCACAAGAAGAATGATTCCTGTCAGTACTGACAGCTGGGGGGGGGGGGGGGAGGGAGCATAGATCTTGCAATCTCTGATTGTGTTTTAATTTTAAGCCATCCATTGATGATTGAAATTAAAATACACAAATATATTGTCTTCCCTCATAAAAATCAGTTTGCAAGACAGCTTTAAGAACTATGGTATATGAAAAAACTGTATCAAATCCTTGTTTTGTTCTGTGGAAAAACTGGGGATGTTTGAGTTTTTGAACAAAGATACGTTTTGAAACCATCAATCTACACATATTGTGACAATATAAGATAGGGGGACTTGACAGCATGGATTTCTCCACAAATATGACTCATTTGAAGGTGTATTCAATAATGGAACCACGCACTGATTATTATGTCTACTGAGCTGATCCTCTTGTGTTAACTTGTGTGCTTCAGTCATAAACACCTCAGTCAATTTTTTTCTTTTCTTTTTTTTTTTTCTGCATTATGTGGCCAGACCTACAGCGGTTGCCACTCACTCACTTACCTTAGATCGGACATGTCCGTACTTGAATAAATGCTCTTTTTGTGGGGATTTTGATGATGCTGCCTTTGCATTAATTCCAGGTAAATATATTTGAAAATCAAACACCAGCATTGAATGAGTTAAAATTAATTGAGAAAGCACTTCATGCTCTTTAATTTTTTTTTTTGCATCCAAGACCTACATTTCACATTCCATATATTCAGCCGATGAGTGACATTTACTTTCAACATCCCATTTGCACCTTGATACACACGGCACTAGATCATTGAAAGATAAATAGGTGAAAATATGTAAAATACTAATTTTACAGGATTGGCAGCCTTTACTATAGCTGTTTTCACTTGCTATCATTGTATCAATGTCTGGGAGTGGGAAAATTATACTTTTGTTAATGTCAGGTTATTGCACTCTAAGATCTGAGGAAACGAGCATGTAGTTTCTCACCATGGATCGGAAACCCAATCACACCTGGAATTTTATGCTTTGATTACTTTTATGTCTCTTTTCATTTCTGCTATCAATGAACCGATTATCTTTTTGAATCATTGGCCTACAAGGGGTGGAATTTGTCACAGAAAAAGGAATTTGCATACCCAGTTTCCCAAATCCTGGCCAATACTGTGTATCTTGCTCATGTCCTATGCATTCCCCACATGGGGGAATGCATACAGTGTTTAGTTCCGTCGTCAGGCGCGGTCTCTCCTGCGTATCTTATTTTCCTTATATTTCTGTCCCCTCTTGACCTATTGCCTCCTAATTTGGTACAGATAATCTGTGGGTCTGGGAATTTTTTTCCCATATGATAATATATAGCCTTGGGGTCAAGGTCAAATCCTTGTTGCATTTTTCTGCTGACTCAGCAATTTTCACATATTGGCTTGTACCTTTTTAATGGTGTATTGTAGCCCCAAGGTTACTATTAAACGTTAATAGGAAAATACCTATGGGCTTTCAATTTGTATGGTTTATTTTAAAGCTGAGTGGCCCTGAAAGCTCAAATTGGGTATATACTTGTTGATTACTATGTAAGTCAATGAGGATTGGTTTTAAAAACATATTTTTATTTCAAAAAACGATTGGAAAACAGGCACCATGCATATATGTGCATTTGTAGTGGGGATTGCAATGCGAATTCATTTTTTCAACATCTTTTCCAAAACAATTGGCCAGATTCATTTCAGACTTCATGGGGATGTGTATTGGGTAGGTATCTACCAAAAGTGTTCTAATGGTCTTGCTCGATTTTTGGATTTTCAATGTTTTTTGGGGGGGTGGGGGTGGGGTGGGGGTGGGGGGGGTCGGTTGTTCAATTTTTGCATTCTTGTTGATTACCACTTAAGTCAATGGAATCTGCAATGGTAGTCCACATTTTGACTTCTTTAAAACAGTAAACCAGATTCACTTGAACCTGTTGGGACAGATACTCCATAGATTTTGGGATCTTTTTCATATGATTGTAGATGACCTTCAGGTCATAGGTCATAATGCCTTGCAAAATAAAATGGTTTCCCTGCCACCTATTCAAGTGGGTATGATTAAAGTCCATCAAACTTGGTCATTATTTACTCAGGTGAGACTTTCCTTAGATTTCCTCAGAGGTTACCTTGAGGTCAAGGGTCAAGGTCATATAGCCCTTCAATGAAAATTAAGGTTTAAGTTCCCCTGCGAACACACAAAGATTTAGTTTGGTTTTCCTCTTAAAAGACCACCCCAAATGCAGGCCAAAAGTGACTTCTGAGAGGGGTGGCCTCTCTAAAGAGGGACAATATAATGGAAATGCCAAACTTTCTGCAGAAGAATGGTGGCCTTCTTAGAGGGGTGGCCTCTGGTGAGAGGTGCCTTATAAGAGAAGATCACTTTATGTACCCTAGCTGAATATTCTACACTTCTATCAATAACCTTTCCCAAACTTTATTAGTTGAGTCACCTTCAAAGATCACAGATCGATGTCATGCTCGGGGGATGCATGATGTTTTTGGCATGAAAAACTCGCTTCTAGTTTGAGTTGTGTGTGTGCTCATGTATGCATGTGGGGGCGGGGGGGGGGGGAGGGGTTTAAAGGGCATTTGCATACTGGTAAACTGGGGCTTTATCTTTCTCATACCAGTATACTAAAAGCCATCATATTTTCTGTACTTCACACTGGCCATGATTTTGGAACAGTATTATTTTCCAGATGCTGTAATGGGGCAGTCTATTTCCTGTACCAGCATTCTAGACCCCCCCCCCCCCCCCCCCAATACTGTGATGGTACAGCCTTGGTCACAGTAGCAGCAGTAACATGACTTGCCAGGCGATGCAAGAATCATCAAATGTGGACCAGACATGTTGGTGAAGTGCTTGTAGAGCATCTTTTTGTGAAAAACTTGAAACTGCAATGATCTTTCATCTGGAATCCACACAAATGTGCACAAAATTCAGCATGTGGTATAAAGTGACTTGCTACTGAGACACAGACTTTTCTGATGTCAGTTTCCATGTTTTGGCATGAATTCACCCAGTTTCCTTGGACATTGGTCCTTAACATGAGCTCCCACACATGAGCTACCACTCCAATGAGACACCACCTGTCTTGAAAGACCACCTTGTCAGCATATTTTGTTCAGTACGTGTACTTTTGGTATTTATACCTCTTATGAAAGACCACTTGTCTTGAGAGACCACAGTTAGGTCATCCACAGGGGTGGTTTCTTCAGGCAGGGTTCTAAGTACCCTTTGAGAGGCAACCCCTAGTGCCATTCCAGAAGTGGTCACATAAAGCAGGTGATCTCAATGGAGGTTCATCTTGCAGTCATGTGCTCCCTCACTTATTGGTATTTTAAACATGTTTTGGATTTATAAGGTGGTTTTGACAAGTTATTTTACCAATCTTCTGCAAAATACGTGGGTTTTACTTGTCTGTAATTAGTCTGGGGAATTTCTGGATGGATAAGTGGTCTTTTAGGGTCATTTTGGGTGGTCACTGGTCACGTTGTGCAGGTGGTCTCCTAATAGAGCTAAATTATCGTTAAAAGGTGCTTTTGCACAGTGAAAATGGTCACATAAGGCAGTGGTCTCCCAAAAGAGGGGTCTTTCAAAAGAGGGACTACTGTAGTGTGAAAAGACTTCGACCAGACATGTTGGCTCTTGAATGAAAGAATGCGTAAATGCAATCTTTTCAATCATAGATTTGGGTACCAGAAACAGGCAGGTAGCCAGGGGCTTATGATTTAATGTTGACGCACAGACTTTCCTTGCTAGTTTGGCAGTGTGGAAGTAATGTGCAAGTCATCCTAACACAGTAATCAGATAGTTTACACCATGCCGAGCGGTCTGAAACACATTAAGCTTCAATTTTCTTCCATCTCATAATCAGATGGCGACAGGCAGAAAAACGGGATTAGATTGACTGCTGATACTAGTCAATGTCACCTTTAATGCAGTGACGACCCAGGCTCGGCAGTGTTATTCCTTATTCAATGATGACTGATACTGCGTGATGGAATTCATTAGGAGAATACAGATGCTGAAAAATCCATTTTGAAGTGACAGATACTAAATTAATGTGTTATACTTCCCAGTACCTTGGTGTTATGATAAATAAAAAAAAATGATGACAGATACTGTGATATGATTTACTGCTTGTCCAAATACTGTGTGATTCCATTTATTAAGGTCAGAGATACTGAATAATACCATTAGTTCTGGCTGCATATCATCAGTGAAGTGTGTCAGGCTGAATGTTAAGGGTACTGGAGCATATGATCTCCAGGCAGTGCACCAATCACACCATTTAGTCTAAATCTTTGGTGATAAGGATAACACTGAATCAACATGTTTCATTGGCACAGGGCCAAAAATATGTCAAGGAAAGTTGTTGATGCAAAAGATGAAGCAGACATTATTTGACGTGGTCATGATTTTGACAAATTCAGGGATGAAAGGGTTAATTTACAAGAATTCATAAATCCTTAACTTATAGAAAATATTGTACTTCGTTAAACAGCTCAATAGTTTAGTGCCAATCAACATATAAGTACTAATCGTAACTTGCCAGAATATCTGAAGGGCGTCTACCTGGCATGTCAGTTTTAACCCTCTCCTGCTTAAGAAAAGGATACATCAACAACTTTTCCTAGTAATGGTAAGGCACTTACCCAGCTCATGTCTAGGAAAGTTGTTGACCTTGCACATGCTTTCCTTGTGGTAGAGCTACATGTAAGGAACACATTTTGTCTTGCTTTAAGCCATTCCATACAATGGTCAATGGCCTTGGTCAGTGGTTCTGGCACTGCCTGGCAAGTCTTGCCAGGCAGTGCCAGAACCACAGCCTTAAGACTATAGGCATGTTGGTACTTGAATGAAAGCCCTTTTTATGTAGAATTTTAATTTGCCACTATGGTCTTAAATCTAGGTAAATATACACAAATACCAGAGACTGGTATGGAATGAGTTAAGTGAAAGATTTAAGTCATAATATTAAAGCAGAGTTATATATTGTCTGAGCACATTTGTTGCTGCCGACCCTGAAAGGGTTAATTTTGTGTAGCACATTGTCCTTGTAATACATGTATACCACTTATGTAAGTAATTGATTTTGTTAGCAATACAGGCATCAAGTGTATCTGGCCTAAACTTCTTGGTCTCATTATTCTAAGTATTTGTTATGGAAATACACAGTACAGCCGTGGCTGGCGCATATAGCTACACATTCTGCCAAGAAAAAGAAAATGGCCCATAGAGCAGGAGACCTTTCAGTGCAGGTACATTCACACAGAAATTGACTCTTGTGTGTCCCAAATATTAGGACAACAAAAAGCACCAATGTGATTATCACAGCAGTTGCCACATACAGCAGGTACCATATGGTGTTGACAGCAGGGTAAAAATGGCGCAAGATGCAAGGATCAACGACAATGTCAGAAAGAAAATATTAAAATCTGGCATGTGTGCGTGTGTGTGTGTGTGTGCATATATATATATAAATATATATACATATATATATATATATATATATATATATATATATATATATATATATATATATATATATATATATATATATATATATATATATATATATACATGATGTTGCCATTGTATGTAAATGTATATTTTATTGTACATTCTGTGGTCCACCTTTTGAGAGAGTTCCAAGGACAAACTCAATAGTGTGTTTCAGACCAGATAGGCCGGTAATGGGTGGCGGAGTGGTAACACGCTAGCATTTCACCCCTTGAGTCGGGGTTCTATTCGCATTCGCGGCTGGGGAAGCAAGTGGAAAAAGTTCCTACCACTCTGACTGTGTACAGTGGTTTTCTCTGAGTCCTTTGGTTTCATCCACCAAATAGTTTGTAGGGAAGTCAACAGCAACAACTGTGCCATGGAAAGCCATTAATACAGGCCTGGCCTGCTTTGCAATCCATGTAAAAGATATGGCTCTGTACTAATGGAAGAACAGCAAACTGAAAGAGATGGGAACAATGCCCTCGTCAATATGGTCTCTCGAGCCAGGTGATGTTTCCTTGGACACTTACACCTGTAAAGGTTTCATGTTTCTGTTAAACTGTGGTTGTCAGGCCCCATTTTCACCATAAAAATACTCTGATGAACATGCCAAAATGTTATACATGTCCAGTCAAAAGGTCAAAATAGCTACGTGAAGCAATAAACTTAGAATGTTTTCATCTGGTGAAGGTTGACTTTGATGTCCAACCCCTGGCCACAGACCTGTGATGTCTAACTTGAGACTAATATACTGAGCTTGACTTATTTTTTAACCCTCTTCTCTGACTCAAGTTCATGTCAACAACTTTCCTTTGGATTAGTTGGATGTTTTGTGCCCAACTCTTGTCAAAGAAAGCTGTTGACCTACAAAGATGTTATATTGATAGGCCTCATCTACAGCTGTCATTCACACTGTGTATCATTACTGTTGAAATAAGTCAAAAACAGTGAAGCAGACGGCATTTGACCATCAGCCAGTTTTTCCCATGTTTAAAGGGGAAAGGGTCAATTGTCCCACTTGATACTCCCTCTGGTGTCTAGCCTGTGGCATTGATAGTCTGAGGGGGGACAAGTAAGGGGTGCATAAATATTGGTATGTCACATAGGCTTTCTTTTTCTTTTGTTTATTTTTTAATGCAGAAATAAAACATGCTGAAACACTTAACCTGTAAAATAAAACATTGTGGAATGCTATTTTTTTTTAGATTCCCCCCCATTAGCTTTGCTGCTTCTTGCATGATAGTATGCATATATATAATGATCCCAGAGCATATACTTTTGGCTTTGGCCTACATTTTCATGAAATATTGCTTGTTTTGACATTTACTGCATGGAAATCCAAATGCTTTGAGTAAAAAAAGAAAAAAATGAATTCAGGGTCTTGGACACATAAATTGATTATGTTTGATCTTTTACTACTGATCTATGGACATGCAAATGTTAACCTGTCTGCCCGTGTTTTGCCTTCATGTAAAAACAGGTAAACAAGCCTAATTTATTACTCACTTCTGATGTTGTGTACATTGTTGACGAGAAGGAACAATGGATGCATTTTTTTTAAGCACATTTATTGTGTGCCCATACTTGGAACATCAATGGATGTTTGGAAGAACTTTTAAGTTAAAAGCTGCAGACACCAGTGCCTAGCCTGACTGATGAGTGGCTAGCCTGAATTAATATTGGCCAACTTGAATAACGCTGGCTAGCCTGAATTAATATTGGCCAACCTGAATAACGCTGGGTAGCCTGAATTAATATTGGCCAACCTGAATAATGCTGGCTAGCCTGAATTAATATTGGCCAACCTGAATAGTGCTGGCTAGCCTGAATTAATATTGGCCAACCTGAAGAACTGCTGGCTAGCCTGAATTAATATTGGCCAACCTGAAAAACTGCTGGCTAACCTGAATTAATATTGGCCAACCTGAATAACCAATGGCTAGCCTGAATTAATATTGACCAACCTGAATAATGCTGGCTAGCCTGAATTAATATTGGCCAACCTGAATAATGTTGGCTAGCCTGAATTAATATTGGCCTACCTGAAGAACTGCTGGCTAACCTGAATTAGTATTGGCCAACCCGAAGAACTTCTGGCTAGCCTGAATTAATATTGGCCTACCTGAAGAACTGCTGGCTAGCCTGAATTAATATTGGCCTACCTGAAGAACTGCTGGCTAGCCTGAATTAATATTGGCCTACCTGAAGAACTGCTGGCTAGCCTGAATTGATATTGGCCAACCTGAATAATGCTGGCTAGCCTGAATTAATGTTGGCCAACCTGAATAATGCTGGCTAGCCTGAATTAATATTGGCCAACCTGAATAATGCTGGCTAGCCTGAATTAATATTGGCCTACCTGAATAATGCTGGCTAGCCTGAATTAATATTGGCCTACCTGAATAATGCTGGCTAGCCTGAATTAATATTGGCCTACCTGAATAATGCTGGCTAGCCTGAATTAATATTGGCCAACCTGAATAATGCTGGGTAGCCTGAATTAATGTTGGCCAACCTGAATAATGCTGGCTAGCCTGAATTAATATTGGCCTACCTGAATAATGCTGGCTAGCCTGAATTAATATTGGCCTACCTGAAGAACTGCTGGCTAGCCTGAATTAATATTGGCCTACCTGAATAATGCTGGCTAGCCTGAATTAATATTGGCCAACCTGAATAATGCTGGCTAGCCTGAATTAATATTGGCCAACCTGAATAATGCTGGCTAGCCTGAATTAATATTGGCCTACCTGAAGAACTGCTGGCTAGCCTGAATTGAAATTGGCCAACCTGAATAATGTTGGCTAGCCTGAATTAATATTGGCCAACCTGAATAATGTTGGCTAGCCTGAATTAATATTGGCCAACCTGAATAATGCTGGCTAGCCTGAATTAATATTGGCCTACCTGAATAATGCTGGCTAGCCTGAATTAATATTGGCCTACCTGAAGAACTGCTGGCTAGCCTGAATTGATATTGGCCCACCTGAATAATGCTGGGTAGCCTGAATTAATGTTGGCCAACCTGAATAATGCTGGCTAGCCTGAATTAATATTGGTTTACCTGAAGAACTGCTGGCAAGCTTGTATAATCACTGATTAGCTTGGGTGACCACTGGTTACCCTAGTCCACTTAAAGTGCCCCATCTTGAGTCTGTACATAGAAGCATACCATACATAGCTGACATTTGGTGACAGGCAGTGAGAAACCACAGAATACTTTACTTGTAAATATTATTGGACTCTCAGATTGTAAGAGTATTTACGATTTGTATTCTGAGAGTGCAGTTCATTTAGTCAGACATACAGAGGGGTGTATCCAATTTTATGTACTTTTCTGACAATTATAAGATTGCCCATATCGTACATGCTGGCCCAGTGCTGAGTCCCCAGGTACATGAAGTCTGGGAGTTGTCCATACAGCAATACTTTCTGGCCTGAAGCCAGATGTCTGTGAAAACATTGACTTATGGCTCAAGTTTACAGGTCACTTAAGGATTCGTTGTGGTCCCCAATCTGATGGCTCATTTTGTTTTTCAATGCTTGTACAGTTTTACATAAACATTGCATTTATCTTTTGCTGAAAATGCAAAGGGGGCTTACAGGTCATTCGAGGACTCTTCGCTGTTTTTCCCGTTGCCTTGTATGGTTGTATGTAAGGAGCGTTGCAGTTTGTTGAAAATGAAATAGACACAGGCTAGGACTCCTGGCAGGTCTGAATCCAATGACAAGAGGTTAATTTGTCCCCCACCACCCCATCCCCACTGCAGTTATGAATTATATGTACATATAAATGTTGTGTAGATCTTTGGTGACACCAGAATGGCCACATAAAGGTTGCCAAGGGAGCCATCTGAAGCTGGTGACACAGAGGTATTTTTCTTTCCAGTGCTGCTATGATTTATATCATATTGTTTTGCTGAAGACATGAATGCATGTGTTTGGGGAGATATGGTTGACAAATTGAAAAACTACAACAAACACCAGAAGTTTACACTAATTTTATATTATAAAAGACACCGTATGTTTTCCACGTGCCAGCCTGTGCTTGTGTGTTGTCATGGTTATGAGTAACAAGTAAACTGCCTGCATCCATTTTTCATGCACAACATATATGTATCATATGTAGAGCAAAATAAAGTTAGCTGTTGAGTAAGGTAGGCAAAGGACACTGTCAAGTAAGGTCCCATGACTAAGGTAAGCTGTCAAGTAAAGTCAGCTGTCAAGTAAGGTCCTGGGAATAAGGCAAGGTGTCAAGCAAAGTAAAGGAAGCTGTCAAGTAAGGTCCTGGGAGTAAGTTAAGCTGTCAAGTGGGGTCTTGGGAGTAAGGTAAGCTGTCAAGTAATGTCCAGGGAGTCATGTAAACTGTCAAATAAGTTCCTGGGAGTAAGCTAAGCTGTCAAGTAAGGTCCCGGGAGTAAGGCAAGCCATCAAGTAAGGTCTTGGAAGTAAGGTAAGCTAGCTGTCAAGTAAAGTAAAGTCAGCTGTCAAGTCAAGTAAGTTCCCTGGAGTAAGGTAAGCTGTCAAGTAAAGTAAAGTCAGCTGCTAAGTAAGGTCCCATGAGTGTAAGGTGAGCTGTCAAGTAAGGCAATCTATGAAACTTCACTGAAGACCTTTGTATGGTCTGACAACTTTCAGGTACTTCTACCCCGAAAATCAACCTTTAGCAACTAAAAGTGGCCTTATGTCACAGGGAAGCTGTCTCAACTGGTAAATTATAAGCTTCAGTCATAATTACAGGATTCCAATGTTTACAAGTTCAAATACACGAACACTAAAAACACTTTACAAACAGGAAGAGAGGAATACCCCACTTTTCAACAAGAATATATATATATATATATATATATATATATATCAACATGTTATACCATCTCAAAGTTCTATAGAGGGCTTTGTGAAATGACATAAGGTTAATGGAGCAGATTAGAGTCAGGGTTCTCAGATGAAAGGCATCAGCTTTAATTCATCTGGTAAAAAATTCCTGTTTGCAGCTGTAACAGATGATCCAAACATCAGAGCACTTAGGTTTACTGGTTGGGGTGGGAGGGGAGGGGCCCTCAATGTATTACAATTGCCATGAGTGTGAGGCTGAGCTTGGGCAGTCTCCAAGTTCCAACCATATGGAGGTCAAAGCTAGAAGCACTGATCCTAATTTGTCAAACAAGAGGACTGTGACAGTCCTGTGCTCAGGTGAACTTGCATACATGGCAGCAGCATCACCAAATTCTAAAGGAAAAGGCAGCCAAAATTATGCAAAAAGTTTACACTAGTATCCATTTTTTTCTTACCACATTCTAACATGTACCCTTATTGATTGCATCAATTGTTTGTTAAAAATGCACAGTGCACCATGATCAATGACATTTTATGCTAGACTTGTTTCATTTAGCAAGATGCCTTCGCATGTGTAAAACATCATCAGGTTCAGTGAAAATTTAAACAGATCGCATGAGAGAGTGAAACATTGATGTGAAGAACAGTAGATCTGATTTTAATGCCTGTGTGCAAACACAAACATTGTTTTCCCAAAGTCTTTCTTTCTTTCTTTCTTTCTTTCTTTCTTTCTTTCTTTCTTTCTTTCTTTCTTTCTTTCTTTCTTTCTTTCTTTCTTTCTTTCTTTCTTTCATTGTTTCATTTCTTTATTCTTTCTTTCTTTCTTTCTTTCTTTCTTTCTTTCTTCCTTTCATTTTTTCTTTCATTTGTTCATTCATTTGTCCTTCCCAGAATTTTCCCTTGAGACTGCTATAGCTAAAAATCCAAACTTTTGCATGGTCATAGTCCTATTAGTGAAATTGATCCTCCAACTTGGAATGACAACTATTCTTGAAATTATGCAAATTATGGGCAACTAAAATTTTAAATCTTCTACACCTTCTAAACTATTCTAGATAGAAGTGTCAATTCAACTTTAATTCATATATGCTTGTGCTATAGATGCATCCAATGGAATGAAAATGAAAATTTATAAATTCTAATTTACAAAATGTATACTGATAAGGCATAGAGGAAAATTGCAATATTGAATACTTTCAAAATTATTAGAGATAGAGGTGTCAATACATTAGTTCACAGGTTTTGTGCTATAAGCACATCCAACAAAGTAAAAATAAATGTTGCAAATGTTTTATTCATGCTGATTAAACACATTTGGGAAATTTAAATGTTGAATATCTTTGCATGCATTGTGCATAGATTAAGTGTCAAATCCTACTTCATTTATTTGCTTTGACCTATAGGCACATCCAATGTAACCAGAGTAAAAATGAAACTGAAAGCTGTTAAAGGCACACTGGGAAAGCTTAAATGTGTTACAGACACATCCACTCAAAACTGAAAATGAAAGTTGTAGAAAATTAATTTATGCTTATAGGACACACTGAGAAAATTTAGATGGATATCTTCAAAGTGTAACATAGAGGTGTTAATCCAAGTTCAGGTTTGAGCTATTAGTGCATTCAATGAAATGAAAAAGTATACTTTTGTTTCTACAGTCCATAGCAGAATCATTGCAAGCAATATATATCAAACTCAGATTTTCCTCAATTGTACTTTGACTTTATTTCTTAACCTGAAAACTCTTTGATGACCTTGACCTTATTTTGAAGGCCATAGGATCAGTTGATGCAAAGAGGAGTGTAAGCAGTTTGTGTACAATGACTGTTCTAGTTCAAGAGTTTTTTTTTTTTTTTGGTCTTTTTTTTTTTTTTTGATAAAAGGCATTGATGGCAAAATGAAACTTACTTTTCTAGATATTGTAGACTGCTGATTTTTCATCAACTTCAAAATATTGAACAAATCTACAACTCTACTCCCCTGTCACAAGAGAATGGAGGCATTTAAAAAATGAATAGATTTGATGTTCAATATAAAAATTAGTACATTTCAAGAATTAAAAGCTTGTGTTTTTTTACAATGTGTTTGTCAAGATATAGGACATGAGTAGGATGCATACTGCATACCTCTCACCATAATCTCTTGTTTACTCTGGAGTTATCACTGTCAGACAGCATTTATCAGTATTTATGCTTTCTCAAGACTCCTGCAATTATGTATGTATGTATGTATGTATGTATGTATGTATGTATGTATGTATGTATGTATGTATGTATGTAGGCAGGCAGGCAGGCAGGCAGGCAGGCATGAAGTATGCATGTATATATGTAAGGTATATATATATGTATATATATATATATAATGTTTATGAAGACTGTTGCACATATGTTTGGCCCTCAAGTGAAGACCCTTTTAACTGATTAATATATTACTTGAAATGATCAACATATAAATTTGTCAAGGTCTGGGCTAACCCACAGCTATATTCAGTGTTTGATGGTTGTCTTTCTTGCCTCACAGAATGCAGGTTTGCTGGGAAATTTCACTTTGTCAGTCAGGTTCAAATGTCCCAACTACTTTCCGCCTTGTACATCCTGGCACTGGGGCACTCTGTGGCCCCTTCTGGCATTTCTGCCACCCAGACCCCAGATGGTCAACAATTATTTGTTAATTGCGGCAAATTAAGTGGCAATTAATATGTGCCCCCAGTGTAAATAAGGAATGATCAGCTGTCCTGCAGCCTTTTAGATACTGAGACACACATATTGACAAATAAATGTGTGGTTTGCTCCCCTATTGATCCCCAGTTGGGGGTCATCTAAAGGGAGCAGCCATTTAAGCTGCAGGGGGCAGGTATAAAACTTGTACCATAGAAGCAAAAAAGTACAAATCTGGAAAGAGTATGAACAAGATAAATTGGCAACAGCAGAAAAAAGAGGTTTCTGCTATTTCCACCAGTCATAATATTGTATTAGGAACCAGCAGAAACGTATCCCTCACCCCCCCCCCCCCCCCACCTCCCAAAAAAATCTGAGTTGAAGTGGAGTGTACATGTAACTCTCACTGCTTGTTCTGCCTTGTTTGATTCCACATAAAAGTTACATAAAACTAATATAAAAATGCAAAAAAGTTGGAATTTAAATATTTCCATACATATGGTTTTCAGGCCATACATTTTAAGTAGACAATAGGACCCTGATGGTCATACATGTAGTCTCTGGGAAGCAGACAGCCTGACATCAGTGTATACTTTCATTGTACTCCATTTCAAAATTGAAACAGTTACAACAAAACAACAGACTGCAGCAATGGCATAAAATATGAGTAGCTATTTTAGGCTTAACCCTTAAAGTGCTGATTTGTGACCCAGTCAACAGCTTTCCTCAGAGTACTTTGCACGCGATGCACACAAAGTGTCCCGAGGAAAGCTGTTGACTAACTACCTTTTGCTTCTGACTAGGCTTGCTGGAATTTGAATGAAAGGTATCTTCATGAGGAATTTGAATCTTTTAACCATTATATGTTTAACAGTAATGAAAAAACAATGGTAGCCATGAATAGCACTTTGAGGCTTAACAAGTCAATTTCTTCAGCTCTGTTCATGCATGGATTATGCTTCACGTGAGTAAATATCCTTAACCCTTTTCCCCAATAAACTGGCCAAAAATGGCCAATGTTCAAATGTTGTTTGCTTCAATGGTTTCATTTGAATTCCAACAATAATGAAAAGCTCTTAGTGCCCAACCCATGCCAAGGACAACTGTTGACTCAGGATTAGTTCAAGGGGGAAAGGGTTAACCAAAATCATTGGAAGTGAATTAATGTTTAAATGTTGTACATGTGTTTGTCTTTTTTGTGTGTTCTATTTTTTTTTTCTTAAAAGGTCAGATTTGAATTCATAAAATGTGGTAATCTCCATTTGACAATTCCATTTTCAGAAACTTATTTTAACTTGCTGTTTCTGTGGCCCAATTTTATGTTTAGTTGCTGGGGCACGAAAACTCCCTTCTTAAGTTGGAAGAAATATGAAATAACTTTCTATTAGAAAATTAAGTGACTTCAAGGCAAAGATTTAAAAAAAAAAACAAAAACAGTGGGGATTGCAAATGCCTTCCACTTGTCAAAAGGGTAATGGTTATAAGTCCCCGCCTAGTTAATTATGAGAAAAATGGTTAATTATGACCAAAAATGGCTTTTCTACTTCAAAAATCATGATATAAAAGTTGTGGACTAGGCCTTTTTAGCAAAATAAAGGATGATCATACATTGGTCACTTGTGAGTTAAAAGGTGATTGTAACTGTTGTCCAGTGACAAGCTTAGAGTTTTTTGGCAGGAAATTAATAAGCAAGTCCTGGATTGTTACTAAATGTATAGACTGCATATCAGCATTTCCCCCCTCCCTGGCAGTTTAGGTAGTTCCCCCCTCCCTGGCAGTTTAGGTAGGGGTCACAAAGAGGACAATTTTTGGAACAACAGATTCTCAGCGATATAGTAAATGACGTAAATGAACTTGACTTGCGACCCTTTGAATTTGTCTCAGAGGGTAGGTCATGTTTTGAATGGGTCTTGTATTCACATTGAAGGGTGAAGAGAAAAAGAAAAACAGTGCTTTTTTTTCTGGTGATGGGGGGGGGGGCGGCGTACTATTTTTGGTTACACAATGGCTGCCAGAAGACAGAGAAGAGGTGTTGGTGAATCAGCAGTCGTACCTAACTGAAGGTTAGGGCCTGAAAGGTGTACATGTCACAGGGAGTGTAGTCACATTGTGTGGTGACAGGGTGGTCTGCTGCTGGGACTGAGATGTCCCAAACTGTTCCGTCCAGCCGCCTTCTGTTCAACCTCCAGTCTTTTGGTAAATGTAAGACATATTGGGATAACTGCACTTTTTTTTTTTTTGTACTTTATGAATGCTGCTTTGACATCATAAAAAGTCAACAAACTGCATGCAGAGCAAGTGGGAGCAATTCATCTGTTTTAAATTGAGCATATTGCTAGGTCCTTCAGGCCAGGATTGACGAGGGCACCAGAAGTTTTTCAGAGTTCAGTGAAACCTCATTATAATGATACTCTCAATATCTGACATATTCACTTAACAGCACAAGTTTTGAGGTACTTAAGGTGAAAATCATTACTGTTTGACGCATTTATCTGACATATTCAGATATCTGAAATGTGTCGTAGGTAGAGGATGAGGTCATAATAATAAGCTTTCACCGTAGGTGGAAGTTGTATTTTTCCCTTCACAACTTTTACACCTTGTGACCAACTTTCCACAGTTTTTGTGGGATAATGTCCTTTTAGGTCTACTTGATTACACTTTGTTTGATGAACTGGATGGACCTTATAAACAGATTCTTATGCTGAGTACACTTGCCTGTGGTGGTTATTGATACCCTCATATTTTCAGAGTTGCCACCTGTGCCTTGAGTACTTAAGTCTGTGTTATTTCACTGCTTCAAACTTCCTCCAAGGCAAGAATATCAGTCTGGTGGTCTCCCTGCATTTGTTTTGTCTGCCAATACTTTGTGGTTTTACTTGGTCAATGATTTAATATTGCAATTTATTGGTTAGATTTTTCTTATTTGACCCCCCACCCCCACCCTTTCCTTGAATCTAGACTGAATCAATGGCTGCTTTGTTAGCTCTCATCTGCTCTTTCCAAATCTTGTCGTGACAAAATCTTAGGCAGATAACATTTGACACCTAGTCAGTTTAAGTTTGGAAAAAAAAGGTTCAAGTATGTTTTGTGCAAACCCCAAAGGTCTTGCGTGTGAGGTGGGAGCTCTTGTGCTGTTTTTTGTAAATTTAAAACATTTTTTCATAGCCCTAATTTCTGTTGGTATCTTTTTAAGTGTAAAGGTGGGTCTTCCTGCATGTAGCTCTTTTATAAATGTTGCATCATGGGTAACTGGAACTCAAGTTTTTCTTTTACAGGATGGTGGCAGCTTGTATGAAAAAGCCAGTGTGTGGTTTGGATGTGCCCCAATTTTCTTTATTCTTGACAAGACATGAGCAGTATAACTTGTATACTTTATTAGCTCTGCTGACCAAAGGTTGCAAAGCTTATGCGATCACTCATGTCTGTCTGTCTGTCCATCCATCCGTAAACTTTTTGCTTGTGAGTGCAATACAGTCCACAGTTTTTAAGATGGCCCCATAAAACTTTCAGGGCTTATCAAGTGTATGAAAGACTTGGTTGAGTTTGATATTGGTGCTGCCACCTACAGTATTATGTAATGTATGGGCTAAAACGTGAAAATCTTGTGACCGTTCTAGTATCCTTAATGTGTGATAGATATTCATGAAATTTAGTGGGATAATGGAGGTCAAAGTCACAGCTGCTTATGATCCTAGTGGCACCATCTGTAATTTGATGGAAATTATGAGCCAAAATGTGTTTAAAGATATAAAATTCCATATCTCAAAAATGAAGTAGATTAGACTTGCCAAATTTATAGGGTATATAGACCATGTCCAGTGTTAGCATGTTATATAATATCAGTGACCTTGACCCTTTTTGTGAGGTCACCAGCCCTGTTAAGTTGAAAGAGGCAATTTAGTAATAGCATATGGTGTAGCTTGGACATCAATGGCAGAGAATTGAGCCTCCAGGATAAAACTGCACTTGATTACATTGTATATAAAACTGTACTTTATGACCTACTTTTTGGGTCACCTTGAACCAATGATTATAGATTTTTGCTCTTGTCCAAGTGCATTGTTTTTCTTCATAACTCGAAAGGCTATAACCCGATTTGAACAAACAGACCATTCATGGAAAGCTGAATGCAGGGTGCACATTTTGAATGGTTAGGCCTATATAACTTTCAGGGCTTATCAAGTGTATAAAATTTATGTTGATGTCAATGTTGTTATAATATTATTTATTTTTTGTCAAAATGGCAAAATCTTGTGACCATTCCAGCATAATTCATTTTTATGGATCCTCGTGAAATGTGGTTGGATTGTAGAAGAGGTCAAAATCTAGGTTGCTTAAATGATACTAGAGGTGCCACCAATAATTTGACAACAATAATCAGTTAAAATGGTCATGAAAGATAAAAAAAATCCCTATCTTTAAAAATGATTGAGTTAGACATGTCAAACTCACAGATCATATAGATCATGTCCAATGCTACTATATTATGTAATATTAGTGACCTTGAAATATTTATTTGAGGTTACCAGACCTCTTAAGTTGGAAGAGGTGATTTTGTAATAGTAGGGTGTAGTTTGGACATCAAAGGCAAAGAGAATTGTGCCTCCAGATCAAAATTGCAATTGAGTTCATTATCTATAAAACTCTACTTGGTGACCTACTCTTTGGGTCACCATGACCCAATGACTGTGACATTGACCTAATTTTCAAGGTCAATAAGCACTTAAGAAAAGGATATCTTGGTAAAGAATAATAATAAGGGGAATGATGCCAAATGTACCACAAATGTGTATCATGTGGAATTTTGATATTACATAATATGCACATAGGCTAGCTTGCATTGCCTGGGCAGTGCTTCAGATGCCAAATGGAAGCTGCGTGACTGAAATTTTGTAAGGATATCATTTATGTGTACAAATTATTTCGATTTCAGACTGGTTTACTACGGACCAAAAAAGGAGACTTCTTTATTGAACCAGTGAAGGGTCATGACTTTAAGAAGAGCTCCAAGCATCCCCATCTTGTATACAAGAGATCTGCCTTACCTGCGCAACACCACGTAGCTCACACAGAAAACATGGATGGAACCTGTGGGGTTGAAGGTAAATATATAAACGTGAAAGTTTTCCACTTGCCAATAGGAAAGGTCAGAATTAGCTCTGAAGTGTGTTTTTGCCCCAATAAACAACCGAATCAACAAAAATTTGGAATGCTAGAGCTGTGTATTCCTATTGGTCTGCATGATAAAGTGACCCTTAAATAAACTGGTCACTTTAGTAGCTGTGGTTATATGATTTTTGTGAGGTATTTAGTTACATATCTAGATTTATTGTGCAAAATTGGGTGTTTCTATGTGCAGTTGTTTTCAAGTTACTTAGTTGCAAATTACAAAGAAAAGTAATGGGAACACACAGCCCTTGCCCTCCAGTGACTGCAGTGCCCTCTTTCAGGCAGGGCTAGAACCTTCTGTTCTTGTCCTGGCCTATTCATGAGAAAATGACTTAAACTGAGGCCACTACAGTCAAACCTGCCTTGAGTGACCCTTTATGGCATTGATACAGTTCAGTGGGTTCTGAACGAAAGGTTGATTTTCAGTCTTTTCTCTTCATGTGGGTGATATATGGGAGTCCCTCCGTAGAAGAGGTCCCTCAATAGCCGTGGATGCCGGGGCAGGTTTAACTGTGTGTGGCCACACAGGAAGTTGGAGGTACAAAGGGAATAATAGAAGATGTGACCCTGGCCTGATAGCCTGGCCTGTCACCATGCTCCATGGCCCACTCATTATGTGCAGTTGATACATCCCATTCTAATTTGTGTACATGGCATATAGTGTAGTGTTACACACATTTACATGACCAATGTTTACCATGTTTATTGCATGCTTTGATCTACAGGAGATGGTCTGACATTGGGCAAACCAGCCAAGTGAATGTAAAAAGAGTTTTTCTTGGGATGCTTTACCCACAATGCAACTGAAGGGCAATACATAGATGTAGTACTGCCAATAGGCAGCATGCGTAGGGTGATCACGGGGGACGTGTGGGTCACAGCACTGTCACAGACATGGCCATATGAACATTTCTCACAAAATTAGTGATTTTTGAGAAATTTAAGTTCACAAATGCCAAACTGGTATTCATCTAGTACTTCCCGAGGCATATATAAGAAAAAACTCCATCTGCCTTTAGAAAGCATTCTTTATTTCCGTAATATTAGTAATACACACAGGTACCGACCCATATCTTGCCAAGCAAGACTAGGCAATCAAGTATGCAGTTGTTTCAGGAAATTAATATGCATGTCTTGACTTTTTCTTCCAAACGATAAGTTGCATTCTCTTCAGACTTATTGGGAATGCACATGGATTTGATCTTCACAGACTTTGTTCACCACATGGTGGTGCTGTCATTTTTTTTAATTGAAAAAATTATCAAAAAATTCAGAAAAATCAGTAGCAGGATATGTTTGTGTTTAGAAGCAGTGGTAATGGTCTTCAAAAAAGGTGACCTTGATATCATTCTGAAGTTCACAGGACCACTTCAGTCTGTATATGTAACGTCAGCTGAGCACAGGACTGCCACAGTCCTCTTATTATACCAAGTGCAGGATTCTAATGTTAGGTTAATCTTTCAGTGCCAAGATTTCAACTGGAGTCATCAGATTTCCCCTGAGTACAGTGGGTGCAACACACCCAAAGTGTGCTATGCAAATCTGTTGATCTGGACTTTAATCTTAATCTATGCCTATGGATACTTGAATAAAAGCTCTCTTCATAGAGAATCCGGAAAAAACATCTGGTGTTGCCTGCTTAATGACAGTGCCGAGAGCAAAGCAAGTAACACCCTGTAAAGTGTCTAATCCTCATGCAAATTCTGGCATGGAAAGTGTTAAAATGTCACATGTGTTAACCAAGCACCCCTGATCTGCATGCCGGTTGGCCTTGATGACATGATCTGGATACCAGGGTTCTTAGCCTAATTTGCACCAACAGAAGACTCTATAACCATTAACCCTGAGCAAGGACTGGTCTGACGACTTCTTAAAACTTATACAGGAAGTTGATTATCAAGTTTGTCAGTGATCACTGTTGTAGTTTATAAATAACCCTTGAAGTGCTGATTTAAGATTGAGTCAACAGCTTTCCTTGGAACACTTTGCGCGCATTGCGCACAAAGTCCCGAGGAAAGCTGTTGACTAAGATTACCTTTTTGCCTTAGACTAGGCTTGCTGGTATTTGAATGGAAGGTATCTTCATGAGGAATTTGAATCTTTAAACCATTATGTTTGATGGTAATGAGAAAACGACTGTAGCCATGATTAGCACTTTAAGGGTCAATTTGTAACCAATTAATACTTTGTAATATCTTTGCCACACCTTGCTCAACTGTGAACAAAGAAAAAGCATACAAAATTAAACATCCTGGAGCCACAGAGAGAGTGGGCCAAACTGTCAGACCAAGGGAACAGGGCCACATTTTCTATTTTGCCAGTTCAAATGGCCAATGCTAATTTAATAGTGTAATACCCAATCAATTGACCCCCCCAAAACCCATGTCAACAACTTTTATGTGGATGTTTTTGACTGTAGATGGCACCTTAAATGATTAAAAGTACAGGTATGTTGATCCTTCCATCTAGATAAGGAGACATTATGGCAATCTTGACCTGTGTCAAGGACCTTTATATCTGTTTTATTGTCTCCTAAAAGGGATTAAATAATTAACAGCAAGAATGTTTGGTCATTCAAGTGATGGTCTTTTATTGTAATATGACCTGAATCAACTTTGAAGTTTTATCTGAAAACAGTGAAACAGCCCATAATTCCTCTTAATGTGACCCTGGTGAAAAAGTCAGCTTTTGACACACATTCATGCAGGTCACCCTTTGACCCAGGAACACTGCACATCACATAATGTGTCATACATAGCTTCTAAACTAAACTTAACTTTGAACCAATCAGGGAAAAGAACAGAGAATCTGCAGCCAACCAGACACAAGGACACAATTCAGTATCGTAGGTCCAGACAGCACTTCCATATTTGATATGTTTCTTCCTATTACTGGTGTGTACTTCTGATTAATTTCCATGAAATTCTGTACAGACGGTCAAGCAAATGATGTAAATCCCCATCAGCCAGCTTTAACTCTATCAGAGCCAATCACGACTAAAGTTGATCTACTTACATGCAAGTCAAACTAGTCTGAATTATTCCTTGTAAAAAGACCTTTTGTTCAAGTACCCGTATACCTATAGTTCTAGAGAGAATATTGCAGGTCAAAAGGTTTTCTTGGAGCACAATGGGCACACCGAGAAAAGCTGTTGACTCAGTCCCAAATTTGGTACTGAAAGAGTTAAATGTGAATGCTGTACTTACAAGCAAAAAGGTGTGAAGTAGGTAGGCAAGCATCACATGTTAAAGAAAAAGAAAAGAAAAAAATACAGGAATGTAATAACAGTAAGTGTTTCTATGGGAATTTTATGATCATTTGATGTCTCGTATTTAGGCAGACCCATTGTACACATTCCAGCAAGACGGCTGCATGTCTCAATGGACTGTGAGAAACTTTATAGGATAGGCGCAGGCCTAAGTCTTCAAGGGAGGCAACAGGATGGCCAATTAGGCATAAACTATGCTTTTGTGCTTGTTTGATGATGGAGCAAATGAGAATGTTCCTTTGGTCAGGGTTTCCTCTAATGAGAGGCCATCCTGGCTTTGGTCAGGGTTTCCTCTAGTGAGAGGCCACCCTGGCTTGAAGGGCTACCCATTTATCTCCATTTTATTCTATTGCTTTGCAATATGTTCATGGTGTTTCCCAAGGCTGCTACTCTGTGTACTTTGTGGGATGCACTGTCTGCCAAGATGAACTACTCAATCTGTACAGAGGTTCCTTATTTGAGGGACCACGTGCCTTTTAATACCATGTTAATCAGATCTGTATTGCTAGCCTTTGCATGTTATTTGACCTCCATTGACCACCACTTTGTGTGACAGCTCTTGTACCTGGCACGGGGTGGTGTCTCAAAGAATAGACAAGTGGAGTAATACTGTGAATTCATATAATGTTGCTGTAGCTTTATCTTTGGTTATTTTCCTGATGGCACACATAACCATGAAAAGAAAAATTCAGCGAACTAGTAGAATTTTAAGATAGGTTTAGTAGCAACCATTTAGTGTATGTTCAAAATGGTTGAACTGAAACTTCAGTTAATGCCTATAATGCAAACTCAGGGACAATTTATACATAGTGAAGTATGGGTACAGTAAATTATTATTTACCCCCCCCCCCCAATTTTAAGATGGTCATGGATTAGTCATTTTACTGAGATCTTTTTTCTTCACATTAGCTGATAATGACCATCAGTCTTTCGTAAATGACATTTCAAAAATGAAGGCTTCCAAAATCATTTAATTTCACTTAGATGAATCATTCAGCAGATGGGACTAATACTTTATACATGGCATAGATTGCCAAATCAATTTACATAGCTGAATGCATATTCAAATTATACTCTGGAATGGTTTAAGTTTTTGGCAAGAATCTGGATCGTCAAGTTGTAGCTATTATAGGGCTGTCTACAAAACTGTTGAACATAAACAACCAGAATTGGTTTGAGTTTTGTTTCTCATCTTTGCTGAGTTGTAACTGCAGCAGAGAAAGAGGTAATTAATGTACTTTTTAGCTCAGATGACTTGTCAGTAGCTGAGCTTAGCTTATGGTCCTTCATCAGTTGTCAACAATAGACTTCTTCTCCCAAACCGTCAGCCAGATTGACTTCAAACTTGGTGGCGATGTACCTTGGGTAGATCTCTACCAAGTTTGTTCAAATAGTTATGCTCCAGTGATTTTTGGATTTTTTTTGTTATTATTTTTGGTTGTTTTGGGGAGCAAATTTTGAAAAGATCTTTTCCTCTGAACCACTCACCCAATTGCTTTGACATCACACAGGAAAACTCCTATTAACTCCTAGTTCTCAATTATTTTCACCAGGTGGCTATGATTTTTTCTAATTTTTCATGATTTTGTTGGTGTGTTTTTGCTATTTTCAATGTTTTCTCCAGAACTGTCACTCAGATTAAGCTGAAACTTGGTGGATATATTCCTTGTGGAAGGGTCAAACAAAGTTGATCACTAGGTGGCACTACTGTGGATCTCCTGATTTTTAACGATTTCTTCAATCTGGGTACTGATCAGTGAATACACCTTTCCTATTGATTACTGTGTAAGTCAGTAGGCATTCAAATGCTAATTCACATTTTCAACTTCTTCGCTGAAACCGTCATCCAGATTGACTTCAAACTTGGTAGCAATTTACCTTGTGTGGGTCTCTATCAAGTTTGTTCAAATGGTCACGCTTTGGTGATTTTTTTATTTTATGAATTTTTTCTTTTTTGGCAAATCTTAAAAATTCTTTTCCGAAACTGCTCACCCCATCGTTTTGATGTCACACAGGGACATTCCTAGAAACTACTGGTTCTTTGTTTGTTCACCAGGTGGTGCTGCACTTTTACTCTATTGTAGATGTTGTTTCTGTGTGTTTTAACTATTTTCGATTTCTTCTCCAGAACTTTCAATCAGATTAAGTTGAAACTTGTGGTTATGCTCTTTGTGGATCCATTGGACTTTTAGCCAAGCTGTTCACTTGATAACTTGAGAACTACAGACTGTCTATGACGTAGGACTATGATATTGAACTTGGTGGTGATCCATGCTGTCGGTCAGAGCAAGTTGGTTTATGAGTAAGGTTGACCTCATTACAAAAGTCACAGAGTTATTTTTGCAAATTTGTTCACTTGATAGCTTCAAATTTATTTCAGCTAGGACTGATAATACACATGATCATGGAAAGTCAGAAGGTCAAAGTTGGACAGTATATGCATGACCTTGATATCATTCCCAAGGTCACAGATCATATCAACATTATTATCAGCTGAGCACAGAAGACCATCATGGTCCTCTTGTTCTTTAATCTAGTGCATCTGTCATTTTGAACTTTGAGCCCATTTTCTCTTAAGGACGTCATTGTTCATCAAAATATTTGATAAAGTCACAGGTGCTTCACCATATACCCTAGAGTAGCACTATTCATTGGCCAAATAGTCAGTGGATAAACAAGGTCTCATTTGGCCAACAAAATATCATAAACTTTAGCCAAACTGGCAAAGGATATTTTGTAAATTGTTCAACTTTTGATACATATATTCATGGTATTTTACTCAATTATTCATATTTATAAACTGTCAAAGTTCAAAATGACAATTTTGCTCTTGGTTTTGGCTAACATAATCAGCATCTGGCCAAAGAGGTTTATGTTACTCAAGCCAAGCTGGCTACAGTTGTCATATTCCCAGTGCCAGGCCAGTATACTTTTTGAAAATGATTGGTAATGTCCATTTAAGTGGTTACCTTCGATCACCTGGTTTGCCAGTCGTTAAATATTTTACAGTTTAACGGTTGCCTACAATTACCTTCTGCATCTCTTGAGGTTCATCAGTACAATAAGTGCATACGGTTGTAAAGTTGTATTAACCCTTTCCCCCTCATATTAAGCCTGAGTCAACAGCTTGCTCGGCATGGGTTGGGCACTAACCCATGCCGAGGAAAGCTGTTTACCTGGGTCATGTTGTCTTGACAGGTCTCATCTTCAATTCTCAGTCAAATTGTTTTTCATTGCTGTTGAAATCAGTTAAAAACGCTGAAGCAGACGACATTTGACCACCAGCCGGTTTTGGCCGGTTTGAGGGGGAAAGGGTTAAGGCTGTCAACAGCTTTCCTGGGCGTAGGTTGGACGCCAAGTACCCAACCCACGGCATGGAAAGTTGTTGATGTGGCCTGTTATCTTGACAGGTCTTATCTATGATTCTCATTCAGTTTGTTTTTATTGCTGTTGAAATTGTCAAACATATTGAAGCAGACAACAGTTGGCCACCAGTCGGTTTTGGCGAGTAAATGCTGGTGGGAAAGAGTTAATACCACAGTATATAACATGGCAGGTAGCCCTTCAGGTTTGTCACAAAAATATGCGATGGGTCACATTTTTCTCAATAAAAGTGCAGACATTTTAGAAAACATGCAGCAGGTTAGTATATAAAGGACTGAAATTCCAAAAGGGAGTCATTTAATGGAAAAAAAGGGGAAATATGTCAAAATTGGAGGTGAAAGAATTCTATTGCTGAGGACACAAAGACACAGCTGGAATCGCGAAAGTGGTTGTCACACAATTTAATTTTTGTATGCATATATTTATGTACATGTCAACACTTTGTTCCCCCCAAATGCTTCACAAATGATGGGCATCAATGGTGCTTCAACTTCTTTTATGCCTTGATGCTTGCAAATTTGTAGCAAAATAAGCCAGTTTTGTCAGAAGTTGTTCTGGGATGACATGTTTGTGATGTAAAGTATGCGTATACAATTGACCCTCCATCTCTTGAGGTTCATTGGTACAATAAAGTACATCCCTTTGGCAGGCCTAAAAGTGGTCACATAAGGCAGGTGGTCTCACTGCATCAGGTCATGTAACATGGTAGAGACAGCAATATGGAGACCTGAGAAATGAGGTTTGAAGTGGCAGTTGGTTTTTCAGTGGAGTGGTCTGGCACTCAGAGAAGGCACAACTGTAATCCCAAGTTTGAAAGTTGGAGAAAAAGGAGAAATTTATAACAAACTGCAGTATGTGGTAATTAGTTATAAACATCTGATTGAATTACACTACAAGTTTTAGTATATAGAGAGGAAAGTGAATGTGCTTGATGCATGTATGAGTGAGCAATCACACATTAGCTTGTGCTAATCTTTACAGATATCGGGAGCATCAGGTTTGGAGGCTGTTAGTCGTAAAACATGATGACATTTACTTATTATTTATGAAATGTGAAAAGGGAAAATTAATTTGAGTGCAGTGTACAGTGTGGGAAATTAATTTGTCATACATGTAGATGTCATGAGATGCCTCCCCACTGTTATTTTTTGTGGTGTGTGAAAAGGTGCAAAACATTATAAGATCTCTATCACCTCACCAAAGAACTACATGTACATGTATGTCAGCCCGACCTTGTTTTGCATGGCTGAGAGAGCTCACCTGTCCACCAAGGTGTTTTAACAAGGAAAGTTTGCTGATGAAATATGTCACATGTTGATATGAATCTCCTCTGTATAGTTTATGATGTAAACATTTTATACCAAGGGGAAGGTGGACCAGAACATTAGAGCACACGTCACATGACTTCTGAGATGATCCTTGTTTGTTTTTTGAAGAAAATCTTATGGGCATCAGGAAAAACTTGTACAAAAAGTTTCTTTGATGAGCCTATAATGTTTCTTTGTAATTATTCTACTGGCTCCACTTAAAGTTGTGAAATAGGAGAATTATATGTATTTATGTTAGTTATCTTGAAGAATACTTTCTTCATCCTTCCTGTCACTATCCAAATTTGGTATGGATATAGCCCTATATGAGAGCTCCCCCCCCCCCCCCCCATGCAGGTCAAGAAATTTCACGCAAAGTACAATTTGCAGTCATTTCACTCATTTGAATCTACATGCTATTGTAGATCTGTCAAGCACTTTGCCTTTGTAAGCACCTGAGACATTCATTATATTTTATTTAATTACCAATTTTGCATATTCATATATTCTTGTCCAACAAACTTTGTCTGAGTCCGAGTTACAAACATCTGTGAAAGATGTTCTGCTTTGAGCCCTGTTTTTCACATGGTCTTTTGAGAAAAGTTTCATTTTATCCCGCAATGTGAAAATCTGGATCTCTGCGGAAAGGTATATCATTTCATCTCTTTAAGGTTGTTTATTACCATTAGAACTTCATGCCAAGATCAATATGGACATCATTTGCCTTCACAAAGGTGAAAGGTGCACTTTGAAGTATTTTGATGAAGTTGCACTCTTGGAACACCGTAAATTTTTAAAACGAAAAGAAAATTGTCATGCTTGTACTGAGCTTGTTCGGGGCTTCTCAAAAAGTCAAATCTGGGCTGTCATGGTACCAGTCAACTTTCTTCTGAGGAATGGAGACCACCAAATGACTCCTGCAGTTAGCAGTGACCATCACATAATGTCGGTCATGCTGGACATATTTTCAGCTCAGCTGACTTGTCAGTCAGTGGAGACAATAGGATGATAACTCATGTATGTAAACAATTCAAATTTTTTATGTCTCAAAAAAAATTTTCTGGACCCTTCTGAGATTTTTTGAGGATGTACTTGGGTGGATCTCAACCAAGATTCTTCAAACGGTAATGCACCATGCAGTGAATTAAGGATTTGGGTGATTCATTTTGTTAATTTTTTGGAGAGTTATCAACAACTTTCTCTGAGATTGCTTTGCTAATTGCTTTGAAAGTGCAGAGTATTAAGCCTAACTTTTTCATGCTGCATTTTTTCTGTTTTTTTTCTTTTCTTTTTTTTTTTTTTTAAAGAATTTGTGTATGTTTTAGCTTTACTGACCAAAGGTCCTAGGGCTTATGTGACTGTTCATGTCTGTCCATCTATCCATCCAAACTAGTCAGAAGAATAAAAATAGGGATAGGCCTGCCAATTCTCTTTTTATTTTTTGCATAAGTTATAAAATTTGGATTTTGAGTTGTTGGGCCTGTACATATTAGAAATACTATTGTCTGTATTTACTGAAGAATGTCAAAGGTTGAGAGGACCGGTTTAAAACCACCAGTTGCCTTTTGTGGGTGACTGGCTGTCTGAAGTCAGGAGTGAAATTTGTTTCTTCACATTGGTATTGGAAGATGAATGTTGATGCTTTGGTAACTCTGGAATCTCTTTGCTGTCATTGTTGGGTTTGATATTTATGAATATGGGTCATGTTTTTCTACATAATTGTATCATACTAGAGATGTCCGTTAACTTTTGCTCGTTAGCACAATACCCTCCACAGTTTTCAAGTTAGCCCAATAGAACTTTCAGGAATTATAGGGTGTATGAAAATCTAGGCCGAGTTGAATACTGGTGGCACCACCTACATTATTATGTAATATAGGGGTCAAAATGTTAAAATCTTGTGAACACTGCAGCATCTTGAATTTGTGGCAGATCTTCACTAAATTTGGTGGGATTGTGGGTGAGGTCAAAGTCTAAGGTGGTAATGATAGTAGTGGTGCCACCGATAATTTGATGGAAATTATGTGCCAAAATGTGTTTTAAGATATAAAATCCCATATCTTGAAATGTAATTGGATTAGACATGCCAAATTTATAGGATATATAGACAATGTCCAAAGCTAGACTTATATATAATATCAGTGATCTTGACGTATGTTTGTGAGGTCCCCATGCCTGTAAAATTGAAAGAGGAGATTTTGTAATGGCAGGGTGTAGCTTGGATTTCAATGGCAATGTCAGCATAGCATGAGGCAGGCCTATGGGCCTCTTGTATTACATAATCTGGGTGTCCTTGATCTTCTGTCTCAAGGTCACTGAGGATATAAAGTTTAGAACTCACTCATTGTTGTCTGGGCACATGCAACAATATTCATCACAGGAGTTGAGCAAAGTGCCATCTGGTGGACTATTTTTACATTAAGCTTTATACGTCAGAATTCGCTTCAGGACTCGCAGCTTTGAAATGAACAGGTGCAATATAGCCTGGATGCCAGCAGAGCATTAGGCCCATGGACCTCTTGTTTGTAATTTTTGACTTCTCCAAAAGGACTGGCTTTATTTTCTTCAAACTTTGAATGGATGTATCTGAGCTAAGCATCTACCAAAGTTGTACATTGAAAGTCTCTGTTGATGCTTCCAGATTTTTAATGAGTGTTTCATTTGCATGTTGTTGAAGGCATGTATACATTACACAGAGCAATAATTATATGTATCTGCCTGTCAACAGGTGTGATAATGCTGATGTACAGGTACAGACATCCACCTCTTTGTATATGGACTCAGTTTTGTGAAATTTTACACTCAAACATTTCAGAATCCATGGGGTGTGATGGGTGTGTCATGTGATGAAACCAGGTCACTAGATCCAATGCTCGGACTGATCACAGTGACAGTGTCAAATTTCTGTACCGTTCGTCTAATCTGCAGTCTGTAATTTCTTTTTCCTTTAAATTTGTTTCACGATAACTCAGGCAGGAACATATATATATCAGAACTGAAGTGTATGGTGTATGCCATGCATAAAATGTGGTGATAAGGTCAATATAAGGTCAATTATCTGATCACAGTGGCATATCTATGTGCTTGTTATATCTCAAGGCTATAATTTCCGTGTACTTTGACAGTGCGTTATGAAACCTCGCACACCCATGAATGAGGATTAAAATACATATTATGCAGTAAAACTTCAATCACAAGGTCAATTGTCTGGGTCAATGGGATATACATACATATGAATTATTTATCTTTGGGTTATAACTTCTCAGTCTATTTTTTGAATTTATTTTCATGAAACCACACACTTAAATCTGGACTTACAAACATGCTATAACATAAGCTTAGGTTTTCTTTCAGTTCTCTTTGAAAAAGTCTAGAAGCAGTTAACAAGAAATCCAATTTTCAACTTAATTGTCAATGACACTGAGCTTACTGGAGTTTAGTTTTGTCTGTGATCAAGAAAAATTATAAGAGTTAAAGCTGTTTTTGTAGAGTATGTTTACAAGGCATTCTGACAGACCTCAGCTGCAAGGCTCATTCAATTTGCCATTCATTAATACTAAAATTTTTATTCCATTTGCCATTCATTAATGCTAAAATTCTTATCCAATTTGCCATTCATTAATGCTAAATTCTTATTCAATTTGCCATTCATTAACGCTATATTCTTGTTCAATTTGCCATTCATTAATGCTAACATTCTTATTCAATTTGCCTTTCATTAACACGAACATTAAAAGAAAATTTGCTGAAGCAGGTGACATGTGATCTACATCCAGTTTTGGCCAGTTTAAGGAGGAAAGAGTTAGAGATGTGTGAACATTAACCCTTTCACCATAAAAAAAAAAAAAAAAAAATCCTCATTGCAAATTACATACTTTCACCATTTTCTTGTAACTTACACTAAGAAAAATTACTGAAGTATGTCCACTGGATAAGTCTCTCAATTTTCATTCAGAATATTTTTTCAACAAGCAAAGATTTTATAAAAACATTGAATCTGACAAGGTATATATGACGTCTGGGCACTTGTGGCTACTTTGCATGAAAAAGGGTTAAACTGCAATGACGTGAAGGAAAGTGATTGATAAATGCTGTACCTGTTGACAAATATACACGCCATTTTCTGTAATCATCTGGAATGAAATGCCTTCATTCATTAAGCGTGTTAACATGCTGAAAGGCACAAAAGTGGCTCAAATTGTAAGTTAGTTTTATATGCCACCATTTATAATTAAGTAGAGAATTATGCAATTATTACTTGCAGAAAACCTGGATTGGGCATGTAGAGGGTTAAACCCAGGGTTCGGATGAAAAAGGTGTGGGTGTCGTTTGTGAGACCTTCAGTAAGTTCATTCAGTAAACCTTCTCAGAAATCCACAGAGTAGCCTGTAATCCTCTGACTGAATGAACAATTGTAAAGGCGATGTTCTTACAAAAACCTAAATCCGGTGTTTTATTTTGACTTTCAAAGATCTAAGGTAAAAGTTGAGATACACAAGCAGCCATGCACCCTTGTTGATTTAATATTACAATAACATTTTTTTTTCATTGCACATGATGATTTGTTATGACTGAAAGTGAAACAGTTTACTGAGTTCAGTTTGTGTGCTTCAGCACCCACTTCACAAACTTGATCCAGATTTTGAACCAAAGCCCCAGTGCCCAATCTCTCTATCTCTTTCCATTATATGGTTATGAAGGTCATGTCAAGTGGTTTTTGCATTGCCTGGTACTGACCTCAGACAAGGTATAATGGTATTTGAAAACTGTAAATTCACTTAACCCTTTCCCCCTTAAACTGGCTGGTGGTCCAATGTCGTCTGCCTGATAGTTTTCAACTAATTTTATCAATCATGAAAACAATTTGACAGAGAATTACAGACGATACCTATCAAGATGACATGCCCCAGGTTAAAAGCTTTCCGTGGCATGGGTTGTCAATTCATGCCAACACTAGGAGAGCCAAAACACCAAAAAAGGGCCATCCTTGGCACTTTCTACTGAGAAATGCTGAGGAAATTTGTACAGAAATTCTTTCTCGCATCTCTCGGCAATTTTGCTGAGAAATGCCGAGGTCTGCTACAAGGCTACTCTCCCCTCGGCATTGCTCAGCAAAAATGCCCCAGCGTTTCTCAACATTTTTGCCGAGAAATGGTGAGGTAATGTTGAGTGAAAAGCATCTTGGCTTTCCTGCCAAGAAATGCCTAGGTATGGATTGGAGACTTGAATACCTTGGCATTTTCCATTATTCTAAGAAGAAGATATTCATGAAAAGTATTGATAGGCATATTTTAGGGTAATGCAAAACAAGACAGATGCCATTTATTCATTGTAGAACATAATGATTGTACTTTTTAATTTATGAGAATCACTGATACCTGCTAGTAAGTGACATTTTAACCAAGTCAAGGAATATGAGAGATGTAAACCTTGCATTCAGATTCATACAGGAACATTTCATACCGCCAAGTCAAGGCAAAAATATTGACAAACACCGAAGTAAGGAGTAGGGTGAAAGGTACCTCAGCATTTCTCGGCATTTTTGCCGAGCAATGCTGGGGAGAGAGTAACATTGCAGCAGACCATGGCGTTTCTTGGCAAAATCGCAGAGAATAGGATTTTTGTACAAATTTCCTCACCATTTCGCGGCTAAGAGGGCTGAGGATGGCCCTTTCTCAGCATTCTGGCTCTCAAAGTGCAAGGAAAGCTGTTGACTCAGTCTTAATTCAAGGTGGAAGTTCATTTTGCTGTAGTTTTATTTTTGCCTATTTTGCTGATGACACAAGACCATGTAAATAAAATCTCCGTGAAATAAATTATTATTTTAATGAAGGTTTACTAAGAACTAAGGACACTTGGGAGATTCAATTGAAGTGAGGTCTGATTTTAGACCTAAATGTTAGAACCTTTTAGCAGAAATTAACAGGTAAATTATCATAAAATATGTATAATATTCCAATATTTCATAATTTTTGTGCCCAAAAAATGGGGGAGGTGCTTAAGAGGGACAATAGTAGTACAAGCTCTTTAAAAGAAAAGTGAGAATAAGAATATCATAAATCAATTTAAGCAAATGGAGAAATCAAGGACTGGTATGGAGGGACACAAAAACTTTTCTTGTGAAAGCAGTGAAAATCTATTAGTGGGTGGGTTTTGTCGGCAGCAGCCGGACATGGATGAAAGATCTAAATCATAACAAGAAGCCTTTGGATGGCACCAGAAGACTGGATAATGGCAGTAATAATGATGTCAGTTGTCAGGCTTTCTGGGGACCTCCATGATCCTTACTTGAGAAATGACGCGAAATGAACTCACGATTTCTCTTGTTCCACACAAGTTACCATTGTCTCCAAAATAGTTCCCTTTTCTTAGATTTGTTTTTTAACCACCCACCCCCCACCCCCCAGGCAGAGAAATAAGTACTGTCTTTTAACAGGTTGAATTCCTAAGACTAGTCACACAGGATACTGCAACATATCATGTTCTGTCCATACATTATGCCAACAAACTGCAAATTTCTGCTGTCAGAGTGTGAAAATTTATTTGCAAAGAACATGTTGCCTTTTGGCAATGAGGTCCATCATTGCATCGGTCAACTCCACCCACCTTCCCATTTATTTATGTTCTTTTTGTTTGTTTGTTTTCCTATGCCGGATGTCTATCAATAAAAGAAACATATTATGAAACAGATAGGTCAGACTCAGTTCACTTGCATTTGTCCATAGTAAAATATTCATTGAATGTTTACACCTTAAAGATCATGTTCTCTTTGATCTTGCTCATACCAACTTGGGTCTAAAATGTACATAGATTAGGAATACCAACACCTGCTTTGAGATACCACATATGGTCACCCAACCCATGTGTGTTATCCTTTCAATATGATATTGACCTAATGCAAGACCCCTGTCAAGAAACGAACGTCATAAGCGGTGACCAGACTTTGACTTCTACTCTGGCAGTAAAAATTGACTAGGATTGATGAATTTCACAGTGGACTGACTAACAGTATGTTACTGAAGTCTGTACTTGTACCCAAGTGCAAAAAATATGGTCCTTAATTGGACTGCAAAACTTTGAAGTTCAGTGGCACAGATGTCTCATGAGGAGGGAAAAAATCTTGAGAGAAATACTGTAAGGTTCACTGTGCTAGATGTCTTGTGAGGAAAAAAAATGTAACTACTCGAGAAAGACCACCATCCCTCTGTTTGGCCTCTAGAGCCAGGTTTCTCTGTGCATGGATATCACTGGATGGGCGGCTGACTTTCTTGTGTGCCTCTGCCATGGATTAATCTGAAGAAGTGTTTAATGTTTATACAGTTTGATGTGGTTTGTTCCTACAGTATCACTTCATACCTCAGTCTCATGTACCGTATCATGTTTATACAGTTTGATGTGGTGTGTTCCTACAGTATCACTTCATACACCAGTCTCATGCACCCCTATCATGTTTATACAGTTTGATGTGGTGTGTTCCTACAGTATCACTTCATACACCAGTCTCATGTACCGTATCATGTTTATACAGTTTGATGTGGTGTGTTCCTACAGTATCACTTCATACACCAGTCTCATGTACCGTATCATGTTTATACAGTTTGATGTGGTGTGTTCCTACAGTATCACTTCATACACCAGTCTCATGCACCCATATTATGTTCATACAGTTTGATGTGGTGTGTTCCTACAGTATCACTTCATACACCAGTCTCATGTACCGTATTATGTTCATACAGTTTGATGTGTGACGTGTTCCTACAGTATCACTTCATACACCAGTCTCATGTACCGTATCATGTTTATACAGTTTGATGTGGTGTGTTCCTACAGTATCACTTCATACACCAGTCTCATGTACCGTATCATGTTTATACAGTTTGATGTGGTGTGTTCCTACAGTATCACTTCATACACCAGTCTCATGTACCGTATCATGTTTATACAGTTTGATGTGGTGTGTTCCTACAGTATCACTTCATACACCAGTCTCATGCACCCATATTATGTTCATACAGTTTGATGTGGTGTGTTCCTACAGTATCACTTCATACACCAGTCTCATGTACCGTATTATGTTCATACAGTTTGATGTGGTGTGTTCCTACAGTATCACTTCATACACCAGTCTCATGTACCGTATCATGTTTATACAGTTTGATGTGGTGTGTTCCTACAGTATCACTTCATACACCAGTCTCATGTACCGTATCATGTTTATACAGTTTGATGTGGTGTGTTCCTACAGTATCACTTCATACACCAGTCTCATGCACCCCTATCATGTTTATACAGTTTGATGTGGTGTGTTCCTACAGTATCACTTCATACACCAGTCTCATGTACCGTATCATGTTTATACAGTTTGATGTGGTGTGTTCCTACAGTATCACTTCATACACCAGTCTCATGCACCCCTATCATGTTTATACAGTTTGATGTGGTGTGTTCCTACAGTATCACTTCATACACCAGTCTCATGTACCGTATCATGTTTATACAGTTTGATGTGGTGTGTTCCTACAGTATCACTTCATACACCAGTCTCATGTACCGTATCATGTTTATACAGTTTGATGTGGTGTGTTCCTACAGTATCACTTCATACACCAGTCTCATGCACCCCTATCATGTTTATACAGTTTGATGTGGTGTGTTCCTACAGTATCACTTCATACACCAGTCTCATGTACCGTATCATGTTTATACAGTTTGATGTCGTGTGTTCCTACAGTATCACTTCATACCTCAGTCTCATGTACCCGTATCATGTTTATACAGTTTGATGTGGTGTGTTCCTACAGTATCACTTCATACACCAGTCTCATGTACCGTATCATGTTTATACAGTTTGATGTGGTGTGTTCCTACAGTATCACTTCATACCTCAGTCTCATGTACCGTATCATGTTTATACAGTTTGATGTGGTGTGTTCCTACAGTATCACTTCATACACCAGTCTCATGTACCCGTATCATGTTTATACAGTTTGATGTGGTGTGTTCCTACAGTATCACTTCATACACCAGTCTCATGTACCGTATCATGTTTATACAGTTTGATGTGGTGTGTTCCTACAGTATCACTTCATACCTCAGTCTCATGTACCGTATCATGTTTATACAGTTTGATGTGGTGTGTTCCTACAGTATCACTTCATACACCAGTCTCATGTACCCGTATCATGTTTATACAGTTTGATGTGGTGTGTTCCTACAGTATCACTTCATACACCAGTCTCATGCACCCCTATCATGTTTATACAGTTTGATGTGGTGTGTTCCTACACTATCACTTCATACACCAGTCTCATGTACCTGTATCATGTTTATACAGTTTGATGTGGTTTGTTCCTACAGTATCACTTCATACACCAGTCTCATGCACCCCTATCATGTTTATACAGTTTGATGTGGTGTGTTCCTACAGTATCACTTCATACACCAGTCTCATGCACCCCTATCATGTTTATACAGTTTGATGTGGTGTGTTCCTACAGAATTATGTAATACCTCAGTCCCATACATCCTTTCCGTGTGCTATCCAGGCAGCTTAGTTTCTCACATTTCAAAGAAACATGGGAGTGACTTGTGTGTGAAAGCCTTTCTTACCCTATATCAAAGTGAAGCATGCATGAGGATGAACCTGCCATGCTCATTCCATGCAGTATATATTGCTCTGAAAGCTGCCCTTCATGAAAAACCAGACAGGTATTAAGACCACCTTCCAAGACCCAGGGCTCTATTTCTGTGTTAAATTTACCTGTAATAAGACCACCTGCCACATGTGAGATTTCTTTTGGTGGAAAATATGGTGAACTTAAATAGCAGGCACTATTACTGCAAAATAGGATGGTCTTTAATAGCAGGTACTATTACTGCAAAAGAGGATGGTCTTAAATAGCCTCCAGTACCAAGATGTAACCCTGCATGTCACTCTGACCTTTCAAGATCACTCAAGGTCAAAATAAACAATACCAAGAGAAATCCCATTGGTACTTTTTTCCATTGTTTTTAAAACATCATGGGCCTTGGATTGACCATTACCAAGATATATATAAGCCAGTATGCCAGATTTCATTAGCACTATATGCATCCTGTCTTGGGGAATGCATGAATAAGTCATATTTAGAAATCCATTAAAAAAATCCAAATATTATCAGAAACAACTGGGTTCAAATAGGCACCTGGACCATTGCAAGGACTGTCCCTGGACTGAAATATGATAAAGTTGCAAGAAATCCTTCTAGAGAGATATGACAATGTTGTACCCTAGCTGGGGTGCCCCTCACACAGTCCTCAAGTATGATTGATTGAGTAAATTGAGATTGAAGTAAATACCTTAAATAACATTCATAAAAAGTACAAAAATGATCAGAAGAAGCTGGGTTTTTTCCTAAATGCCTCTGCTGAAAATTTGTAGATCTGCTATCAATATTTCATCACAGTAATGTCATTGACAAGATGGACAGACAACACACAGGATGACAATACCTTACAGCACTTAACGTGCCACAGTTTAAAACTAAACCAAATGTAATGATTTAAGCACCAAGTGCCCAGTACAGTATATTTGAAGCAACAGCTGCAATTATCATGGAAATTACATGTTCAGGTTCCCTAAATTATACATGTATGAAAACTTATCCTTCATCCTGATAGCATTTGAGCTGGAAATCACATGATATCCATCAAACACTGAGCTAAAAAGAAAAAAGAAATAATATGCATGCTTTGAAAGTGAACTTTGTGTCCAATGATTTGGCTTTTTTTCTTCTTTTGAATTGAGTCCAAAATGGACATTCACATGATGTGTACTTTGTCCAGACATTTAATTGGTGTGCACTTTGTCCAGACATTTACATGGTGTGCACTTTGTCCAGAAATTTACATGGTGTGCGCTTTGTCCAGACATTTATATGATGTTTACTTTGTCCAGACATTTACATGATGTATACTTTGTCAAGACATTTACATGTGTACTTTGTTCAGACATTTACATGGTGTGCACTTTGTCCAGACATTTACATGGTGTGTACTGTGTCCAGACATTTACATGGTGTGCACTGTGTCCAGACATTTACATGGTGTGCACTTTGTCCAGACATTTACATGGTGTGTACTTTGTCCAACACCACATGGATATTGGTGATCTTTTCTATTATTCAGTAAACTTCGGACCAGAAACATAACTGATGTATGTCTACACACAGCACAGACCATTTTTAAATTCAAGTAATGTGCACATACAAACCTTAAATCAAAAACATAACTGATATGCACTTAGCCCTGTATACCAAAGTGAAATTCAGACAATGTGCACTCTGGTGTATACACCAAATTGAAACTCAAATGTTATGTACTTACAAGCCTTAAATCAGAAAAATAACATGCACTTTGGCCTATCACCAAAATAACTTTAAATGCCAAATTTTGGACTGAGTCAACAGCTTTTTTCTGGAACATGCTGGTACTTGAATGAAAGGTCTTTTCACAATGAATACAAATCTGAGATCCTAATGATAACTCAGACTAGTTTCACTTTAGTAGATCGACTGTAGACATGCTTGACACTGAAAGAGTGATGTGCACTAGAAGCCTTTGATAAAAACATAACTGATAGCCACTTAGGCACACATTGTATGCACCTAATTAAACATCAAATAATGTGCATATACAAGCCTCAGATTAAAAAAAAAAAAAAACTAATGTGCACTTATGCCTATACACTGAATTGAAATTCAAGTGATGTGCACTTGCAAGCCTTAAGTCAGAAACATAACTGATGTACACTTAGGCCTATACACACCAATTTGAAGTCCAAGCGGCCTACACACCAAATTGAAATTCAGATGATATGCACTAACAAGCTTTAGATCAGAACCATAACTGATATGTACTCAGTTGAATTGGGAAGGATAATGCTCATTGATCCATGTCTTCTTAGCAGTCTAACAGTTTCCAACTAACATGTGTATTGTAGATCTGGTACCCTGCATGAAAACCTCCGTCAATAGACTAAACCAAACCATGTGATTATATAGTTCTTTGCAGTTTTTTTTTATGTGTGGTTATGCAGTGGTAAATGTCTTATTTTGCACATGATTATAATCTTTAAGGCATGCTGTGCTATTTTCCTTTACTGTTGAGGCATAACAAGACCAGTATGCCCCTGACCTTTGACCTATGTCCTCCCATCAGTTTGGAAAATTTCAGGGTAGGAAGCAGCAGATGTACTGTTAATATATGTCATGGATCTTGCCTTGCTGTTCTGATGATGGGCCCTTGGGCATTGTGTACCACACAGAGCTACTTGTAATAGAGGGAGTACTTTCCAACTCTACCCCCATTCGAGAGGGACTTTCATCATTTTAAATCATCCCTAAACTGTCTGTGCACTGTTACACTTTTCTTTGGACCATCTGGACTAGACCTGAAAGGAATTTACCCACTGATTAAAATTTCCACAGCCATATCTGTTGACAATGGCCAGTGATAAATGTCAACTGCCTGATTTTTTTTCTTCTGAATTTTGTGTTTTCATGCAACATTGTGAGTTTTAGATGAGATGTCCTAGGATAATGTGGTGTAGTTGACAGCCTTCTTCAGCTTCTTGTGGGAACTAAGAGCATGGTGCTTTAAAACCAAAAACAAAAAAAAAGGTCTACATATCAAAGTGTCAATGGTAAGCAGAAAAAAGATAATATATTTATATACATATATCAACATTTTCAGGAATAAATTTGGTTGTGTGACAGCAAAAAATTGAGGTGTTATGATCTCTGCTTGATTCCAATCTTATAAGGCTTAACTTCCAAGATGTTTTGATTAATGAAAAAATTAACACAAAATGCAATATTAAGGGAAAATATTGCTCGTGTAAGTGTGGATGTCACAAAATCAGTGTTAGATTAAAGGGCATGACCACCTGATAAGTTTGTTAAAATACCTTTAATTTTCTGCATTTTATGCAAAGGCCATGTGCAGTACTGTAGTAATATGTTGTCCTTTTTGGGGGGGCTAGGCCTGGATGAAGAATGAAAGGAGGCCTCAGGCATGTCAAGTGAAAAAGGAAGAAGGACACACTTGAACATTCAGCTGAAAAAAGAAAGGAGGTCAGTTTGAGAGATGTTGTTTTTTGTGACCCATTTTTGTTCTAGAAAAGAAATTGCAAGATAAGGCATCAACATGATGATTATAACCCTTTTCCCCTTGAATTAAGGCCAAGTCAACAGCTCTCTGTGCAGTGTGATCTTGATTGGCCTCATCGACAATTCTCAGTCAAACTGTTTTTCATTAGTGTCAAAAGTATTTGAAAACACTGAAGCAGATGCCATTGAAGCAGATGCCATTTGACCACCACCTAGTTTTGGCTGGTTTAACTCATTCCATACCAGTTCCTAATTTTTCTGTATATTTACCTAGATTTTAAGACGACAATTGCATATTTAAATTCTTCATGAAAAGAGCTTTCGTTCAAGTACCAACATGCCTACAGTCTTAAGTCAGTGGTTCTGGCACTGCTTGGCAAGTAATGCAGCAACTGCCACAAGGGCAGCTGTAGCATGACTTGCCAGGCAGTGCCAGAACCACTGACCAAGGCCTGTGACCATAGTATGGAATGAGTTAAGGGGAAAGGGTTAAAAAGATACAACATGTGAATCATAATGGACTGTAAATTTCAGTAGTTACTCATGATGTAGAAAACAAAGTGAAACTAAGAGAGACTAAAGAGGTTTTTTTTACTGTTAGGGTTTCATAAAGGTGAGTTAGTCTTTGTTTATGTTCTCTGTTACTGTTTTCTAGGAGCTGGTAACAGTGACTGGTTCTCATACAATATAAGAAACATGGCCCTACCGCATTATTTACCCAGGGTTTTTTTTAAAACTACCCCAATGCTGAGGGATTTATCTTCATCACGTCAGTCAGTTTTACTAAAAAAAAAATAAATGAAAAAATTAAAAAAAGAGCTAATATGTGTGAAGCATACACTCTTACACACATTATGTTTTTAAGCCCATACAAATTTTTTTGGCTTACAAGAGAAAAAATTACAGCCAATTCTGATATGAGTCCATATCTTGAAACAGCTTTCCTTTGTCTTATGTAATGATCACCATAAGTGAACACATGTTTATGGGTGAAAACTTATCATCTTCCAAATTTGAAATTTTTTTTTGGTGTATTTTTCTTGTTTTTTTCTCTCATGATTTCAACTGTTATGGCAGAACCAAATCTATATTGATTTGTGCAGAAATGTGAGGCATTTGGGTGATTCTGTGGGAATATTATTATTGGCCTATATATACAGCTTAGATCCGTATCTTCATCGTTACCCATGGCGTGTGTAATTAGATGCAAAGTAGCTTATATATACAAGAGGAAATGTTGGCCCATTTTCCACTAGGTGCTGAAGAGTTAAAACACAAACTCACACTTTTGGTGACCAAATGGTGTTTATGTACTGCTGAATAGCTTAGCGGGTGGAATCATGAGCATTTTAATATTTAAAATTCTTGATAAGAACTATATACTAGGGTAATATACACCAGAAATTGAGATGGGGGGGGGGGGGGGGGGTCCGGCAAAGGAAAGCACATGTACTCTGTATTTACTTTGGATGAATATTAAAGTACAGGTCTCGGCCTCAAAATTGGGGTCAAAGTGTGTTTCGGATGTACATGTATAGTATCACCTGGTATGATGGACCACTTACAAGTAAAGGCTTCGGAAGGTCTTTCTGAACAGGTGGTCCTTCATAAGGAGGGGGAGAGAAAGATATCCATCAGAGGACAAACAAAATTTAAACTTACATCGTATATCACTTTCCCTGAGTTACTTATATGATATGAAATTGTTAAAAATAAGGTGGATGACATATCTGGCCTGGTGCCCCCACCTCACCCACCTCATCCCGCCCCACTGATTTACTTTACCATGAGCAACTGAATGACAGTGGACCAGTATTTACTCATCTTATTCCTGTTAAAATTATTAAAATAGCACAATAAAGTGTTATTTGCTTCCTTTTTGATCAAAAATGGTACAAGTGACAAGTCAGCAGTGTTCCCACAGTGTCTTTGGGAAAGCTATTGAGGGTTAAATTGATAAACACACGTTTACAAGAATGTGTGCCTAAAGTGATTTAATTTTTCATTTAAAATGTTTAAAAGTAGGCCTAAACAGTACAGAATTGAACAGGTAAATCACTGAAAAAATAAATCAATTAACACATGAATAAAAAGTCTTTAAGTGGAGTGAGCTTCGATGGTAGTTGTGTAACCTGGGACGCTGTATATTGTCTGATTGCTGTCATGATGGAGCATAGTAAGTCTGGGGCCCTGTGTAGTTTTCTAGATGAGATTCCTTGCAGTGGCCTGACAGGTGAGATTTCACTGTATGTGGTTTCAAGACCACCTGTTGTGAGAAACTGCCAGACTGTTTACTACTGCCCTAAAACACTTGACTGTATTTTCTTAATTCTTATACGTCATTTGTGAGCACTTCTGGCTTGAGTGATCTTAGGTGCTCACTCTATGATGCACCCAGTAAAGTAGGATGTGAGAAAGTTGATATGGGCTTTGCCCTTTTTACACAGTGACTTTTTTAAAAAATAAAAAATGGGATGTGTCACTGTCTGGTGCATAACCTCAGGTGCTGCAAAGGTTGATCTCCATGAAAAGCTACATATTTTAAAAATTGGAGAGGGGGAAAAAGCTGTCACATAAAAGTATTTTATTTTATTTTTTGTTTATTTTATTTTATTTTTCTTATAGCCATAGTAGGCCTACATGTATTGTTACAGGCTTCACTGCCTTGTGTGTTGTTGTCACCAACAGAGTACCCTGCTTGCAGGTCTGAAGAAAAACAGATATTTTCAAGGCTGAGCAAAAAAAAAAAAAAAAAAACCTACTACATCTGCAGACCTTACCACATCTGCAGGGTCTACCACATGGGAGACTTGGCCTGGCTGTTTACTGGGCGGTTCTTTAAGACAAGTTTCACTGTACCTGCTAAGATATATATGTATTCTTTGTTGAGCTGTCATATGTAACAATCAAACAAAATTGATACATTGTCATTGTTACATTTGTATACTGTGTACATATTGTATCACTGAGATAATGACCTTTACCAAAAAGTTGTGCCAGTACAGTGACACTGGAAAAAATGCTTTCCTGTGAATATGTGAAACACTCTTACTTAAGTGGAGGCTACAACAATAATGACTTTTTAACAAGCAGTCTTTGCCCATACTTTTTCAATAGTCTGTCAAAAATAGCATGCTCTCAAATAGCAGCATTAGACAGAAACTTTTTTTTTTTTGGACAAGATGATTTTCTTTAAATATTCAGTGGCAAGTTGTCAAACATTTGATTGAATAGTACAGCTTCACAGACACTCTCACTTTAGTGTATTCGTTCAGGCAGTGGCTGCATCAAAGTACACATGCTCTAAACCTGTTCATCCAAGCAATTAAGTCCTTACAGGTTCTCACTTGGTGTGAAATATGTTTGCACTGGGGATTATGAACTTTTTTTATGCATGCCCTTCTGTGGTTTGCTCTTGCTTTGGTTCTCTTTCAAGTTTCTGTGTCTTGTATGTAAACTTCACATATGTCTTGTTGGGGGGGAAATGTCTGGCATTTGGCCGATCCTCCCACTTTCCAGACAGAAGCACTGTTGCACATGTTTTTGCTTACATCTAGGACTGTATATGAGGGGAGATCTAGACTTGCCATTGTTGCCTATAATGCTCTGGGGACATGCGAATAGAAACATACATATCATCTACAGCCTGATGCACAGTAAGGCTGTTCACTTTGAACTTGTTGAACCTTCTGAAGTACTGAGTCAACATCTTTCTTTGCCAGGCTATGGGTCTGACTAATGCACCTAGAGTGCCCCAAGGATAGATGTTGATGAATCACCTGTGTCATTCAAGCAAAGAAGCATACAATATTTATGACATAAAGAATCATACATGGCTGAGAGTGATCCAGTTACAGTTTTTCTCTCAGGAGGGATCACTGATGGTGGGAAAATCATGAGTGGCCCAAGGTCATGAGCACGAGTGATTTTCCCAACCAACAACGATCGCGAGTGAGACGAAAATGGTACCTCACTCTCCAGCCATGTGAGATTGTATTTGGTCTATGTTTAACTGGGTATTCATCACAAAAAATATGCCCAGGCCTACTTTCAATGCCAACCTGGTGTGCCATGTTTGTATATGTTTGTCATAGTTGTTCCACATCATGTGTGAAGCATAAACATCGCACACACACATTTGATTTTGTCTTTCATGTTAAGGCACTACATCACTAATGAAGGTGCATCACAAGTTGCTTATAACAATGTTTAGGTCATGTGATCTACAGTAAATTTCACTGTAGCAAATTATAATCCCCCCTCTCCCCCCCCCCCCCCAACATAGAAGTAGGCCTTAATTGGATTATTTATATCAATTTTTTAAAGGCAAAAGTTGCCTGCAAATACATTGGCTTCAGGTCCCACAGGGTTAAATTTGCTGTCGTCCTTTTATCTTTGCTTAGTTACGCATTCCCCATATGGTGGGGATGCATGTAGTAATTAGTCACGTTCTAAGTGGCCGCCAAATATCTTATGTGTCTTATATTTCTGTCCCCTCTTGACCGATTGCCTCCTAATTTGGTACAGATAATCTATGGGTCTGGGAAATTTTCCCCATATAATGATATGTAACCTCGTGGTCAAAGATCAAGTTAAAATCCATGTTGCATTTTTCTGCTGACTTGGCAATTTTCGCTTGGTGGCTTATCCATTCTTCATGGTGCATCATAGGCCCAAGGTTACCATTAAATAATAATAGGAAAGTGCCTATGGGCTTTGAATTTGTATGGTTTATTTTAAATTTGAGTATGTGATCTTGAAAGGTTAAACTGCACACATTCTTGTTGATTACTATGTAAGTCAATGGGGATTGCAATGCTAATTCACATTTTCAACTTCTCCAAAACAATTTGCCAGATTCACTTCAAACTTGGTGTGGATGTACATTGGGTAGGTATCTACATGTAGCAAATATGTTCAAATGGCCATGATCCAATGATTTTTGGATTTTTAATGTTTTTTTTTGTTTTGTTTGTTTTTGTTAAATTTTTGCATTCCTGTTGATAACAATGTAAGTCCTTAGGGTCTTCAATGGCATTCACATTTTTACCTCTTCAAAATCGTAAGCCAGATTTACTTGCAACTTTTGGTACAGATACTCCATTATAGATTTTGGCAAATTTTTCATATGATTGTGGGTGACTTTCAGATCATAGGTCAAAGTAGCAATGCTTGCCAAATAAAATGGTATCCCTGCCACATCTTCAAATGGGCATGATTGAAGTCCATCAAAGTTGGTCATTATTTACCCAGGTGAGACTTCCCTTAAATCTCCTCAGAGGTGACCTTGAGGTCGTAAGTCAAGGTCAAAATTTGTGCAGAAAAATAGTAGTCCTCTCAGAGGGCTAGGTCTCTGATGAAGGGTGCCTACAAGAGGAGACTACTTTATGTACCTTAACTGAATATTCTACACTTTCATCACTATAAATCCTTTCCAAAATTGATTAGTTGAGTTGCCTTCAAACATCACTGATGTCATTCTCGGGGGATGCATAATGTTTTATGCACGAAAAAATGGCTTCTAGTTTCATTTGTGTTTAAAAGTCTTCAAGGAAATGTTTTCCAGAAATGTGGTAACAAATTCAGTGTTTGTCATCCAAGTCATATATTTAAAGGTAACCAAAACTTAAAGAGTGTACAAATAAAATATCATGGCTAAGAAATTATCGCATCATTGTTTGGGAAAGACAAGTTGTTTATTTAAACAGTGCAGCTGTGCTATCTGCAGCTATGCTTTTTGCAGTTGTGCTCTCTTACAGCCCTACTTCTGCAAATCATGAATGTCTGAAAATCTTGTTTTTTGTGCAGTATTTTTCTGTTCTTTCTTTTCAGTTTTTTGTTCTTCTTTTTTTTTTGGTCTTCTTAGCAATATCACAGTTTTCAGTATACATGTGCATGTGGACCATGCAGTCAAACTTTACTCCAATACTCTCAGTGTACTCCAGAATAAGGTCTATCATTGTCTCTTTTATAGTGTGGTTCATAGTCTGCTTTAAGCTTCAATTTTGAATAGCCCCCACCCTCCACCCCCCACCTGCACCTAAGGGTTTTTTTGCTTTTTAACAAACCAGATATAAAACACCCACTGTATAGACAGGAATAATATTTGCAAGTCGATCTTGAATTCATTTGACATTGAACATGTCATAGCTTTGTGATCAGCTGTTACATCTAGAACTTGTTTGCAAGCATTTTACATGTACCCACAATTGTCCAGAGGGCAAAAGTTCAGATTTGATAGACAGAAGGATCTTGACATGAAAAAAGACTTTGATGGTGACTTGATTGGCCTATAGTAGGCTAATGGCTTGTTGGAGATAAGCTGTGATTGTGAATCTATTACATGTATGCCCTGTGGGAACTTTTGAATTTGTTTCAGTTTTTAACCCCCTACTTAATTGCCTGGTATTTTTTTTAACTTTATCTTTTGATTGTAACTCTTTGATGCCAGGCCTGATATTAAAATAGAGTGTACATAATTGACACAGTAAATTAATACATATGGGAATAAAACAAGTCTGTCCAACCTGCCCTGGGGCCCTGCCTAACCTGCCCTGGGGTCCTGTCTAACCTGCCCTGGAGTCCTGTCTAACCTGCCCTGGGGTCCTGTCTAACCTGCCTTGGGGTCCTCCTGTCTAACCTGCCTTGGGGTCCTCCTGTCTAACCTGCCCTGGGGTCCTGCCTAACCTGCCCTGGGGTCCTGCCTAACCTGCCCTGGGGTCCTGCCTAACCTGCCCTGGGGTCCTGCCTAACCTGTCCCGGAGTCCTGTCTAACCTGCCCTGGGGTCCTGTCTAGCCTGCCCTGGGGTGCACCTGTGCTGAATGTCCACTTGCTTTATAGGCATCGGTCCCAAATGGCCCAACAGTGCTCAGTTTATAAAGCCCCTCATTACAAGGTGAATTCTGATATAATGATCGAGAGAGCACTGTACTTGGTGCATTTTAATTGTGAATCCCTGTTCTTAGGGACCACCTGCCATTTGGTGGCACTTTTCACAGGTGCACTTTGTGGTCCCACAAGCCTGGTCCCAATGTACTTCACCTGGTTATAACCACAACTCATGTCTTGAATACACTTTTTAAATCATCCAATGAGAGAAAGATCATATGATTAAAGATTGAAAGTCATAGTAGGCTTACATGTTTGTGCTGTATTGTGCAGGCACAACTAGAGAGAAGTAAAAGTTCATGACTTCTGCTGTATGAAAGGGGCAAGTTGTGACCAATTTGTAATCCTTGAAAATATTATTTTCCAGACATATTAGGCTAATTTATTTTTGCAGTCACACTAAAGGTGTTAGGTAGACCATACTTCAAACAGATATGATAGACAGGTCAAAGCACATGGCAAACACGTTGCTCTCACTCAGCGTCCGCATGGGTAAACACAGGCATTGATTGTCGTGTCATGTTGACCGCCACAGTGACCGCAATGAGTCTCATGGATGGGTAACCAATGAGCACAAAGTGGTCAAAGCTCCGCAAAAATTGCTCTTAATTATGATGCTGTGATACTGTTTGACCCTTTCTTGGTCAGGAAAAGACTTGGTTAATGTGTAAGCTTTTCCTTGGCCGTGTGGTGCAGCTTGTATGCCCAGGAAAGCTGTTAACATAGGAAGTGCCGTTTTGACAGATCTTGTCGATAAATGTCAGCAAAACATATTTTCTACTTACATGAAATTTAATATTAAGTAAAGCAGTGACATGCGGGTGCTGAAGGGTTATTTGAATGGGAAAGGATTCATATAATTGCCATCTTGCAAATAAAATGTTTTAAAAAATGGTTCAGTTTAGAAAAAAAAAAAAGCTTGTCTTATATTAGTGTTTAAAACACATGTCACAAATGATTTCTTTTTTTAAAAAGTTGAGTTCAAGGAGGACCTGGTGGAACCTACCCATCTCCAGGGATGATCCCCCTCTGGACCTGTAAAAAACTGGTAGCTGAGGACAGGTTAAAATGGACTTATCCTGTAACTATAGCTGTATTATCCAAAAAAGCTGGAGAATACAAACTGGAGGATTAAAGTTGTCCATATCCTCCTAGTTTCAATGTCAAAGGTCATTATAGCCTGGTTCTCCCTGGTGCTGCTGTGGTACAACCATTGGAAACAGACAGGGAACCAGTTACTGGATATAACTAAAACCAGCCGCTTGAAGAATAATCGTCACACAGACTGACCTTGTGCAAGCACTCGGCCAGTGTGGTGACTCGTTTGCTCCCCTTGGCCAGTTTTACTATTTAATCACATGCTCATGGGGTAAAACGGGACTAGTCTGTAAGGATGGGTGGTTGCTGTACAGATGTGGGCATATAGACAGGTTTGGACTGTAGTTCATTAATAATGGTGTCAGAATCTTGTAATATGATGGTATGGGAACCAGTTATACCATTGGTAGCAGAGTGGGATGCTGGGAAGGGCTATTTCAGTAGTATTTTGGGATGCCACTATGCCAGTTAAATCAGTTTCGATTCATGGTTGACACAAGTTTATTGGGGGTCAAAATTCAACTGTTAAGTCAAAAAGTTTGGACAATAGTTTACCCATTCAACACAGGATGTTTTAGAGTGTGAGCAAAATATTTATATGACTAAGTGACATGTTCCTGTTAAGTCTCCTTAAAAAGTAGAGATCTCGCACTTTTTTGGTCATGAAGTCATGTTTCTCCCACTTTTTTGGTCATAAAAGTCATGCTTATATTCCAGTCTGCCACTTTTTTCCCCTGCTTGCCATGTAAAACAAGAGAACTCACACCTTTTCCACTTGTTCTTACAAATCGTCCAGCAATTTAGTGTAATAGTGCTACTGTTTATGCCCCTCTCCTACCAGAGGAGGGGCATATATATAGTAATCACTTTTTCCTTGTGTGCGTCCATCTGTCTGTTCATTTTGGGGCTACAACTTTATTGTCATTTGGCTTAGAATCATAAAACTTGGCATACCTGTGTATTTGGAGACAAAGGTATGTCATGCACAAAAATTAACTAGGTCACTAGGTCAGGTATCAAGGCCACAGTGACATATCCTTCTCATCTCTTATCTGGGCTATAATTCCTTTCGTCTTTTAATTATGATGATTTCATGAAACTTCACACACAGTGTGTATCTGGAGACAGGTTGTGTCATGTGCAGAAACTAGGTGACTAGGTCACATATATAGGTCACAGAAACGTCTCTCTCTCATATGATAGGGCTATAATTCCTTTCATCTTTTACTTTGTTTATTAAACTTCATACACATGTGTATTTTGAGTCAAAGGTGTGCCAAGCACAAAAAGTAGGTCACTTGGTCAAGTGTCTAGGTCATAGTGACATATCCTTATATTGTGTCTGGGCTACAGTTCTTTCATCTTTAACTTAGTTTTATATTTAGTAAAAAAGTTTCAAGTGGTGATATCTAGTGGTTCTGATTCTTCTGCTATACTCTCTTTGTATGAAAATGTTAACAGGAACCTTCAGTTGGTAGGTTATGCCATATGAGAGGTCAAAATGAGCAGTGATCTGTCTGCATGTGGCTCTATAGATCACTGTTCATTGTGACCTCTCATAGCTTCACACAAATATAGCAGAAGCACCAGAGTCCATTACCTTTCCATCTTGAAAGTTGTAGGCCAGATTGCCATCAAACTTGGTTTGGATGAACTGAATTAGATGAGTCTCCATAAAGTGCCTTTAATCCATTACACTCACACTGTCGAATTTTAATTGAATTGTTTGTTTATTGGTTGAAGAAGCATTGAGAAAGTTTCTTGTGGAAAATTGCTCAGCTAATTCCTTTAAATTTGCATAGTAACAGTCTTCTGGAAACATTGAGACATTAAGTTGCCCAGTAGGTGATATGTCTTAGCTCAGTTGACTGGTCAGTCAGCTGAGCTCAAATGAGGAGTCTCGGTTCATTGTTTGGCATCTATTTGTCTGGGCTGTAATCTGCCAGTTAACATTTCACATTTTCCCACATTCTCTTCAGCCTGGTTGGAGATATATCTTAGACAATTCCTTTTCAAGTTTGTTCAGATGGTCATGCTGCATTGCTGTTTAGGTTTTGAGTTGTCATTCATTGTTCAGGACATCATAAAAGCTAAGCTCTACGACCACTTTACCTGTTGCTTCAACATTGCATTGGAGTACTTATATGTACAAATAGACCTTAATTTGTTCAACAGGTGATGCTGCACTTTTTAACTTATATTTTGTGAACTTTTCTTTAATTTAAAATTTGTTTGCTTCTCCCAAATGGCTTGCTGGCTTTTCTGCAAGCTTGATGGGAATGTAGCAAAGTGATCATAATATAGGAAGGTGTTCATTAATAAGGTGCCCATGGGCTACCTGACTTTGACCTGATTCTTGAGTTCACAGGGTCACTCTACTATATTTAAGGTATATCCAACCAGTTTCAGACATTTTGTTCAATTTTGATAGACATATATGTTGTTTGTCACATGTCCAAATTTGCAAGTTCCAGCCCTAATAAAATCTGAAGAAATGGACAAAATACTTTTAATGTCAACTGTTAGGTTTTCAGCACAGACAATAGGTACCTGTACCAATATGACTTTCACATGTATTTATTTCTAAACTAATTCTTCGATTTTAATGAAAAAAATAATACCACTATACCTTTCATGACATGCACTGTGCACTTAAAAATATCTTTCTGACAAATTGTCTTGAAAACCCCAAGTTCAAGTGCTCACACTCATGCTCAGCATAAAGTGAGTTGTGATCAGTCTCAACAGTCACCAATATAAAGTGTGGTGGACTTCATCTTCTATTGATTAATCACACAACCGTACTCAAGGTCACCTGCCACACGGCTACAAAAGGCTCCTGGAATAAGAGCCAACTGATTTCCAAACTCATTGGATGTAAAAGAATCATATTGATCAATTGATGGACCAAGAAAAATATTGAAAGGACTTTAATATGACACCCATTTCACAAAGAAATGAAACCTGAAGTACCGTGGTGTTTGGCTGCACACATTACATGCGTGCTGAGTTCATACATGTGGGGGTCGCCCTTTGAAGTTTTACTGCCAGACTTGCAATGGTGGAGCTTTCCTTCAGTAATTCATTGATTTCATGTATATAAAGACTGATGGGAACCTGAGCTGAATGAAGTTTTTGGAGTGTGAAATAGAAACTGGCAATGCATATGATAAACATGCAGTTGCAGTGAAGAGGGAGGGCAAAATTGTTGGGCATGTACCAATGGAGAACTCCAAGGTGTTCCAAGTTTATCTTGAAGCATGGTGGGAGGGTCACAGCAACTGTACTGGGACTGAAGGTCAACAGAGGATTGGTGTATAAGCTGGAAATACCTGCTATTTGTACATGTAATGGACACGCAAAGGACACATCTACTTTAAAACTGTCTACTAAAGAGGCATAAGTGCAGTACGCCACAAAAGTATGTTCAAATTCACCAGGAAAGATCATGGATCATGGAATCATTTTGCAGGCTGGGAAGCCATGAAGTGGCAGTATGTGCTCATTGGAGTATGTGCACTAATTAGAAGGAATACAGTACCCACCTCCCATAGACAAGTTCTAAGTGCCCCAGGGCACCTGAAGGTGGCCATTCCAATCATATCTGACCTGTTTGTTAGCTATCATGATGGACAGATATCTTAAAATTCCTAGATTACTTTAGCTAACCCTACCTCTGGTGTGTGTAGCCCACGGTGTGTATGCTCCATTACTGACGTGCACACTGTAACGTGAATTATATACTCACTATACATTCCCATGTGACCTTGTTAATTGGGTCAAAGGTCATCCCTGTGTAGCTAATAAATTTTGAGTCAATTCGTTGAACAAGTTTGGTACAGACCCACCAGATCCCCAACAAGTTTGAACAGGATCCCATCCACAGTTTATGTCAAAGCTATGTACACATGCACTCACAATAGTATAGAAACCATGCATACGAGTAGACAATATTTGTACTTTACAAAATTTAAAAATGAGAATTAGGTCAAGCTGACCTAGATACCGCCGAGGTCTCGGCAAACACATAATCCTACTAAGTTGCACTAAGTTTTGTTCAGTTCTTCAGTAGTTATTGCACATAAATGGATTTCATATAAATGTCTTTGTGACATTGAGAATTGGGTCAAGGTGACCCAAATAAATCTTAAGTTAGTCTCACCAAGATACACAATGCTACCAAGTTTCATCAAGTTTTGTTCAGTTCTTCAATAGTTATCACAGGGAAAGTGACTTCACATGCTTGACCCCATGACCTTGCAAATTAGGTTAAGGTGACCAAAATTTTGTCACAATGTAGGTCTCACCTACATACATAATCCTACAAAAATTTTACAAGGTTTTGTTCAGTTCTTCATTGGTTAACACACAGGCTGATTTCACATATGTGACCCTATTATTCTTACCAAGTTTCATGAAGCTTCATTGACATCTTCAAGACTTAATTACTGCATGTGAAGTAAAAAAGTTGAGGAAGAAGAACAACAAAAAGTAGATGAAGCTCAAAAAGTGGCACTAAAATAATGTGTCTCCCCAGTTCTGCCATGAGGCATAAAATAAATGTACACATTATATAAACCATTTGGTGGAGCATTTTCTGCTGGCAGGGTGTTTCTACCATGTTATCTGATACAGGCTGCAGGCAATGTGTTAATTCCAAACCCTAAGCAGGTGTGTGCTGATCAGTCTGCATTTTGTCATCTGAATCTCTGTATCTCTGACTCCATCTGACTCTAAGAATGAATACATGCCCACCTTTGGACAATGAACCCAGGCATGTCACTGTGGTTGTATTCATGCAAGTTTACAGACGCACACAGGACCGAGGGCACACCTGTGTGGGCTTTAAGGTCATTAACCACTTCCCTGCCACATGGAACTACTTTTTTTAACCCCTTGGTTTCACAACTAGTGATTTCTATCATAAATTTGTGGCTTAAGTGGTTTAAAGGGGTTAAATCGCCTTCATGGTGATCCCCATCTTTGGCAGACTCTGCTATGATATCCATCCTCCCCGCAAAGACACCATTTTGCAGACTCTGGAGTGATACTCTAAGAGTTTTAATTAACCTGTCATGATGTGTTACCCATCTTATAAGATGACTTTGTTTTGGTGGTGGAAGTAATCTCCTTAGGTACAGCCTGTTGTACATCAAATTTATACCATCTTCATGGCCACACTCTCTGCCATATGATTATACAGCTCTTTCACAGCAGCAATTATGCAGTGAAACCTGTTTTGAGACACCATCCCTGAGACAGACACAGAAGTGGTCACATAAAGCAGGTGGTCTCCCAAAGGAGGCTTAACTCTTTTGCCACCTAGCCAACGATGAACTTATAATTTATATCCGTAATCAAGATTCATGCATTAGTGTTTCTGCACGTTTCAGACCCAATTCCATCTTGCAGTCACATGTTTATTCATGTATTGGTACTATAAATATATTAAGTTTTTGTAAACTGATTTTATCAAAACAGTTTTTTTAATCTTGCACAAAATTAATTGATTTTGCTGAACTCAAATGGGGTATTTGTGGCTGGATAAGTGGTCTTTTGGGGCTGTTTTGGGTGGTCACTGGTCAGGTTCTGCAGGTGGTCCACCAAATGAGGTAAATTATGATTAGAAGGTGCATTTGCACAAGAAAAGTGGCCATAAAAGGCAGGTGGTCTCCCAAAAAGGGTCTCTCAAAACAGATTTGTTGTATTACCTTCTATACAAAACTACACTTAAACTTAAACACCCCTTTTTCATATTATTCTCATCTTGTCTATGATATACATATATATAAATATTATATATATAAACACACATATGCAAGATGACTTCTGACATTCAATGATACTGCCTTACCCTTGCATTATAGCTTGTAGTTTCAACTAAAACTCTGCTTTATCATCTAATCTGGATACATATGTAAGCACAGAATGACTTTTAACTGAGAATGAGGTTGCTCAGAGGAGAAAGTGTCAATTTCAATTACTGACCTGTGATCCAAAGTCACAGAGAGTAAGAGCAGTTTTTACTTTGCGATCCACTTAAATGCTGACACAGAGTCAGCTGTGGACCTGCTGCATTACACCAGTTCCCTGAACAATGGATGTATTTTTCCAAAGTCACGCAAAACAACAACATGGAAGTGGATCAGTTTGTGGTTTTCTGTATTTCCTCAAATGAACATTTAAAGGAAATGAAACTCTGACTTTTTTCAATTACAAAAGAACCAGAAGACATTTTTTACACATATTTTTCTGTTGGGAGCACACACCATTCACCATAATGGTCCATGCACATGCCATGTTGCTTTTGCCTTTGTTTCATAAACATTTGACTTTTTTCTGGAACAAAAAAATTCTTCCTGCTCTTATTCATGGTTTCGTTACATAAGAGGGAAATACAAAAGGCTGCAATAGTCCTGTGCTCAGCTTAAGTTGCCTGCTGAGACTGATAATTACTAACATAAAATGATTATGCCCCCTTCCCAAGGAGGAGGGGCGATATAGCAAATACTTTGTCTGTGCTTGCGTGCGTGCATCTATCCAGACAGTTTTCATCCGATAACTCAAAAACTTTGTGACATAGGGCTTGCATATTATGTATGCATATTGTCCTGCACCAGCTCTCGGACAAGTTAGAAGATGGGTGATCTGACCCAATTCCTAAGGTCACAGAGCCATTTTAGTTAATTTGGTTTTCATGCGATAACTCAAAAAATGTTTTGATATAGGGTTTTCATATTACAATTGTTTATTGTCCTGCATCAGGTCTCAGACAAGTTTGAAGATGGATGACCTTGACCGAATTCCCAAGATCACAGAGCCATTTTTGTGAATGTAGTTTTCATGCGATAACTAAAAGTTTTTTGCTTAAGGCTTTCCTGGTGCACATGCTTAGAGTCCTCAATCAGGTATGAGATGAGTTTGAAGATGGGGGACCTTGACCTGATAGTCCTGAATAAGGTCTTTAATGAGTTCAAAGATGGATAACCTTGACCCAATCCCCAAGGTCACAGAGCCATTTTAGTTAATTGGTTTTCACAAGATAATTTGAAAAGTTTTTGAAACAAGCATGTCAAATTGCAGGTGATTACTGTCCTAAATAAGGTCTCGGACAAATGGGTGACCTTGACCCAATTTGCCAAGGTCACAGAGCCATTTCAATGTTTTCTTTGTTTTTCATGCAATAACTGGAAAAGTGTTTTGCTTATGGCTTTCATATTGCACATGCTTATGGTTCTGAATAAGGTGTCGAAGGAGTTTGAAGATGGTAACCTTGACCCAGTTCCCAAGGTCACACAGCCATTTTAGTGAATTTGCTTTTCACACGATAAAGCAAAAAGTTTTTAGTTTAGGACTTTCATATTGCACATGCTTATAGTCTTAAGTAAGGTCTCAAATGACTTTGAAGGTGAGTGACATCGACCAAATTTCCAAGGTCACTGAGTCATTTTAGTGAATTTGGTTCTCACAAGATAATTTGAAAAGTTTTTGACATAGGCCTGTCAAATTGCAGGGGATTACTATCCTACATAAGGTCTGAGATGAGTTTGAAGATAGGTGACCTTGACCCAATCTCCTAGTCACAGCCACTTAAGTGAATTTGGTTTTCATGCTATAACTTGAAAAAGTTTTTTGCTTTGGGCTTGCATATTGCACATGTTTATGGTCCTGAATAAGATCTCGAACAAGTTTGAAAATGGGTGACCTTGAATTTGTTTTTCACACGATAACTCAAAAATTTTTTTTGCTTAGGGTTTTCATATTATACATGCTTAGAGTCCTAAATAAGGTCTCTGATGATTCTGAAAGTGGGTGACCTTGACCCAATTTCCAAGGTCACAAAGCCATTTTAGTGAATTTGGTTTTCACACGATAACTTGAAAATTTTTTTTGCTTAGGGCTTTCTTATAGCACATGCTTATAGTCCTGAATAAGGTCTCAGAAGGGTTCAAAGATGGGTGACTTTGACCCAGTTCCCAAGGTCACAGAGCCATTTTAGTAATTTTGGTTTTTAAAAGATAATTTCAAAGGGTTTTCGACATAGGGCTGTCAAATTTAGGTGATTACAGTCCTACATAAGGTCTTGGACGAGTTTAAAGATCTGTGACCTTGACCTTGACCCAATTCCCAAGGTTACAGAGCCATTGTAGTGAATTTGGTATTCACACAAGAACTTAAATGTTTTTTTGCTTATGTCTTTCAAATTGCACATGCTTATAGTCCTGAATAAAGTCACAAATGAGTTCAAAGATGGGTGACCTTGACCCAGTTCCCAAGGTCATAGAGCCATTTTAGTAAATTTGGTTTTCAGGAGATAATTTGAAAAGTTTTTGACATAGACATGTCAAATTGGAGGTGATTACAGTCCTACATAAAGTCTCAGACAAGTTGAAAGATGTGCGATGTTGACCCAATTCCCAAGGCCACAGAGCCGTTTTAGTGAATTTGGTTTTCACACTACAAGTTGAAAAGTTTTTAACATAGAACTCTCTTATTACACATGGTTCTAATCTTACATAAGGTCTGAGACAGGTTCAAAGATGGATTACCGTGACCCAAATCCCAAGGTCACGGGGGGAGCATAGATCTAGCAATCTCTGATTGTGTTTTGATTATTTCTAGTTATTATTTCATTATTGATACAGAGGGAGGAGCTCTACAGGCCTTGAATAGTTCTAAAGTAGTGAGGTGAAATGAAATGGTAGTTGGCATAGTGTTCAATTGGACAAAAAGACTTCACAAAACAAAAATGTTAAAAAGTGTGTTATTTTTTTCTTTAGATGGTAAAGTTTGCTGAACTCTTTGTTCAGCTGTAAAATAGGGTTATGTTATTCTCGGAAAAACAGAGAGCAGAATGACAACAGCTAGTTACTGTTTTGCTGGGGTATCATCAGCAAATGAGTGGTGCTTTTGTTTTGTTCAGCTTGTTTTTATTGAGACCTGTTGCTGTTTTGGCTTTGATCCTCTGACAATCACATTCTCTTTCTGTGAGTTTTTTATGCTTCATATTTAGGAAAAAAGGAAAGATTTTGTGAACATAAATGGACTGGATTTTTCTTTTAGCAGTAAGACACTGTATGGGTATTTCAGAAATGTTGAAGAGCACGTGTTCATTGCTGATGCATGTTGCACAAAAAGTGACCAGATGGCAATAGAAATGATATTGCTACAGCAGAGGTCTCTCCAGGTGTAGCTACATGTACTCTACTTTTATGTTACACACCTTATAAGCCATAAATGAAGTGTAGCAGAGAAAAGTTGTACATTACATGGAGTTGAAATCTATTAACCTTTCATCCCCGCTCCCCCTATGTCTACTTTTTTTTTTGGGGGGGGGGGAGAGTATTTTATTATTTATAGCTGAGCTGACTTCATTTGGGAAATACTGTGACATTTGTGTGCTTATGTGCATATATTTGGAAATACAATGCTTACTTGAGATTCAAACTTTTTTTTTAAAAATTTATTTTATTTTCTTTACTAATTATTTTCTTTGTTTAATTTCTTTATTTTTTTATCTATTTGTTTATTTTAGTTTATGGGTTTCACATTCCCATGATGAATACAAAAAGAGCCAACTGCTATGTAGAGAGAAACAGATCGGGGCTACAGATGGGCAAAGGACTTCATGTTTTTTCAGCGACAAAAAAGTGGAAAATTTCATGGCTTGAATAAAGCGTATAATGTGTTTTGAGCACAGAAACAGTATTGTTTAGTCTGAATTTATTGTGAAGTTGTCTGAGATATGTATCACATATGTAACATGCAAAGCCCAGTCTGCCCTGGGTTCCTGTAAGTGGCAACATTGCCACTCATGGTGACACTTTTTGATTGAAACACAATATTTTAGAGCTTGAAAGTTCAGACTTATGTCAGTTTGTATTAACAAAAAACATTGAACCTGACCAGAAAAAAAAAGTGTTTGCCTGTACCGACTCTTGCCCACAGGAATGAAGAGGTTCACATGGATAAATAAAATTAAGTAAAAGTGGGATTGATGCAAAGCAAATCTGTTTGAAACATCAGGTCTTACTTTCTAGCTGCAGGCTCTCTCTAAAGCTCTACAGTTATTGTACACAGATGACTTCAGAGGCAGCCACACAGTGGCAGCGGCAGATGCAATCTTTGGTGCTTTTGCAGGTTTACAGTCGTACATAAGGTTACCCAATAAGCTGAAAATCAACATGAACACCTAAACATTTTTGTGATTATGAGCACAATGTCTTCCAAAGACAGAACTTTCAACTGGATTTATTTGCCATGTCCTAATATCTGAAAAAAAAAAAGCTTTAAAGCATTCTTGGTGAAATTTCGTAGGTACTTTATGGATCAGAGAAATCAGTAGAATTAACCCTTTGTCTATTCATTTCCTGTCCGTGCTAGCTGAAAAGATCACCTTCAAGTGTCAGACCAGAACAGCCTGTTTTTACACACAAAATGCTGCATTTTAGTGCATTGGCCACTAAGCCTTAAAATGTGAATTTCTCCAGACTGAGTCTACAGCTAAAGTGTGCTGAGTCAAGCTGGTGAGCTGAACCATTCCCTCTCTCAGGACTGTTCAGATTTAGACCAGGCCTAGCTGCTCACATTAGCATGAGGAGCCTTGAATGAGGCGCTTGAAGGTTAAAAACTATTCTAATAATTAAGATATGTGTTACTTTAAATATGGCTGTTACTCAAAGGGTTAACAAGGTAGGGTGAGAGTTTTTGGAAAAATGATGATGATGATGATGATGATGATGATGATGATGATGAAGATGATGATGATGATGATGATGATCTAAATTTGTCTGCATTTGTTGATGATTGAAAAAAAAAGATGAGAGAAAATGCAAAAAAAATTATACATTCAACGTAATTTTGATTTCATTTACAAAAGAATGCAACTTATTTGTGCAAGACCCTCCCCCCCACAAAAAAAAAATGAAAGTAAAACTTGTATGATCACCTGATATGCAAGCTTCCATCTTGCATGCTTACTCAAAAAAGAGCAGGGTCTTTCTGAGACTGCATTTGTCTGATCATTAGTGCTACCTGTGTTATTTGACCTGTGAGAGAACACCTGCTTAATATGACCACTTCTGATGTGCCATAGGCATGGTCTGCTGCAGTGGGAGTCAGCATGTTATCAATTTGTATAACAATATATATATGATTAAAATAGGGATTTAAAAAGATTTTTAGTGATCAGAAATCAGAAGAAAGAAAAATGTAAGTGGTTGCAAATAAACTCAAAATATTTGCTCACTTTAACCTCAACATGGGTTAAAATGTGGTCGGCTGTAATAATCAGCCCAAACTTTCTGGCCTGGCTAGACCACTAAGTCTGGCCAATTTCATGCATTGGAGAGATCACGTAACCTGCCTGTTAGGGGATATATTGGTTATTAATAATGACTATGTATACACCCAGTGCCCAGTGCAGTTCTGTTCAGTATCACTGGGTTATAAGGCATGGCAGAAAATCATTGACTTCAGCAATACAGTAAAACCTGTCTTGTTAAGCCACCCACAGGGGACGACCAAATTGTTCTTTCAAGACTGGTGGCTGTTCATAGGAGATATGAATAAGATGAAGAATACTTAGCAAAATATCTTGAAAAGCTGGTCTTTCAAGACAGGCAGTCTCATTGTAGTGGTCTTTTCAGACAGGGACCACTGTAGAGAGGTGCATGGGGATGATAGAACTAGGAGGCAATCAAGCCATTTATTTATAGAGGATAACTGTCAGGTGCTCTTGTATCCTGGTCCCCTGGGTAGCAGTCAGTCTCTTCTTTCTCACTTTAACCTTTCCTACTCAGATCACCCAAAATATTCAAATGCAAAATGTCTTCTGATTTGTTGTTTCTTGGCTTAATACATCACTTCTAGAAAATCTTTTAATCACAATCATATAAAGACCTGTCCATGCAGGTCAATGAATTTCCTTGGCATGGATTGGGGCAATGAAAGTTGTTGACTCAGTTTTGTTTTAACCAGGAAAGGGGCACCACACTGCCCCCCTCCCCCCCCCCCCCCCAGTGAAGGCAAGCTACACATTAGATAAAAAATTCTTTGTGTGTATGTGTGTGGACCATATTTATACTCCTGCAAGCCTGATTTTGTTTGTTTTGGACAGTTTATTTTTCAAAGAGCTCACCTGATCCAGAATATTTGAAATATGAAGGCCAGTTGAACTTTGACAATTTTTGTCTGCACTTTAGGGCCAATGATCATCCGTTTTTTCCGAAACCGAAGCGGAATTGTGCATTTTTTTCATACTTGAAACAGAATTTGATATTTTTTCTTATGTGAATTATATATGAATATATAGCAGTGAAACGGAATTTGAAAATTTTTTGCTGATGAAGCGAAATTCCTCTTTTTTTGAAACGGAAAATCATTGGCCCTAACACTTTTTAAGAAAAAAAAATGTATAGGTGGACAGGGTTGTGAGCCCAGAATTGAATGTGCCAGGATCCAGAGTCATATCCATTACACCAACAGGTCTGATGTGTTCAATACTCTTTGAATCTTCTCTTTATGGCAACATGTCTATTGTTGGGCAACATTGAATGTGGGCAGGGGGTGTTAACAGGTCAAGTGTCAAGGTCACTACATAATCTGGGATTATTTTTTTGTTTTTTCTATCCAAACTTGGTTAAACATGAAGCTACAGTGCTCCCTCTTTATAACACCCCTCATTACAATGCGGTTTATGATATAGCATGGTGGGTACCATGGCTCCCACTGAAATAGTTTTCCCATTACTTCTATGTTAAAAATCACTCTGTTATAAGGCTGTTTTGCTATAACACGGTATACCCTGTGGTCCCCTATACCAGCGTTATAAAGAGGGAGCACTATAGTTGTTTCAATGTTTTGTAATTTTCAATAGTGTATAATATGAGATTATATAAGCATGTTAATTTCCTTGGAGTCAAGTGTATGAAAAATGGCTCGGAGTCTATTTTGGATACATTTGGCACTGCGGAGATAAACTCATATATACATATATATATATGTGTGTGTGTGTGTGTATATATATATATATATATATATATATATATATATATATACATACATACATACATACACACACACACACACACACACACACACACACACATACATACATACATATACATATATATATATATATATATATATATATATATATATATATATATATATACACACACAAAACTATTGACCACAGGCAAATATAAAGGTATATTGTAGAGCCGAAGGGTCAACCCCAAATGCTTAAGTCTAACTGGGATCCACCATAGTTGTCCCAGATCATTGCAAACACTTTTTTCTGAAATGGAAGCAATGCCTTGTATCAGACCTATGTCTTAGTTTAATATTTTGAATATGTTTGTCATTAATTTTCCACTCCAGCAGATGTGAAATTGCAGGAAAGGGAATAAAATGCCTTTATGTATTGGGAGCACTATAAAGTCGTAAATGATTTTGCAGTCCAGTGCAATTCCAGGCTGTGACATATCAACTTCCAAAGCTGACAAGTTCTCCTTTAACTCTTTGAAAGCTAAACTCTGGATCAAGTTAGCAGTCCTACCCCCACCCCCACCCCCACCCCCCTGAATGTTGGGTGTAGTGCACCCGCACTGAGGAGAGCAAGTGCCGTAGATTATTTGTTTATTTTCTGTGCAACTGTAGGTATCATATTATATGTGAATACTTACTATTTTGAAGAGAAGTGTTGAATCTGGAATTGCCCCATTAATAACCTTTGTTGTAATGTGCGCTGAAAGAGTTAATGTGTACATGCATATCACTGTCTGTTCCAGCACATACCAGAGGTGGAGGTATTTAAAATACGTGAAGAGGGCACTCAAGGGGGGGGGGGTTAGGTTAGGGTGTGGTCTTTGGTCTTGGTCATATAGGAAATGAATGCATTATCACACTTTCAAATATGACAATCGTTCACAAGAAAAGCACCCCCCCCCCACTACATACACACACACACAAAAAAAAAACCCTCTCACAACTCCTGTCACAAAAATGACCCTCAATCCGCACTTAATGGAAAACAAAATCTTCAACTTGTGACTCACAAATATAGTCTGAATCCCATCCGCCCCCACCCCCAATAAAATGTCAATTGGTGACTTTTCTAAACTTTGAGATGTAAACAGTGTAACTGGACATTAAGACCCATTAGACTTGTTTGTAGTACTATTATCTGCAGCTAGCACCAGGGTACTGGATGAGAAGCTGCCATTTATTATAGCCAGACATGTTGGAATGGAGAGAAAGAAGGATGGTTGTTGGCTATTCTTGGATAACAAATTATTAAAAATTTTCCACTGGTGACATAAAGCAACATTAAAATTATATAGATCTCAAACAGCTTGGAATGATACAAGCTGGGAATGTAATAAAATGGTAGGAAATGTAAGCTCCCTGTCCATCCATGGCACAAAAGTATTGACCCTGTTTACATTCTCGAACATTGTTTATATTTCTCTTGGATGGAAAACCACAATTGAAATAGGATATGTTTCTTATGCATGACAATCTTGACAGCAAGTTCCCAGCTTTTTTTCCCACCAAGCAAGGGTCCTTGATAAATCTGAGCAGAATCTATAGCAATTAAAGTAACACCTGTGTGAGGTATTCCATTTGTTTTTATTTTGGGAATTGGAGTCAACCCACACTGGCAGATGCTGGTGTATGTGCAGGTGTGGTGTGGAAAGCTTATAAATTGATATCCAGTTAATTAAATTTGGAATAAATACAGAGATTTCATGTCACCTTGAAACCAGATTACAGTTGAACTTTTTAACTCTGCCAGTTTTAACTCTTCTAGTGCCAATACAACTAAAGTCAATCTACTTCAGTCAAAATGGTCTGAATTATCATTAAAATCCCAGATTTGTATTCTTTGTAAAAAGACCTTTTTAATTCATTCAAGTACCAATATGCATATAGTTCCAGAGAGACTATCCCAGGTCAACAGGTTTACTCAGCATTGGGTGCAATGCACCCAATGTGCGCTGAGAAAAGTCATTGACTCAGTCCAAAATTTGGCATAAAAAGAGTTAAGTTTTGACTGAGTCAAGCAGCAGCTTTCCTTGGTGCAGTTTGGCTGTATTGAATGCATTGCACCCAAAGTGCACCAAGGAAAGCTGTTAACGTGGACCATTCTCATGGTCTGTGCAAGTGTAGGCAAGCGAGAATTTGAATAAAAGGTCAGTTTACCAAGAATAGGAATCTAGTATCTTATGTCAATTTTGAGCACATTAGAGAGATTTCTTAACCCCTTTTCTCCATCAGGCCAACCAAAGCTGGTGCTCAAATGCCATCTGCTGCAATGGTTTTGACTAATGGATTTGAATTGGAATTGCAGATGAGACCTATAAAGATAACATGTCTTAGGCCAAAAACTTTTCAGCTCAGCCGACTTGTCAGTCAGTTGAGCTTTTTGTGATGGGCTGTTGTCCATCTATCCGTCAGTCAACTGTCCATCGTCTGGTCACAATTCACATTTTCAACTTCTCAAAAACTCATCAGCCAGATTCACTTCAAACTTGGTGGGAATGTACCTTGGGTGGGTCTCTACTAAGTTTGTTCAAATGGTCAGGCACCAGTGATTTTTGGATTTTTATGAATTTTTGTATTCTTTTTTGGGGGCAAATCTTAAGAAATCTTCTTTGAATCTGCTCACCCAATTGTGTTGATATCACACAGGAACACTCCTTAGGACTCATAGTTCTTAATTTGTTCACCAGGTGGGGCTGCTAAGTTTTTATGATTTTTTGTGTTTTTCTATTTTTGACTTCTTCTCCAGAACCATAAGTCGGATTAAGTTGAAACTTGGTGGATGTGTTTCTTGTGAAAGGGTCAAACAAAGTTGTTCACTAGGTGGCACTGCTATGAATTCCTTATTTTTAACGATTTTTTCAACTCGGGTACTTATTGGTAAATGCACCTTTCCTATTTATTACTGTGGAAGTCAATGGGCGTGCTAATTCTAATTTACATTTTTGACTTCTCTGGAACCATCATCCAGATTGGCTTCAAAAGTGGTGACAATGTACCTTGGGTGGGTTTCTACCAACTTTGTTCAAATGGTCATGCTCCATCGATTTTTTTATTTTTTATGAAATTTATTTTTCTTATTTTGGCGCCAAATATTTAAAAAAAAATTGTCTTCAAAACTGCTCATCCAATTGCTTTGAAATCACACAGGAACACTTCTAGGGACTCCTAGTTTTTAATTTGTTTACCAGGTGGTGCTGCACTTTTTCCTATTTCTTTATGATTTTTTATGTGTTTTTAGTATGTGTGACTTCTCCTAAACTGTCACTCAGATTAACGTGAAACGTGGTGGATATGTTCTTTGTGAAAGGGTCAAACAAATTTGTTCACTGGGTGGCACTGCTATGGATTTCTCATTTTTAATGATTTTTTCAATTCTGTTACTTATTGTTAATTGCACCTTACCCATTGATTACTTTGTAAGTCAATGGGCATTCTAGTGGTAATTCACATTTTGGACTTCTCTGAAGAAACTGTCAGTCAGATTGACTTCAAACTTGATAGCAATATGCCTGCGGTGGATTTCTATCATGTTTGTTCAAATGGGTGCACTTCAGTGATTTAAAATAAAAAAAATTATGACTTTTTTTGGGGAAAATCTTTTAAATAGTTTAACATGGGAATATTGTATAATGGTTATAACTTAAATAGTTTTGGCCAGATTTGTTTCAAGCTAGGTAGTGATGTGCCTTTGCTAAGTGTCTACATATTTTGTGAAAGTGGTCATGCTCCAGTGATTTTTAGACCTTGACCTCATTCCCAAGGTTACAGGACAGCTGACATGAAATTTACTGTTCACTTGGTAACTTGAGATCTATTTTGAGTTACGACCTTGATGTTTCTCTGTGAAGGTCAACCTTGACCTCAATTCTGAGGTCACAGTGCAACATACATCAATTTTACTCTTCACTATAACTTGAGAACTACCTGAACTGGGACCTTGTTGTTGCACATGTTACTGTTCTTCCATGGGTACAATATTGTTTGAAAATTGCATTTATTTTTGATTATGTATGTACAAGTCACTTTAATAAGAAAATACCATACCATACCATGGCATGGAGGTCTGACTTATTCAGTACATGGGTGACCTTTATCCTATCCCAGTTCACAGAGCCACAAGTGTGATAAACCTCTAGGTCAGCTGAGCATGGGCTGTTCCCACAGCCCTAGCTTTTGTTTTAGCTAGAATGAGTTGGGCACTTGCAAACTCATAACAAAGATAGTTGTGTACTGACTCTTAAACCTAGTCTTAATTGAATTGGCAAAGGGTTAATACACGTGGGCACAACAACAGGATTGAGGATGTTAGAGCTTGCCTGATGCTTTCATGCATGGGTATTGCCATTGACCTGTATAAATGGGTGGGGAGAGGGAGGGAGGGAGAGAGAGAGAGAGAGAGAGAGAGAGAGAGAGAGAGAGAGAGAGAGAGAGAGAGAGAGAGAGAGAGAGAGAGAGAGAGCTACAGTATGGGATGCCTCTGAAGGAGTAAACATTGTGTTAGTCAAGCACAATCTAATCTTGAGGTGACAGAGCAAATCCAAATTGGAACATATGAGACCCTTAAAGAGATTAAAGAATTAAAGTAATTTGAATCTGCAGTGACTCCTGCCTTAGTCACGTAAACAGCAAACGCCTCATACGTAGGCCTGCATAGAGGATAAGAGGTTTTCCATCTCAATCACTTAATGATGTCATTAAGCCACTGTCTCATCAGTGTACAGCTGATTCCTATTAATTGAGAGAGAGAGAGAGAGAGAGAGAGAGAGAGAGAGAGAGGGAGGGAGGGAGGGAGGGAGGGAGGGAGGGAGGGAGGGAGGGAGGGAGGGAGGGAGAGAGAGAGAGAGAGAGAGAGAGAGAGAGAGAGAGAGAGAGAGAGAGAGAGAGAGAAGAGGGGAAAGGGGGCTCATATGCTCAGTTTCCGACCTATCTTGGGAAAGGTGTGTCTTTACCATTTCAAATTCTATCTTTGCTTTTGGCCTATTCGTATGCCAGCAAATGTAAATTTTATTTTATTTCAAAATCTAGGCTAGAATGCATTAGAATCGTCCTTTCAACTACCATCCAAATATAAGGTAAAATTTCCCAGATTTTTTCTGTTAATTGCCACAGAAAATTGAATGAAGATAGTTTTAGTGTTTATTTTCCTGTTTCAGGGAGGCAGGGGGTTAGGTTTATCATGCCAAACAGTAAATTGCACCAAAGATACTGAGAGAAAGATTTTTCTCACAGATTCTTGGAGCCTTACACATATTTCACAACCCCATCAAGGAAATAAGGTCATTTTTGTGATCTCTTAATGTTTTATGCCACGATTTAATTTTTTTTAATTACATTATTATACCTATTAAACTTTCCCCCCTTAACCCAGCCAAAACCTGCTGAGGGTCAAATGTCCTGTGCTTCAATGTTTTTTCATTAATTTCAACAGTAATGAAAAACAATTTGAATGAGAAATTGCAGATAATAACATGGCCCAGGTTAACAGCTTTCCTTGGCATTTGGAGGCTGTAGACCTAGCATTAGCAAATTTTCAGAATGTTAGCTTTAAGGTCAGACCTGTGTTTTGAATATTGCAACGCTATTTCAGGATACATGTAATTAATTCGAAAAATTAGAAAAAATTATACTGCTATGTGAAGTATTTCTGAGTGAAATGAATGGAGAGGTTGTTATATGGGTTTGGGACACCAAAAAGAAATAATACTTTTTTTTCTTTCTTTCTTTTTTTTTTTTTTTTTTGAGAGCATTGTTGACAAGTTTTTTGTCAGCCGTCTGTCATGACTGACTTCAGATGTTAGTTGGAAATAAAAAAAAAAATTGTTGTTTGAGGGTTCAAAACCCAGCCTGACAATATCATAACTTGGAGTTCCAAGACCAAGAACCACAGACACATAGATGTAAATTTCCTCATTTGATAATTGTCTGACCCATATTTCTTCCTGCTCTAAACCCTATAAAGGCAGGCCTCTGTACTGATGCAGCTGACCAGATGCCTTATGCTAAGACACACACAGTTACAGCATAATGTGACTTGCATTCACTAACGTGTATTTCCTTTCGGTATATAAAAAGGTTTATATTTTAAGGGAAAATAAAAAGTGCGTCTCGACTGCTAGGTCACGTTTGTGTATGTTGATGATACTTTTTTTTCCACAAGTATTTCTTTTCTGAAGGCAAAAGTTTGTAAGTGCTCAGTTTTACAAACATGAACATTAAAACTTGAGGCACAAACGGAATGAATTTCATGAGAAATAATAAGGACTGACAGATAAAATTCTTTGATTCAAGCAACAATGAGTGTTAGCCATGGTCCATCAATGTTCATGTTAACCTATTCTTTCTTCAACCACATGGCAGCAGAGTGTCAACCTCAGATATGCCAACTGTCTGTCATCATCAGGGGCAATCCCTGAAATTACCTAAAAATTTGACCAATTTGTGGTGTGTGTCCCACTTCAAAATTCAATATTTGCTGCTTTCTTCTTCATTACTTTTTGTCCCTGATGGTGTTGACTACTTGTCTCTGAAATGGCAATTTTTTATGTTGGCATCGCTGCCACCTTTACATATGAAGTGACCCAAAACATGGGCAAAAATTATGATTTCTTATTCTAAGTATAGGATATATGATTTTGCGGGCAAAAAACATGGAGCCACCATTGTATATCATATATATCAATAGTGCTGTTCATTGTGAAAATTGAAGAGAAGAAATTGTTTCAGCCGTGAAAGAACTTCACAAAAGAATTGTTGTTGAACATTTTTAAGGGGTGCCAGTAACAACGAATCAGTAAAAATTAATGAAGTTATTGAAATGAAGTGTTTTCATTGTGACGGCACACATCTGAGTCTGCATTTGGGACAGTAATTTTGTTTGTAACATTGTCTCAACAAGTTGAACACTTAGAAAAGAGATAAGCTGAAGACGTATGTTGGGGAGGAGAAGGGGGAACATTGATCGGTGCAACTGGGGATAGGGAGGGGTGGGCGGATAAATGTTTGATTGGCAAAGAAACCACTGGGAAGTGGAGGAAAGATTACAGTTATTACAATTTCAGAAAAAGAGTATTACTTTTTTAATTAAAGAATATGCTGTTAAAGGGCTACTAAAATTTCAGAAAATTATTACCACTTTTCACCACTTACATAAAAACCGCCAATACTTTTGGACCTGTATACACTATCAGGGCAACCTTCTCCCCTAAGCTCCATCTTTCATGCAGCAGGGGTGCTTGGCAGGTCCGACTAGTGCTGCTGTTTAATTCATATCCTTGGGGTGACTTCAGTGTCTGATACAATATTCTGGGGCCCTAGTTCTTTATTTGTTCACCAGATGGTGCTGCAATTTTTAAAATATATTTTTATGATTTTTGTGTATTTTCACTATTTTCAACTTCTTCTCAAGAACTTTCAGGCAGATTAAGCTGAAGCTTGGTGGGTATGTTCCCTTGGGTGGGTCTCTAGCAAGAAATTGCAATGAAAATTCACAGTTTTGACTCCTTCTCAAAAACCATCAAGCAGATTCTCTTGAAACTTGATGGGGATGTACCTTGGGTGGTCTCCACCAGATTTGTTGAAATGGTCACAGTCCAGTGAATTTTGAATTTTTGATGAATTTTGTTGTTGAATTTTTTGTGCAAAATGTTAAAAAATCTTCTTCTTGGAAACCACCTGGCCAATTGCTTCAAATTGCATAGGGACACTTCTAGAGACCCCTGGACCTTATTTTTTTCAGTAGGTGATGCTGTGATTTTACTGTATTTTTTTAACAATTAGCAAGGGGATATGTACATGTTAGTAACAGTGATCATGGTCTGAAACTGATGTGACCTTGATACCATAGTTCACAGGACCTCTTTACATGTAGGGTCAGCTGAGCACAGAACTGTCACAATCCTCTTGTTTTTATGCCTCAACCACAATGGGGGAGAGGCATGTTTTTGGATTGCCCATCTGTCCGTCCGTCCGCCCACCTTTGTTAGTGTGATATATTCAAATTTCCTCAATAGATTTTTCTCAAATTTAGTAAACAGATGCAAATCCTGGACTCCCATTAGCTGGTCCAATTTTGAGGTCACTGTAACCTATTTACTCTCTGTCTGAGCTTTGTTAGTGCAATATCTTCATAATGCCAGGATGGATTTTTCTCAAATTTAGTACACAGATGCATTCCTTGACTCTCATTATCTGATAAGATTTTGAGGTCACTGTGACCTATTTACAGCTTACCATGACCTAATTACTGTCCATTTGAGCTTTGTTAGTGCAATATCTGCAAAATGCCAGGACAGATTTTTCTCAAATTTGGTACACAGATGTATTCTTGGACTCCCACTAGCTGATTAGAATTTGAGATCAGTGTGACCTAATTCCTACTTACTGTGACCTATTTACTGTCTATCTGAGCATCTCCAAAATGTCTTGATGGATTTTTATAAAATTTGATGCACTATGCTTTTCTGGACCCCTATAGGTGTTTAGATAATGAGGTCACTGTGACCTAGTTACAGCTTAGCATGACGTACTTACTGTCCATATGAGCTTTTTTAGCACCGTGTTTTCAAAATACAATTATACAATTTGATATGCAGATGCATACCCAGAGCCCCTTCAGCTGATTAGAATTTGAGGTCACTGTGACCTATTACTGTCCACCTTTGTTACCATAATATCTTCAAAATACCTGGATTAATTTTTCTCAAATTTTTTTCAGAAATGTATTGCTTGGCATAGAATATGTGATTAGGATTTGAAGTTACTGTGATCTATTTACATGCAACTGTGACCTTTTAATTGTACATGTGAGCTTTTTTTAACCATGATATCTGCAAAATGCCTGGATGGATATACTGTTTGGTCTGATGTGAATAGCAATGTGTTGGTAGTTTAAGGGCAAGGTGAACAGGGTTGATGGGGAGGCATACCAGTGATTGCATGCAATCACAGTGCTTTAGTTTTAATTTTAAAATTTGCTGTTAAAGGGTTACTATAACTTCAGAAAAATAGTGCCGCTTTTTTAATTGAAAAATATGCTGACAAAGCCTATTACAATTTCAGAAAATTTGTACCACTATATTAATGAAAAATATGCTGTTAAAGGGTTACTACAATTTTTGAAAATAATTATTTCTTACTTAAAAATATGATGTTGAAGGTTATTACAATTTCTGAAAATAAGTGTTATTTTTTAATTAAAAATATGTTAAAAGGTTATTACAATGTTTAAAAATTAGTACTATTTTTTTTTTGCTTCTAAATACTGATGTGATATTGACATTTGACTAAATAATTAAGACTGCATTTTTATTTCTATGTCAATAGCAGTAGGCCTACTACTTTTGTCAAATCATGCAACTTTTTAGTAAAAAGTATGCTGTCCTAAATGCTGACATGTCCCAAATGTTGACTTTTGAGTCAACATTTAGGACAATTTCTTTTTCATTTTCTAGTGGCTGATTCTTCTTCGTCACATCCGCAGGGAAAAAAAGAGCGAGAGTAAACATTTCACATGGGTTTTGATAAAACTATATATCCGGGGACATTGAAGTAGACAAAATGAATATTTGTTGTAATACAGTGTGTGAAAGGGGAAATAATAATTAACAAACTAATAAATGAAAGGAACAGAGGGGGTAAATATTTCATTGGGAATAATAAAGTTATACGGCCCAGGAAAGGACAGGTCACAAGGAGCAGTAACTTTATCATTTGGAAAGTAACGGGTCAACATTTTATTGACCAGGTGAACACTTAGAGAAGGGGTAAGCTAGGGATGTACGTTGGGAAGGGGGGGGAAAATATCATTGGGTGCAATGGGGGTGGGGAAGGGGATGGATAAATATATTTCACCAATGAGACCACAGGAATCTAGAGGGAAAAAGTTACTACAATTTGAGTAAAAATATTAAATATTTTTAAATAAAGAATTAGGCTGTTCTATATGTTGACATGGATTTGAGTCAACATTTAGGTCAGCATTTTTTCACGGGTAGCACAACATGAGGAAATCACTATCTGTGTAAATTACTGTATACATGGCTGACAGATGTTCGTCCCCATGCAACCGTCTGCATAGTTTGCTTACTGTCATGAAGTTCCACTCCTGTTTTGTTGTCTGTTACAGATTTGTTCCGTTCAAACATTTTAATCAGATGACAACAATAAATTTTAGTTGCTTGGTACACTAATGTGTCACATTTTCACTTGGATATTGTGGTCACCAATCATCAACTAGTGTGCCATATGTGTATTAAACTGGGGCTTCATCATCACAGTCTGCATATTTTTCTTACTTTCTGCCCGGACGTTTTACTCCCATCTTATTGGGTGTACCATATTTTTTCCATCCAGTCGTTTTAATCAAACTATGATGCTAAAGTTCAGTCTCTAGATTTAGTAAATTGTACAAGAATGTGTCGTGCTTCCCTCTCACTCGTACGTTTTGGGGCCCAAATGGCATCTAACACATTCAATTGGACAGTAAGGGACGTGATCAAATCCACCAACCACAAGTGTGGAAACTCCTCTCGTGACATTTCTTGCAAGCTAATTTTGGTGGGGATTTCTCGGGAATACTTTTACAACCAGCTGGTCTGCAGAAACATGTGGAATAAGTCTTATGTTTTTCATCAGATTGTTGTAATGCTGCCATCATCAAATAAAACGATGATAATAACAAACATTTCACCCCTGGTTGTCAAAATGAAAATTTTGAATAATAACAGTTTTGTCATTCTCTTGGTGGAAATGATGTGCTGTAACAGTTGCGCTGTAGATGAATTATTATATCACAAAGGTATAATTTTGCATCACTTTTCATGATGTGATACTGAATATATCAAACTCTGATGTATTTTTATGTGAGAGACAGTGTTGTGATTCCGACTGCAAACTAAAGACTTCCACCATCTCCCACAATGATTTGAAAAAAAAAAAAATGTCAAATGTGCTCAAAAGGTTATGGTTCTTTCACAAAGCTGTATGTTTTCTGTGATCTGTACTCGAAATCACAATTTATTCTCAGATCCTGCACCTTCCTTCAACACCCGTAAAACTCTTTAGAGAGTCCTCTGGCTGACTCTAAATTCCTGGATCCACCAGTGGGTATCTCCATTAGACAGACCAGGATCTATGCTGTCAATTAAGTGTCTGCATGGTGATAGCCAGTTTGTGGATTCATTGTCACCTTTGACTGCAGCACTTATTTCACTCTCAGCACCATCTAGTACAGCTAGTTATGATGATAATTGATACAATCAAGACACAGTTGTAACCCTTTCCTGAGTTAAGGCTTACAATGGTATGGCTTAAGCTTAGTACTCAATTAGCACTGTTGACACAACTAGGGCATGTTCTCCCCAAGGGTTAATCCACAATTTTCACTCAATTTGTTTGTTTTTGATGAGGAGTTTAAGCAAAAGCATTAAAGGCTGCTGGCTGACATTTTACATCTGGGCACTTTGAGGTTGGTTCGAGTGGGAAATGGTTAATCCATTATTCTCCATGTTACATTTTATAGCACAGGTCACTTCCTCAAGTGCATTCTTGAGGATATAAAAATATTTTAGAAAAAAAAAAGAAAAGAAAAGAAAAGAAAAAGTAGATTATTTTTTTATGGCAGGTTTTCTGTCAGTCAGGAAGCAGTGGTGAAAGTAAACATTCTGAGAGAGACTGACAAAACAAGAAAACTTTGTTCATTTATTTAGGCCGGCCAAGTTTATGTCTTATACATTAAGTTACTGTAATGGGGTGCCTTAATTGTTGTCATTGAGGTATGTGGAATTTTGGTTGATTTGAAAAAAAGTACTGCACAAGTTTTAGGTCACACGAATGTCACAAAATAAAGAACTTAGTCTAGCTCTGTATATGGGAGAGTTGATATAGGCATAAATATATTATGACAGAGACCAGATGTTGTATATTTGTGAGTTTTATCATGGATAGCTCCTTCTACGGAAAAAAAGTATTATTGGGAAAATTACTCCCTACCCCCGCCCCCAGTCTCCTCTTTTTGCTTTCATTTTTTTAAAATTCAGATTAGGCTCAGAATATTTCAGCAAATTTTACAGTAACATGTTTATCAAATATATTTTTTCATGGAGACTCCGTTGCTGTTTCAATACCTTGATCCATCCCTGTCATTTTGTGACAAGCTTCAGCTTTACTTTGTACAATACACAATCAGTTGTGGAAAAGTCATAATGGAGCATGTTGCCTGTAGGTGGCATTACAGGTACCTTGCCGGGAGTTTCCACCTGTTGCAGTTGGAGACACCAGGGTGTTAACTAAAACTGCTTCATTCATTGGTCAAAAATGTCATGTGATACAGGAAACAGGTGCTGCCACCATGCAGAATAGTGTACACAACATGCATTAATGTTGCAGATTTGAAAGTGTCTAACCTCACTGACTCCTTAATATTTTAAAAACAACCGTAACAATCCGCAGCTAACTATTTATGTCATAAATGTATATTTTGCATCCATGAAAAATCTAATTTGTGTTTTGCAGATGACAGCAGGCAGCAGGAGATTCAACGTGAGAGATGGGAAATCCATGAGAGGTATAAGAGGGAAGGAAGTCATTCAAACAGTCACAGACGAAAGAAGCGCTCAGTCAGTTTGGAACGAAATGCAGAAACTTTGATTGTGGTGGACCATCACATGACAGAGTATTATAGCAATGAGGATATCGAAACTTATGTGCTCACAATTATGAATATGGTAGGTATATTACTGAGATTTCACCATTTTACATTTTCCCACATCATGTGTGTGTAGTGAGTGCCATGTGATATTACTTTTCCTGCAGAGGATAATGCCCCGATACCATGAGTACAGCACAGTGAAACCTGTCTTTCAAGAGCAGCCCCAGACATGACTAAATTACAGGTTTTTAAGACAGGTGGCGCTATGTAGAATGTACAGTTAACCCTTTCCCCTTTAAACTGGTCAAATGCTGGTGGTCGAATTTCGGGTGCTTCAGTGTTTTCAACTAATTTCAATACAGTGGTACCAGCTCTCTGTGGCCACATACAGCAGGTGACCTGCCACTACAGGTAAATCTTACAAAGAAATTGACTCCTATGTCCAAGCTTACTGATCACAAAAAGCAATGCGGCTGCTCACGACAGTTGTTGCATATAGCAGGTACCACTGTAGTAATAAAAAACTTGATTAATAATTGTAGAGGAGACCTATCAAGGTCACATGGCCCATGTCAACACCCTTCATTGGCATGGGTCGGGCACTTAGTGCCCCACCCATGCCAATGCAAGCTGTTGACTGAGTTTTTATATGAGGGGAAAGGGTTAAGATGAAAATTTATTGAGCAAAGTGTCTTGAAAAGTTGGTCTGTCAAGACAGGTGGTTTCTCATTGGACTCATAGTGATATCTTAATTTACAGAGAACCTCTGATAACAGATCAGCTCAACTGAGAGACCGTATTTATCAGGTCACTGTGGATGTTATTGAAACACCATCTCTTTTATGAGACCCGCTTTTAGATCTGCCACAGATATGGTTTTTCAGAGGAGGTACAGGACAGACTACAGTATCTCAATTTTTGTCTGTCATGAGGCCACCAGTCTAAGAGACGTGACATTGACAGTGCACAGCTTCAGGAGGATTTTTTTTTCTTAAGTCATTCATACCAGTCCCTGATTTTTTCTATATACTTACCTAGATTTAAGATGACCGCTATATATTTAAATTCTTCATGAAAAGACCTTACATTCAAGTACCAACATGGCTATTGTCTTCAGTCAGTGGTTTTGGCACTGCCTGGCAAGTCATGCTGCAGCTGCCCTTTGAATAAAAAGTCTCAGACCACCATGTCAAAAATATGACATTTTTTTCCCTTTTGTTTTTAAAAGATACCCGTTGTGAATCATGATTTATTATACTTCCAAATGTTCCCATGCAGTGCAGCACACTGTACTTGTCAATATTTGTCTCAGAAATCACTGTTGCTTGTGCACTTCCTGTGAAAGCACTGCCGTTCCTACAATAGAATATGCACTGAGAGACCCACAATCTGAACTTGGCATCGCCCGAAAAAGGCATTTACATACAATATGTTCAGTGGCAGAAGTCTGCCTTTTGTCTGCTGAACCCTTTTACCATTGGATTAAGCTTCAAATCTGCAGCTTCTGCCTATGCTGGTCCTCAACACGTGCCTGGTAAGCCATAGAGCTTTGACGTGTTATCCTGGTTAGTCCTGACTACATGCCTCGTTGAGGATATGTATCTTTGATGATAGAATTAATTCATGAAGCAGACATTTGACATCCAACTAGTTTTTGTCGATTTAAGTGAGTATTGCAAGGGAATTTATGCAATGAAGGGATGGGTTAAGTGTTGCCAGGGCAGGTGAAGGAGTGACAAAAGGTGTAAGTAGATACAATGAAACCTGTTTTGAGAGACCACCCCTAGAGCAGGCCAAATAGTGGTCATATAAGGCTGGTGGCCACTCAACAGAGGTGCAATAACATGGGAGAGATAGCAAAAGGGACTTTGGAAATATGGTCTTAAAAGGCCAGTGGTCTCTCAAAACAGGTTTCACTGTACAGGGAAGTGAATGTTAGAAAACACAGCTGGTGTACAGGAAGAAAGGTGAAGCAGGGAACAGGGTAGGTCAAGGGTCATACGGCACTGTGAAAAAGGAAGAGGTGCAAAGGGCTTGTTGCTTCTTGTTTTGACTGAGGTGAAATGAGCACAGGACAGTCATAGTTATCTTGTTCAGCTGTGTTTTAAAGATGTTTATTCATTGGTAATATCTGTGTTGACTTTTAACTAATTTATACGATAAATCAATTGATGTATTATCTGTACAAATAAATCTTTGTGGCTGGAAATATGCATCATTTAAATATTCTGTAACTCTGAGCTAAACTTACATGACAGTGAAAAACAGATCTAAAGAAACAAAAATAAAATTTAACTCCAAACTGGATCTCTCACCTCAAGCCCCCCCCCCCCCCCAAGTCCACGAAAAGGTCATGCACCAAAGTATTGTGTACATATTCCATGTAACTGTTGAGTAACAAGGCCCCAAGCCGGACACATGAGCTCATCTCTTATCCACCGGCGCCTAATATTTGATAACCACAGAGTAGTTTATACATATCAAAAGATAATAGGAGAGCCAGTACTGATCCCTGTCTGACAGCTGTCTGCTTGACCCAAGGACAAAATGCTCTGGGGAAAGGTCACATATTTCTTGGCTAAGGCCACTCTGACTACTTTATAGATTTGGTCCTAATTAAAATGGAATCTCATCATAGTTCACAATAAAAAAAAAATAACCCTTTTATGGGCTCGTACAAAACAATTTAATCCCTTTCATAGATCACATGAGATACTCTTATTGACAGAGTAAGACATCATATAGAATAAATATCGCCATTTTGGTGCATTCAAGATAATTAGAAGAGCCCAGTCATGTTGTACTGAATTAACCCTTTACCCCCTCATTACAATTGAAGTGTACGGTTGAGTAACTGAAACCCTCAGATCTAATGTAAACATAGTTCCACAAGAGGCTAAAGCTCATTAGAAATATTATATGATATATGCTTTGACAGATCAGATGATATTTTATCAAAATTATCTTTGGATTGCTGGTAACTGTTGTTTGGCCTTGATACACACACATATGGGTTTGCATTGCTTTCACCACATTGGGGCTGGGAAGAAATTTTGGTTTAAAAGTGGCGTCCCTGCTGGTTAATGTCCGTCATGTACATGTATACAAGGCATTTCCCCATCTTGTTTTTCTACTGGCAAGTTAGGGTAAAACTTAACACATGGGAGAACAGAAACCATCAGGCCACTTGTGATAGTGTACAAAAAAAACATGTTGCTACAACCAAATACATTGTATATACCAAAAAAAATCCACCTTCAATTGTATCATTTTTGTTTTCAGTTGTATCAGATTTTGTCACTTGGTAATTCCAGCACTGTGCTATATACTACATGTAGCCTTTGAACAGTGCTTCTGAGCCTAATAGGCTGCAACTACACTCCTGCAAAAGAACTAAATCAACAACATACCTTGATGTTGAAAAATAAACAGAGAGAAAAGTTGGCCTACTTACAGGCTTACTTGCTCTTAGACTTTGTTATGGAGAGCTATATTTTACAGGGTTCATACTCCAGCAGCTTTGAAATTTGTGGACCCTTGAAGCACTTTCCAATGCAAAATTTCCCTCATTTAAACTAAATGTTTACTCAAATTCAGTTTTTGAAAGACCGGCTTTGAGTTTTAAGGACTTTCAAGACCTTTAAGAAATGCTATGAAGTTCAAGACTTTCAGCTGTGTTCAAGGTACATGTATGAAACCTGTGTTGAAGCTTACTTTTACACATGTTTCTTCATTGACCATGCACGTATTGAGAATTAATTTATTTACAGAACGATTCGCTTCAGTAAATCCGCAGAGGAAATGAGGTATTATGTTGCTGTGGAGGCAAAGATGAGCTATATAATTAGTCATACGTGATGTAAAGCAAGGAATCTAATTTTAACCCTTTCCAGATCAGAATAACAGTGAATAGATTTTGTGGGCATGGGACCGGATGCAATGAGCCCAGCCCACACTGAGGAAAGTTATTGACATGGGGCAAGCCATCCTGAGATGTCTTATTTGCAATTTTCAACAACAACAACAACAAAATCTATTAACATGAAATTTACATAAAAGCATCAAAAAAAGACAATATTTTATATCCTGATGCTTTAGGGCAATTTGAACGGGGCAAGGGTTAATAAAGACTACAGCTCACAGTCGGACATACAAGACTTTCTTTACCCTGTGTTTATTTAGACATTGGACCTCAGGCCTTCATTTGGCACCACCTTGTTTGGCCATGTTTATTTACACGAGTCCAGTCCTTGATCGTCATCACAGCTGTAAGACTACATGGCATCAGACTGACTGCTCCTCCTGCAAAATTTGCAGGAAAAGATTCTTAGGGAGGGATTTTATGGTATTTCATAACAACTGATTCATAATTATGACACATGCAATTGCACACTGCTAATATCACATTAAAGGGTCCTTGTTAGAATTGTAACAAGCTCCAAATATACATTGAATTACTTAGATATAAACAGATTAATAGGCTTAAAGTTGAGAAGTGGCAGTAATGTTATATTTATTTTAGCTGTCACTGGGAACAGACAGAACAGTTTACATTCTAAACACATGTGCATGAGACGATTCAGCAAATTATGTGGAAAAAGTCATCCTTGACAAAGAAAATGAAAATGCTGCAAATCAGAAACAGACAAAATTCCACAGTGAAACTTGATGTATGTAAAATTTGTTAAATTCGACCTGTGTGCCTTGGGTGGTCCTGCAACGGATTTCTTCTGTCAGGGTTTGTGTTTTGATTAGACTTGATGCTTTAATGGGATCCCCAATCCTAGAGTACTTGATAGTTTACAATCCCACGGCTTCATTTCTGAGGGATTACTAGTATTTCTTTTCCCATAATTCCACAAACAATGCCAGGATAAACTGCCTACATTTTTTTTCCAGCTTTGAAGTTAATCCATCATAATTTGTTGGGACTAAATCAGTTGAATCAAATAACCTCTTTGATTAAATGGAAATTGAGGACCTTTAACTGTTCAAAAAATTGTATAGAGCATAAATTTTCTGTAACAAAAAAAAAAAAAGCTTATTTTCTCAGTAATTACCCAGTAGAAGCCCTGTGGGTTGACAGGTTCATGACCAAACCTGGGACATCCCAGAGGTCAAATAAAATTACCCAGAATATAATTGATTGACATTAGATTCTGTATACAGACATGTAAGTGCTTATGTGACAGTCAAGTCTGTCTAGAGTGGGGTCAAGGGGCCAGGGATATTTCATGTTACATGCCTTGGTACTTCCAACCACAACTTCACAGGGGTAATACTGCAAATACAGCAATTAAATATGGCTCTCTAACTTGTGGGCACAACATGACTAAGATCATCTGATGAAACCAGTGACCACAAGATAGAGCCCAATAGAGGAATTTAAGACACCAGATGGCACGACTTGATGGTGTCCATTTGCATTGATTTGGCTATTTTTGCCAAGCAAAAGGCACAAAGAGACTTTTTGTTATGCAGATAAGTAAAATTAAGCAAATGATCGCCCTTGAATGCTGCCCTCTGGGGGCCTAAAGGGTTTATTAAAGATAACACTGCCTCTATAGGGAGAGTATGTGTGACGTAATCCAATTAAGAAATGCCCTCTGTGCAGAGGGAGAGTATGACACTGTAATGTGTCTAAAAGGACAGTGTGGCATAACCCAATCAAAATATAGCAATAGTTCAGAAGGACAGTAAGACAATGTGCTCCCTCTATATGGACAGTATGACATAGCCTAATTGAAGTGCAGCTTCAATGCAGATGGACAGCATGACACCGTGCTCCTTCTATAGGGACATTATGACATAACCCAATTGAAGAGTACCTCCATGCAGAGGGACAGCATGACACTCTACTCTCTGCATAGGCACAGTATGACAATCAAATTGTGTCTGCAGTATAGAAGGACAGCATGACACTGTACGCTCTGCATAGGGACAGTATGACAATCAAAGTGTGTCCTCAGTATAGAAGAACAGCATGACACTGTACTCTCTGCATAGGGACAATATGACAATCAAAGTGTGTCCAGTATGGAAGAACATTATGTGATAGTTATAACATGTCACATGACCATTATGCCACATAATCAACGAGGTCAAAGACCGAGTTGATTATGATGTTATAATGGTCATTGTGATATGTTATAAATGACTTGCAACAAGGGTGGTAGGAACTGACCAACATATTCTTTGGTGCATGATATTATTCCCCTACCTTTTGTGCATGGTGTACTTTGCCGCTTACGTAAGTTGTCACATGCACAGTCAAGTTTGACTGCTTGCTCATGTATTTTCCACTTACCAATATGGCAGTAGAAAGAGCAGGTGGTGGAAGCCAAAATGACAGATTTAAGTGAGTTGGGGAGTATATTCCCACTCAACAGTTATTGTTTCAGAGGAGTACATGTCAAAGTGATGAGAGTGCATGCTACAAGAAACCTATTGCAGGTAAAAAAGCAATACCTTTTTAAAATTTAATTCACTATTTTTTCAGGGTTCATGCCTGGCATGGACACTGATTAAGTGTTGTAAATTGAGTCATGCACATCAACTAACATTATGCCGACAGTGATATCATGCTAGATATGACAGACGACTTGGAAAGTTCTAGGAATACATGTCTTTACTATTCCAATTCGTGTAGTCATCTGCACAGATCCTGCTGGAACAATACCTTAGTTTGGGCTGTTCAGGGGAAGGTGTCAACAACAACGGTTTTTTACAACACAGTGCCTGTAGGTCATGCTGCACTGTACAACACTAGCAATGCTATTGTGTGAAAAGTGTTCATTATGTCTTTACTTTCCTTTACTTTACTTTACTTTACTTTACTTTACTTGTTATTTAATAGTGAAGGAAGACCATAATCCACACTTTTTATGGAAAGAATGGATTATGTGATATGATCAAAAATATACCCAGCTCCCTATTGGTCTGTTCCTACCACCCATGTTACAAGGCACCCTTCTCTCTTTAGGGACAGTGTGGCATGACCCAATTAAAGTACACCTTTAGTGCAAAGAGACACCAATTAGCCAGAAGGACAGCATGACACTGTGCTCCCTCTGTGGGGTCAGTATGGCAAGCTGATCAAAGTGCAGCTTCAGTATGGGACAGCATGACACTGTCCCTCTATGGGGACAGTATGACAGCCTCATCAATGTGCACCCTCAGTGCAGGACATCATGACACTGCTCCCTCCATGAGGACAGCGTAACAACCTGATCAAAGTGCAGCTTCAGTATGGGACAGCATGACACTCCTATGGGGACAGTATGACAACGTGATCAAAGTGACCCTTAGTGCAAGACATGACACTTCCCTCTATGGGGACAGTATGACTACGTGATTGATGTGCACCCTCAGTGTAGAACAGCATGACACTGCTTCCTCTTCTCCATTCAGATGTAAAAGGATCCTCCATGTGGACTGAGGTTGGCTATCATCCTTAGAGTGAGTGCACACATAGGCAGCTTTGCTTCAGAGATGTACAGAATGCTCACTATGCACCATCAATATACAAATGAAATAACCCTAAAAGTATATGATTGGCTGAGTGAGTTGTTAATCATAACTAGGCATTCTAACACCAAGGTCATGATTGCAACACATGGAAGAAACTTGACCAACATGGATGTGTATTAGTTCTGTAACATATTTTTTTATTGTTTACTCTTATGGCACACTCTGTTTCATGATTTGAAGATACACAAAATATTAACTTTTTCTGTTGATCTGGAGAAGTCATTGTTGTCACTTAAATTTCCCATTCATTAGAAAACATTTTGAATGAGAATTGCAGATGAGCCATGTGTTGATTATGTATCCCAAGTCAACAACTTTCGATGTGCAGGTTGGGCAAGGCACCCTTCAACCATCTAAAAGAGCTATTTACTGTTTTCTTTTTATTGGAAAGGGTTATATAAGTTCTTTACATTCCCTTTCATGGGGGGCGGGGGGGGGGGGGGCGCTTCAATGCATTTGGAATTGTTTTAACACTGTTCCTAAATGATGAAATATTGTCACTGATGGTGACCCATGCACAAAGGCATTATTTTCTCAGGAACCTAATTCAAACATCGTATTTATTATTCAATCAGAAAGTCAGCAGTCACTGAAATAATATGTAGGTATAAAGATGGCATGATGTGAATATAAGGCTGACCCAGGTCAGAAGCTTGACAGACAGATTTGAAAAGGATCCAAAAAGACAAATAAGACTGAGCCCTGATATAGGCCTGTCCCTGGTTGTTATCATAACAGTCAAAATCATCGTAAGCAGTTTTAGCATGGCCGTTGTTTTCAAACATCTGTTTGGGATTCAGCTTTCTAGACATTGTAATATTTCTAGCTGGTAACAGATATCCTTGGGCTAAAGGGAAAAAAATTGTGGATTTGACATCAGCTGGCATTATTGGTGGTCACTTGAGCTTATCCCACGCTTTCCCAGTAAAATATATATGTACGTCTGTATGTACGTACATGCATATGTATATATGTACACACACATACATCATCACTGGGAATCCCATTTTCAAATTCTTCATAAAGAGAGCTTTCAGTCAAGTACATGGACCAATATGCTTATAGCCTACAGTAATATTTCCATTGCTTTCATGCTACAACTGTGTAAACTAATGTAATGCAGGAAATCCAAGAACTACTCAGCAGGGCCAGTCAAACATTTTCACATCAGTACAGAGTATGCTTTTGGGATGAGAGGGGGCCAAGGGCAACTGTATTTTCTTTGAAATACATTAAAAAGTTGATTTGATTATATTACATCTCACCCTGCAACAGATGGACATATCATATTTGCATCTCCTCCTCCTCCTCCTCCTCCTCCTCCTCCTCCTCCTCCTCCTCCTCCTCCTCCTCCTCGATGCGGACATGATAATAAACTGAAGTAGGATTTCACCTAATTTAATCAAACTTGGTAGGATAATATTCTGTATGAAAGTCTAGGTCAAGTTCCAAGATAGGTGACCTTTACCCAATTTCCAAGGTCACAGAACAACAGTAATGAATATTCCAACATGGACGCAATAACTTGAGAAGGATTTCACCAAATTTAATCAAACAACCACTTTGTTGATATTGTTTGTCGGAGATTGAAGCACATGGCTGGGAGGAGGGGCAAGAAGTCACTTTGGCCTTATTTGTAGGTCACTGGAATCGTCAGTATGAGAAGGGAGACAACTGGTCAGGGAGCACGGGGAGACATTTGATTTTCTGTCGGAAAATCAGACTGTTTTAGTTTTATTTTTTGCTTACCGAAATATGTTAAAAACATATTTATATAGTAATATTTATTTTTGGGGTGCACGGTTGGCGCAGCTGCAATATGCTCGCTTTTTACCTCTGCGGCCTGGGTTCGATTCATGGCTGGGATAGCAAGTGGAAAGAGTTCCTACCACTCTGACTGTGCACAGTGGTTTTCTCTGAGTCCTTCAGATTCCTCTACCAAACAAGTAGGTAGGAAAGTAAACGCCACCATCTGTGTCATGGAGAGTGATTAATATAGGCTTGGCCTGCTTCGCAATCCATGTAAAAGATATGGGTCCATACTATAGTAATATTGACATGAGGAGCTGCATGAACATTGTATGAGTTAGTGTGAGGATTTGAACAAGTGGCCAAACAGAAATAGCTTTGCATTTTGGTTTGAAAAATCGTAATTTTAAAGTGCTACTTTTAAAGAGGGTAGGGGGTTCTGTGAATTAGTACTCAGTGTACTGATGTGAAAATGTTAATAATTTTGTTTGGCCCCTTACTGACCGAGGTCTCAGCCAATGTATACAGCAGAGTGTACGTGTGTTAACTCTTTCAGTGCTAATTTCAACCAAACTCAAGGTACTTTGAATTTACCTAAAGAGGCCAAATTCATGCTTGTAAACTGACCTTTCATTCAAGCACCAGCATGTCCATCTAGTTGTAGAGAACATAGGAATGACCCCATTCAACAGTTGGTTTTTTTTCGCTCTGCTGTGGGTGCAGTGCATCCAGTGTATGTTGATGAAAGCTGTTGACTCAACTGGTACTGAAAGAGTTAATTTCTGTGAAGCATCCCATGTTAACTCTTTCAGTGCCTCATTATGGACTGAGTCAACAGCTTTCCTGGGCTTGTTTGGGTGCAGTGGGCCCAGAGCGCACCGAGGAAAGCTGTTGTGCGGGACTATTCTACGGAACGTCAGGCATGATGGTACTTGAATGAAAGGTCATTTTACAAAGAATATCAATCTAGCACCCTGTTTACAATTTAGAGCAGCTCGTATTAAGTAGTTTAACTTTAGTCACAGTTGGTACTGAAAGAGTTCATGATTAACAGTTTACTTGAAAACACATAGAACCGGACAAGGAAAGCTGTTAATTCAGTCTTAATTAAACCAAAAAATTGTTAAAATCAACATACAGCTGAAAAAAAAATATTGTCCTTGACAAGCAGCAGGTTGCAACAAGATAATGAGACCACGGATTTCCCATATGCAAGTTTTTACACCTTTAACTCATATTCCATACCAGTCCATGATTTTTCTGTATATTTACCTAGATTTAAAATGACAATTGCATATTTAGATTCTTCATGAAAACAGCTTTCATTCAAGTACCAACATGCCTATAGTCTTAAGTCAGTGGTTCTGGCACCTGCGGCAGCTGCAGCATGACTTGCCAGGCAGTGCCAGAACCACTGACCAGGGCCTGTGACCATAGTATGGAATGAGTTAAATACATGTATTTAAAATTCAAAACATTTTATAGTCTGCAAGCTGGTGACATTTTAAACTTCACCGGTCTACACACAGTTAGCATAAACAACATAATATATGAAGAGGTTGAATAAAAAATAACTACAGTGGTCCCCCTCTTATAAGGCCCCTCTCACCAGAGGCCACCCCTCTTGAAAGGCCAGCATTCTTGTGCAGAAAGTATGGTATTTCCATTATATTCTCCCCCTCAAGAGAGGCCACCCCTCTTACAAGGCCACTTTTTGGCTGCATTTGGGGTGGCCTTATAAGAGGGGGACCACTGTATATATAAAAATATTTCTCCTATGTCTGAAGCTTATCCTGAATGGGTTATTCTACATGGGTATGAAGGGTAAGGTTTTAATTGCAATCTTTCATTTAATTTGTCACTCATTGGTTTCAAGTAGTAGACAAATCAATGAGAGGCCATGGTGCATTTTATAAAATACTGACTCCTCCCACTTTCAAAATGGCATCGTTTTCAAATTTATTTCTCGGATAGAACTTCAATTTGCTGCATATTTGCCCTTTCTAGACATAGGAGAAAGAAAATCAAGTATGGGTGGCCCATTGGGGTCAATGTTGGGATCACTCATTGTGGGATTTTCATGTTTTCGCGAGACTGTGCCCAGCGAAAACTTGAAAATCCAACATATCGTGATCCCAACATTATCCTCAATGGGCTACCCATACTGGATTCTCTATCTTTTGTACTTATGCTTTTGATAAACTCAGTTAAAAAAAAGTCTTCCCACCTGGTCAGTCAACCTTTCAAAGTGTGCGTTGCCAGAAACGAAAATATTTTTAGAGCTGCCCCAATTTTGTCTTGACCAGGAGAGAGTAAACTGAAGTAGGAAGGATCTGCAAAGTGCGAACTGCCACTTTCTGAACATGGGTGGGCCAGCACCAGGCATATTTTGTGCCAAATCTTTGAACTTACATTGATTCCAAATGTACGCAACTTGTCTTCAGCGCAAAAAGCGCCACAAAATTATAAGGTAAATATTAAGGTTGCGAGTACAGCTATTTCAGACGTTAACCCTTTCTGTTCCCGATTGGATCCATATGCTGTGAGGCAGCACCTGCAAAAAATACAGTTCAGCAGATCAGGAAGGACCAACCACAGGGAACTTGACAGTGTGGTCTGTCAAAAACAGGTGGCCTGTTATATGAGGTATAAATAACATGTAAAGTGCTTAGCAGTATATTATTAAGTGGTCTTTCAAGATACAGTAGATTCTCAAAACAGAGACAGCTGCAATTCATTTTTGTGTATGATAGGAGACTTCCACCCAGTTTTTACAGCAAGTAAATAAAGTGCATATATGACGATGTCAGTCAGTAAGTTATGTTTTACAGGCAACATACCATATTCATCATAATGAGGGTCCCTGCTCTAATAATCTTCTATCTGCCCCACCTCCTTGGATTTGGAATGATCAAAAATCAGACCAAAACTTCTACATAAATTAATGCTTTTCACAGTGATTTACCTATACTGTTCAAATGGTCATAAATTTAAGTTAACAAGACCACATTGTAATCTTGTTGATGCCCTGGGCACTGATAGGGAGGAGTGTGGTACCTCCCATATGGATGAAACTCATCATTCTGAGTTTCCTGTTTTAACATCAGAATATGCAATCACTGTTTATCTTTTAAATGATTGATAGTTTTCTGTGTTTATTTTGTTGGACTAGTCAAGCTGACTTATGTTTTATTGGGTCTGATTGCATTTTTTCTGAATAATGGCAGGTGGTATAATCCAGTTCATAGCCTTACCACCAGGGGTCAGAGGTGTTCCGGTCTCAGCAGGTGCAGCCATTGGCCTCAACAGTGTTGTATAATGATCCTGTATCAAGTAATCACCTTTCTTGTTTTTGTTGGCTGTGTGACAAAAAAAAAACATATTACAGGAAATCTCACTGTGGTGAACCAGGCCTTGTTTTGTGGATTTAATTGTTCCAAAGTTCCTCTTATTAGCTGTGATATATACACACAGCCCTATCAGTGTCTGCCAGTTATTATGCATAGCAGTGTCTGAAGATTATACCAAGATGCAGATGTTTGTGAGAGAGGACATCAAGTACGGAAAGGTACCATATATCGCCTCCTAGATTAAAGAACAAAGTAACCATTTGCAGTCCAAAACACTTGAACCAGGATATTCAATATGCATGACAATTTTTTGTCATCAACTTGGATGAACAAACATGTAAATTCTCACTGATCTGGGCTAGCCAGGTTGACATTCTGTCCAATAATGTCTGCCAATTAGCTGAGATTAAGACTCTCAGTGTCTTAATATCAGCAATTAGTTACTGCTGATAATTCAAGGGTGCACAAAGTGTAATCCCCTTCCCAAGTGGCACAAGTTGATCACATTTGAAGCAAGGCTAAAACAATTCAATATGGGAATCAATACTTGAAGCAGCACTTGAGAGCGATAAATTGCATAATTTTATTTATTTGCATAACAAGAATCTCTTTGAAGGTTTTGTTTAGCGAATAGCCAAAGTTATGCAATTGTACACTGTCAAATTTTGCCAAATAAGGTCGTAAATTCCACTTTCGCATATACATGTATATGCTGTGTCATTAGTTAGTGTGCTGTATGTTATGTTGTGAAATGGCAACCTCATTAAATGTATACATTGTATTCCTGAAGTGTAACATGTCAAGATTGCTACAATGAATCTTTTAAAACTGGTCTGAGGCACAAATGGACCCACATGTTTTGAAATACATGTAGTTCAGTTGTAAAACTTCATTAGGGCTTTTCAGTTGAACATTATTTTATCAAAATGTGAATGCCTTTCAAATGTAATCTGTCAGACAGTAATAAACTGTTTACATTATGATAGATTTTTACCCTCGGCACATAAAATGACGGAGGGTATTGTCATCCCCTGTATCGTCCGTCTGTGGACCCATCTTATTGATATTACCGCAATATATAAAAAAAAAAATAAATGTTCACTGTAGCTTAATTAAATTTTTAACAGAGATGCACCTTATAGTGGACTGAGTTCCTATCGAAAACCAGCTCCCTCTAATTATTTTTAAACTTGTTATGAAACTTTTGATGTATTTATTTGAAGGCTGTCTGAGTGGTGTCAACCCTGACGACCTCACTGTGATATCTCATAAATATTGACTGCAGCTTTACCAAATTTTTGTCAGAGATGCATCTTATGATGGACTAGGTTCCTATGTAACACCAGCTTCCTCTTTGAATTCATAAATTTTTTATGCAGTTTTAAAGTATTTAATTCAAGGCCATCTGAGTGGGGCACAAGGGGATGGCGTTATCATAATATCCCAACTAGGACGCATTGCAGCTTCAAATTTTTATCAGAGATGCACATTATAATGGACCACATTTCTATTGAAAACCAACTTCCTCTGATTATTATGTCTCCCAGTGCAATGGGCGGACATATTTTTTTTGCGCCCGTTTCTTCCGCTTCTTCTTCTTCTTCTTCTTCTTCTTCTCCTTCTTCTTCTTCTCCTTCTTCTTCTTCTTCTTCTTCTTCTTCTTCTTCTTCTTCTTCTTCTTCTTCTTCTTCTTCTTCTTCTTCTTCTTCTTCTTCTTCTTCTTCTCCTTCTCCTCCTCCTCCTCCTCCTCCTCCTCCTCCTCCTCCTCCTCCTCCTCCTCCTCCTCCTCTTCTTCTTCTTCCTCTTCTTCTTCAACACATTTGATATTTTGTTCTCAAAATCATTAATTGACTTGAGCCATAAAAGAGATCGCCTGCTAAATAATGATCCTGAGTTTTTTCACAAGATTTCGTGTTAATTTTCTCACCTGCACTATCTCTCTTTGATGTTCCCGCCTTTGCGGCTTTCCTCTTTTTGAAATGCCCGCCATTCCTACTTACCTTTGTTTTTACTTCATTCTTGTGTGAAGACTCAAATCGGAGCAGTCAGTTTGTACGGCAATCCTTACATTGTTATTAAGTGATGTTTGCCAAAGTTACATGGACATGGTAGTTTTGTAGGCAAACATAGTGAACTTTATTTTTGTTGCCTGTGGTGTGGTTTTGCGAGAATTGCAAGTTGAATCTTTTCAAGCTGAGTTGAAATTGGGAATGTCCAGACGTAAGGGACTATGGCCATACAGATCAATTGATTACGTGGCCATGCTTCGTGGTCTTAATACGGACTCTGATTGGTATAATCAGACTGATATTGATCTGGAAGTAGCTTCGATACATGATTCTGAACATGATGACATTACTGTCGAGAATACGGTCGAGCATGGTAATATGCGAAAGGTTCCGATGCAGGTGCCTCTCCTCAAAATATCAGACTCACAACAATATGCTAGCGGTTTAGTGGACAAGCAGGATGCTATAGTACAGCAGCTCGAAACAGAATTGGAGGAGGCCAAGCAACGGTTTAATCATCGCGAAAAGTCCAGAAAGATCAAACAACTGTTGTGTGCATTGCGGACGTGATAACTCAAGAAAGATTTGACTTGGGAAGTTGAAATTTTTTGTGAAGATGTTCCTATATAAAACCTTGCTTGGGATTGCAGATGGGTGACCTTGACATATTTAACAAGGTCGCATGGGCATGTCATGTAAAATTGACGCGGACGCAACAACTCCGCAAGGATTTGACTTAAGCGGTTGAAATTTTGCATGATTATGTACCATAATATGAACTAGGATGGGATTGTAGATGGGTGACCTTGACATATTTTCAAGGTCACATGGCCACTTTTAAAAATCATTGCAGATGCACTCGAGAAGGATTTGACTTAAAGACGTTGATATTTTGTGTGATTATGTTTCTGTGTAAGATTTTTGTAAGACTTTGCTTGTAACTGCAGATGTGTGACCTTAACCTATTTTTCAAGGTCATGTGGGTGTTTCATGTAAAATTGACGCGGATGCAATAACTCCGCAAGGATTTGACTTGAGAGGTTGAAATTTTGCATGATTATGTACCATAATATAAACTAGGTTGAGATTGTAGATGGGTGACCTTGACCCATTTTCAAGGTCACGTTGCCACTTTTTAAAAATCATTGCAGATGCGCTCATAAAAGATTTTACTTAAAGAGGTTGACATTTTGTGTGATTATGTTTGTATGTAAGACTTTTGTAAGACCTTGCTTGTAACTGCAAATGTATGACCTTGACCTATTTTTCAAGGTCACATGGGCATTTGTCAAAAATCAGTGTTTTGAAATGTCAATAAAGAGTGAACCTTCACCATATCTGTAGATCATTGGAATCGGTATGCCTATTTATGAAAATAAGGGTGACAGTAGTAAGGGCGCACGGGGAGACATTTGATTTTCTGTTGGAAAATCAACCTGTTCTAGTTTTAAACTTGTTATGAAACTTTTGAAGTATTTATTTGAAGGCTGCCTGAGTGGCACACAAGTTGGCAATCTTGTTACCATTATGTCTCACGAAGGATTCATCGCAGCTTCATAAAATTTACACCATATTATGGCACCTGTGAAGTCTAAAAAATGCAGAATTGAGGGAAAAAATTATGGGTGCTGAGGGTAATCCGTTCTCTGAATGCTATGTTTGATCCAATGTGAGTGATTGGTAATCAAACCAAGGCAATCAATGATGTCTGAAGAATGACTGAACAAAGTTTCTAAACTGGCATAAGCATCACTGATGGTATGACACAGAGAAAATATCAATTATACTTTTTTTGAAGGTCTTATACTGAGTTATATGGTCTTTTCATGCAAAACTTATGGCACTGTAATCTTATTTTGCGGTTCAGGAGAGGCCATTCCTCTTAAAAAGCTGCAGTTCTTGTGCACCTGGTATGGGAGAGGAGGTACCATGCAGATACCTACCAACTATGGTAGGGAGGCTTAGCACACATATCTAGTGACATTGAAACAGGCTGATAGGCCTTGCAGGTGTATGAATTGCTACAGCCGCCAGGCCAGATCAATTGTACATGTGCGGAGTTTTGTGTTTTAGCCCACTCTGTTCTCATTTATACTAACCTTGTCATCAAAGGGATTTGCATTCTTAGATTCCACATACATGTGATCAGAACCTTCATTCAAGTACAATGTACATGCACAGTATACCTGGTCCAAAGTCAATGGTTTTAGCTCAGCTGACTGACAATTACGTCAGCAAAGCTTATAGGATGGATAATGAGCTGTTGACCATCAATCTGTCATCCATGCATCCATTCACATTTCACATTTTCTCACTTCTCAAAAACTGGCAGCTGGATTCACTTGATGCTTTCTGGAGACCTCTAGACCTTAATTTGCTCAACAGGTGGTGCTGTGATTATTTTTTGCTTCTTTAAAACAAGATTGTGTTTTGACTTTTTTTTTTCACGGTTTCTTCCAAAGCTTAAGTTGGAGGCCCTTCAGACTTATTTTCAAGAATGTAAGTGGACTTGATCTCCATCAATTTTTTTTTCACCACATAATGGTGTTGTCATTTTGTGATTTTTAACAAGTTGTCAAAAGTCGGAAGATTGTTAAGGGGATATGTTCATGTTAGCAACAGTGATGATGGTCTTAAAGAAAGGTGACCTTGATATTATTCTGAAGTTCGCAGGACCACTTCAGTATTTGCAAGTAAGGTGAACTGAGCATAGGACTGTCACGGTCCTCTTGTTTTGCATTGCCAGGGAAGTCATGCCAGATTTGGCAAAACAAAAAGCATGGGAAGGTTCCAAGTTTTAACCAAGTCACAGCTTTTATTACTGCACCCTCTGCACCCAAAATGCACTGAAAAAGAAGTTGACCTGGATTATTCTTATGGTCTCTGCAGGCATGCTGGTGCTTGAAGGATATGTCAGTTCAGAAAGAATATGAATCTAGTTGTCAATTAAGGAATTAAGGACCCCAAATGGTGGCACTTGACTGTGTTCATTTACATAATGTGGCTGTTTGCCAATCAAAAACTTCAAAGGGATTTGTTGTTATGCAAATAAATAAAATTATGCAAATGATTACCCTCAAGTACTGCCCTTTGGGGTCCTAAAAGGGGCGATTCAGACCACACCAAGTTTTGTGAAATTTGGCAATGAAAGAGTTAATGCTTTGTGGCCTCCTGCAAATACTAGGTTGATTGATACATGTATACCTGTATGCAGTAGTTCTCCTGAGTTCCAAGTGTTAACAAACAAATCCTGTATAGTGTGTGAAACTGATTGTACACTTAGGTAAAACAGTCACGTGTGGAACCAAACATCAATGCAAATGTTGTCACTTGAAAATCCAGATGCAGTCACCAGTTGGAAGTTCATGAGGTTCAAACTAAGTGCTGCTGTTGACGTATAGGCACAGATATAAGGATTTTTTTTGGGGGGGGGGGGGGGGCGAGTAAGGCAGGGTTAAAAAAAAAAAAAAATCATTTGCATCAAAAATGCTTCATTGAGTCCTGATATTTTGATGACTTCAATTTTGTATGGGCAAAAAGTTTGTATCAAGTATCAAGGAGTCCAGATCTAGACTTCTTGCTGATATGTACATGTACTGAATGATTTGAAGATCAGTTGAGACCTACCTTTCTTAAGTGCAAACATTTAGAATATGTAGTTATTTCCAGCATATTTATTGTGATTATTTGCAATTAAATTGCAAAAGATCTGCAACTTTCCCTGGGGAATTCCATCGTTCCATTAGAATTGAAAAGAATCTTTGTCATGGCAGGACAAGAATTTCCTTGTAGTCATTTTTTGTGTCCAAATTTTCACAGTAATGAAGAAAAGAAGTCAAAAATGTCATAGAGGTGACACAAATGGATCCCAAACATAGGTGAAGTTTTCAGGCCATGCATACCTTTCTTCCTCTTCAACTTTTTTTTTTTTTTTTTGTGATGCGACAGGCTGGGATATTCTCCTGATTTCAGTCAAAGTAGGATGCCTGTTTGCAGACTAAACATAATGCTATCAGTGTCAAGAAAACTTACTGGAATATACAGATACATAAAAGTCCACACTGGTCCAATCATTTTGAGCATGGTTCCAGTATGCTCATTACAGGTTGTACAAATCTTATCTCAAGTACTTCAAAGGCCAACTCCAGCCTAGATAACATTTTTGCTCTATTCCCTTGTGTCTACTTGTAATTAATATTATGAAGAGGGTCATGTTTGGGGGGGGGGGGTGGTTGTTCTGCCACATCTGATGCACAGTGAAGTGCTCAGTTAGAATCTGGTCATTACATGCCTAATCAGTGTAATTGTTTACCAGTGATCTGAGGGCCCCATGGGAATAGAATATAACATGGCAATCCTTAAAGGGACATCACTTGAATGTTTGAAAACTCCAGTGAAACAAGCCATGTAATTGCTGTGGCCTAATCACTCAAAACAACAAAACACAGTGTGGTAAAGTACAGATTTGCTGCACTTTTCAGCATTTTGATTTCTGAAGCATCAGTTGCAAGAATTGCAACAGCTGAACCTGAACTAATGCTTGTCAGTCAATTCACTGGGTCATAATGATGAACAAATGTAATAACACCCATAGAAAATATACAGGGTTACTGTGTAACTGATATCATTGAGTTTATTCCTTTAAACTTGAGTGTCCCAAAAAAAATTGGCAGTTGTCCATGGAAATTTTATGTTGTGTGAATTTTATGATAAAATTGCCCCAAAAGTACTCAGTGCCCCCAAGGTTGTCTACAATACCTGATTCAGTCCATACAAGTACACTGCTGAATGTTACTTCTCTTTCTTAGGAGTTCAAAGCAAACAGCATTTATAACATGTATGTCTATGTCTAAAAGAACAAGCTTTTTTCCACACATCTCTGATGAGAGATTGGTAAGATAAGTACCTCTGATAAGATTTGAAATATTTCAAGTGATTTGTCAGGTTGGGATTATGTCTGGGTCAACTTGAGCTAATTTTCAAAGTCAAGGGTCACTTATATGGCATCCATTTCTGTGCTGTAACTTCTAATGAACTAAACAAAAGTTGGTGAAACTTGTTTGGTTATATACATCTGTATAAGATCTAGGTTGGGATTGTATTAGGGTCACCTTGACCTTCTCACAGGTTTTTTAAGATCTAACTTGTTTCCCTGGGATAATTGCTCAAGGACTTGAAAAAAATTAAATAAAATTTGGTAAGATTATGTATCTTGATGAGATCTAAGTTGGGGTTGTAACTGAGTCACCTTGACCTAATTTTCAGTCAGAGGGTCACTTATGATAAGTTCATGTCTGTGTGATAACTGCGGACAAATTTCATGAAATAGGACGGGCTTATGTGTCTGGGTCATATCTAGGTTACGGTTGCATTTTGGTGACCTTGACCTAATTCTCAAGGTCACTGTGAGGGTCACTTGTGTGAGTGTGGTATTCATGCAATGATATCAGTTATCTCTTTCAGAGAAAAAAAAGGTTCCACAAGGAGACTTTGTCTGGCAAAATCAGTTACTTAATTCTGCTTTTTCAAATGCTGGTCTTCTCTTGCAGGTTCAGACTCTTTTTCATGACTCAACAATTGGGAATGCAGTCAATATTGTGCTGGTTCGACTTATGCTGCTGGAGGGAGAGGAGGTCAGTGGTGCCACCTACAATTTGAGAAATTGTGAAGCAGTTTCTATGATAAAAGAGTTTCCTGTGTAAAGTACATAGAGTATTTAGAAAGTCTAAATTTGTAAGTCTAAATTCAAGGACCTTACAGAATAAATAAATCATTTATTTATGTAAATATTTGCTGTCTTTTGTCAGCATTTTAGTCTGTTCTCTGAGGGTTTCAAGTTTGAATTACATGCGAAAATCATCTTTGATTTTCTTTTTTTCTTTTTTTTTTCCTTTTTTTTTTTGGTTACAGTCAAACAAAAAAAGTCACATCAATAAATTGTTGGGTTTTTTTTGTTTTTGTTTTTTACTGATGTAAAGCTTACACGAAATTTAAGTCAGACTGACAGTGAAGCTTACTGACCTGCTTTATGAAAGAAAGTACATGTAGAGTCATGTATTGACTGTCTCATTGTATTAGCAAGAGTTTATTCTTTTTTGGAGACCGACTTGAACTATTGGCTCATGTCATTACATGCATCGCTGTGTTTATCACCAAACATCAGCATCAAAAATATACTATTTTACCACACACAGTTCAATGATGGAAAGGACGAACAAATATAAGGATGTGTATTTGAGAAAATGTGCATTGGGGTAAGTGTGTATTGTTGCTCGACAGAAAGGCTTGAAGGTGATGCACCATGCAGACACAACTCTGGGCAGCTTCTGCAAGTGGCAGAAGAAAATAAATCCCAAAGACGACCGCCACCCCAGTCACCATGACTTGGCTGTTCTGCTTACTAGGTACGTATAGACAGATCCATAACCAAACTGATTGAATTCAATTTGAGTTAGTTTATTAAGTATGTATGATAGCCCAAAAAATTATTTCATTTTTGACCATCATCATTTCAGCATCCCTGAGCATTAATTCTGTGCAGATCGTCACTGGAGGATAAAAAAAAATATGAGCTTCGTAGGTTTCAACCTGAAGAAGGAAAAACACAGAACAATGATTCAAAGCTATATTCACACAAACCTATTGATAACAGGAGTGCCATAAAATGGGAGCTCTCCCCCCCCCCCCCCCCCCAACTCAGTGTGTAATTTAATCAACGGAAGACCGAAGCTACAGATTTTGTTGACATGTTCTAGGTGCAATGTACCCAGACCAACCTGAGAAAAGCTGCGGACTAATAACATATTAGTCTTTAACTCTTTCAGTGCCTACTGCAACTAAAGTCAAACTACTTAAACTGCTGTGAATTAAAATAAGGGTGCTGAGTCCTGGTCCTTGAAAAAAAGACCTTTCATTTAAGTACCAGCAAGGCCTTCTAGTTATATGTAGATTATAATAGTCCAGTACAAGAGCTTTACTTGGTGCACTTTGGCAGTAATGCACCCAAAGTGTGCCAAAGAAAGGTGCTGACTCAGTGCAAAATGTGGCACAGAAAGAGTTCTAGAAAGACGGGGGGGGGGGGGGGGGGGGGGATTGGGTGGACAAACCGGCAACATATGTTTCTTCATGACCAAAAAAAAAAAAAAATGCTGCTTTCTGGGTGATTTTTAACAGGAAAAAGTGGCATGCTGATACGTTGGTGTCCGGATTCTTACCAAAAGTGATTGACCAAGGAGATCCTTTGATGATGTATTTGAAACATTGTAATAAAATACATGTATAGGAAAAACACAGATATTTCTCAAAATGTTAAAACCAAATACCAATTAGAAAAAGATATCTGCAATGAAAAAGCAAGCATCTTGTATAAATGTCTTAATGTAAAAAATTTACCAGTACAATTATCCTAAAATCAGTAAAATAAGAAAGCATGTCACTTATAGATGGCACTGCAGGTAAGTTCCTCACAGGTATCCACCCGTCGCAGGTGAAGGCACCTGGAGTCTGAACAAAACATCATTTATTAGTTCAAAACGCTATGCAGAATTACGTATGTGACATGCTGTATTACATGCCATTTTACCTGTGTCGCTATTGCAGGAAGAATATCTGCTCACGGATGAATGAACCCTGCAGCACCCTGGGTCTGGCCCAGGTGTCTGGACTCTGCCAGCCTCATAGGAGTTGTAACATCAATGAGGACACTGGGCTGTCTCTTGCCTTTACTGTCGCACATGAAATTGGACACAAGTAAGTTTACCTAGTTGGTCTTGAAACTTGCCTGGATAGACAGACCTTGATTCTTCCATACAGTAACCAAAAAAAAGGGGGGGGGGAGATTTAAATTAGCCTAGAAGTACATATACTAAATCCTAGATAACCCTGTAAATTTCTATTCATATGTCATGATTTTTTTATGTCCTGTGTTTTACCATCATTCTTGAATTTTCAGTAAAGGTCTCAGAAGTGACACATATAGCTAGGAATATTTGCTTCAGTGATCAGCATCTGTGCCGTTTCAAATTGACTGTCAATTAAGAGTTAACCCCCCTCCCTCCCCACAAAAATATTTCCAAATGCTCCGTATCATCTGCTTGTGTAATTGGTTGTGAAAGGAAATTTTTGGATAGAAAATTATGGATGACATTTATCAGTGCTAGTATGTATTACATCAACAGCTTTCTTTAGCTGGGTTAGGCACTTAGTCAACTCCTGCTAATGTGTTGATAGATAGCCATTGACTCAGTCTTGTTCTACAGAGGAAATGGCTGGCAGTCCCAGCATGAACTCTCTCCCTTTGAAATAAGACTGAGTTTTAAGACCAAGTGAACAGCTTTTTTTGTCATGGTTTGGGTGCTACTTAAATGCCCAACCCAGGCCCATGCAGAAATGCTGTTGACCTAGGATATCTTGATATGGAGGTCTCATTTACAATTCTTAAATTCAAATTTGGTTTCATTACTGTTGAAATTAATAAAAAACATTAAAGCAGGTGACATTGTGAGAACCAGCCAATTGTGGCTGATTTAAGGAGGAAAGAGTCAATAGGAGAACAGCATAGGTCTGTCTGGGCTGGTTGTTTTGGGATGAGGGACGAGAACTGCTGGTTAGATTGGACTGATGTCAATATGCTGCCATGTCTAGTGTTAGTTACATAGGCAGATATTTTATGGAAAACATTTATGCAAACCAATCATTGCTTTATACATGCTATTTTTCAAACTAGTTGAGAATTGGGCAATTCCTTTATAAATATGCTTCACATAACCCACTTTTTAAAATGCTTTTTTTTCCCTAAAGACTTAATTTGTTAATTTTCCTCATTCAATATGGTACTTTCTTAACAACCATACTTTTGTTTAAAGACATTGCAATGTTTTTGTCACTGAAGTCAAGGTATATGGGTGGCGCTTGTGTAATTTATACAATTTAATCTATCTGATACATGTATTTGTAGAAATTCTATTCTCAATGTACGACAAATGTCAAACAATCAGTATGAAACAAAAACATCTGAACATGACCACAACGTTTTACAAATCATCTTGCCAAAAATGTCATGTATGTAGTCTGTTCAAAGTTGAATAAAAAGCAGAAAATAAAAAAATGTAGACTTAATACTATATTCTGTTCACATTTAGCAGCCTGCTGGCATGATATCAAAGGTAAATAATGACCAGGTGAGAAAAAGTTGGCCACCTGTATAATACAGAGTGGCTGACTCTGTGCCAAACTGGGCAGCATTAATTTGTTTTTTTTCAGTGCACAACATTTGACCCATATAGTTCATTTTACTTGTTTGTACATTGTTTGCTGCGAGTTGTCCAAACTTACGTGAAATTATAAACATATCCTGGTACACGTGTTGGGATGTAAGCACAGGGGGACTCTATTGGGCCTAAAACCCTGGTTCATTTTTTCCTCGATCTTGGCCCAAAACATCCTGACATTGACATAATTTAGACTCTGGCTATTTCCAGGAAAAGGGTTAATAGCCTGATACAAGAATATATCACCATAATGTATCACACCCAGTTAACTCTTTGCCCTTGGATTCAGACTGAGTCTAAGACAGAGTCTACAGCTGTCCTTGGCATGGGTTGGGCACTAATTTACACAAGGAAAGTTTTTGACCTGGCCAGGTCATGTTGTCTTATCTTACACTTTATCTACAATTTTCATTAAAATTGTTTTTGATTACTGTATAAATTGTTTATTAAAATGTTGAAGCAGATGACGTTTGACCACGAATGGGCTTTGGCTAGTTTAACTCATTCCATACTATGGTCACAGGCCTTGGTCAGTGGTTCTGGCACTGCCTGGCAAGTCATGGAGTGGGTGCATAACTTGCCAGGCAGTGCCAGAACCACTGACTTAAGACTATAGGCATGCTGGTACTTGAACCAAAGCTCTTTTCATGAAAATTAAATATGCAATTGTCGTCTTAAATCTAGGTAAATATACGGAAAAATCAGTGACTGGTATGGAATGAGTTAAGTGCAAAAGGGCTAAAAGACTAAAGAACTTCCACCATAATTCGTATGAATTGTGTGTAATGTTAAGAACGTGAAAAGCAAAGTACCATACAAATATACAGAAAACAATGAAGATGGAAGTTGGAAGTGATGATATACATTTAAAATAATTGTCAACTTTAATATCAAATAAAACTTTAATCTTCAAAAAATACTTGGTGGCCTGTGAAGACAACTTTTTCTGTGAATTATTTGACATGGGAAATGCATACATCTGGGTGCCTTAATGGAGGTGTCAAACATAAAGGTTAAAAATGATCTTGCTTCTAATGCAGCCCTTTTGTAAATGTACTTATCTGCAGCATCATGACATGGTTTCATTACAACATTGTGGAAATATTTTTTGAGCACCAATGTATCACAATTCCATTTCATCATTAAGGTCGTTGGTGAGTCAACACCTGTGTGTATCACATCATAGGTGTCAACCCCCAAGGACAATTGACCAGGAGGTTCTTGTAAAAATTGCGTGAAATCAAAGAAAATAGTCAATTTTGCCTCAAAATCCCTGTCATTTGAAGAACTTTTTGAGACTGCAAACCGGAGACTCCCACTGATAACTTGACAGTTGACAGCTGTGTCACATTATGACTCTGTTTTATTAACATGTACATGTATCGCTTTTAGTGCATTTTATCTTGAGGTAGATAAATCTCTCTTTTAAGAGACTACCTTCCTTTTAAGACCACATTTATGGGGTCCCTGACTCTATTTCATGTTAGACTTCTTTTGAGAGACCGCCTGCTTTATGTGACCACTTTTGGACCTGTCCTGGGGGTGGTCTGTCACAAGGGGGAGCCAGTGTACTTTTTATGTTCATTAAAGTCTAACACATAGAAACAACAGGGGAAATATTGTGTGTATAAGTTCATATAACACAAAGACAGAATGTTGTAGACCATGAACAAAAACATCTGGTTCCACATTCTGTCCATAAAATATAAACCAGAGCAGACGTGTACCATGCATTATGTTACTTTAATTTTTCTGGACTATAAGTATATGTAGGGTTTAACACCTTTGGCAAGTCATGTATCATTACAAGTGATTACCAGATACCTCTGATATACATGATATATGTGTCATTTCAGCCAGTCAGACACAACTCAATACAACTACAGAGACAGGGACACACGTCTGTCTTGTATAATTGTCAACTCCAATTCGTCATACACCCAGATCACACAGGCAGATTTTGTTTGTGTCGAATGATTTAGGAGGACATTTTTCTTCCTTTTTTGGCACAAAATAAATGATACAAGTCAACACAATGAATTATTCAATAATTATCAAAACCATAAAAATTAAGGTAGGCCAGATTAAGTTTCTTCAAAGAATTCTGTTTGTGCGTATCAAGTAAATACGAACAGAAAAATCTCTGATACAGTACGAGTGTCACACAAATCAGCACTGAATTATGTTTTCTGTCAGCAGCCTGCCGTGGGTATATAGGAGCCAGGGGTACAAGAAGTACAGTAAGAGACTTTGGCTCGTGTCAGGTTTGTGAAAGTCACACAAAAAACTCTTTGTATCCAGCTTTTTCATATATCATAACAAATTTTATGCAAGACCAGAAGGGGATACTAAATTAAAGATTTTGCACATAAAACTAGCTGCAATTTTTCTGATAACTGAGTGTGTATGCTTTGTTTTGGGAAAAACGTTTTGGAGAGCCAAGAGTGGTTAAAAGATATGAAACATAATTATCTAATGTATCAAAGAATTGTGTCAATTACTGTATCATTTTACTGTTCTTCTCCGATCCAAATTGGTTCTTCATAAAAATACACCAAAAATAGTTATTAAAAAATCAAACTAAGAAACAAAACAAAAACTGTTCCACATGACCATAGATCAATTTTCCAGTACAGGTAATCATTATTTGGCCCATGTAAATTTGACAAACAGAAGGCCAAGTAAAAATCTCCAAAAATTGAAAGTAACAGTCACACATTTGTTTACAAATGCGGCATACTCTCATAATAATTTGTTTTAAAAAATGCATGCTCTGATTTGTATTTGTTTGTTGGGCCAGAGATTTACATTGGGAAGGAGCTATATGAATAATTAACTTAATACATCCTTCATTAACTTGGTATGCTCTGGAGTTTTTTTTTCATACACATGATACTGTTTCAACATTAAAGCCACTTAAGACAAACCTAGAAGTAGTTTCTGAGGAGAGGGAGGCAGACAGAGAGAGAGAGTGTGCAGTGCTCTGTCATTGATATAGCCAATTGGGGCAAAATATCATAATTATACACATATTGTTAAAACTTTCAAAGATTGGTGCATGTTTGCCTGTGAAGGGATCTGTCTGTCTGTCTGTCTGTCTGTCTGTCTGTCTGTCTCTCTGTCTCTCTCTCTCTCTCTCTCTCTCTCTCTCTCTCTCTCTCTCTCTCTCTCTCTCTCTCTCTCTCTCTCTCTCTCTCTCTCTCTCTCCCCCTCCCTCCCCCTATATTTATCCAAAATGGTACGGTATGTCAAAAATTGCAGACAGCTGATGATTTTGGAATATGACACTGGGAATGGGATGGGTTGTGCTGAGGTGGCATTTTTCATATCTTGATGCCAGGTAATATTTTTATGAATGTATATGATATATGGTGTCAGTGCAATGACTTTATGAATTAACCAGTGTAGAAAGTATATGAGGTGGTGAGTGACACAGTGAGGTGGTCACAGTGCACTTTGGCATATTAATATCTTTCAAAATTTCCATTGTGTAGCAACCTGAATTTTGTGTTTTGGTGTACAAGAATTCTCCCATATATTCAGAAAGAAAGAAAGGGATGAAAAAGAATGAAATTGATTATGGTATCAGTTTGGAAGCCCGTCTGGCTGGATAAGAAGGCCTCTTGTTTCTTCATTGTGGATAAGGTCAGCAGTCTGAGAGAGATTCTGGCAGAAGCATAGAGTAGAGAGTTGTAATGTTTATGCCAGCTGTTCATGTGAGGCCCTTCAAGGGGTTTTACAGATACATCTATTAGCACATAACTATTGGCTAAAAAAATTTTAGTTTCACATACTGGGGGGTTGCAGTGGCCAAGTGATTATTAGGGGATTGGAGAACATCAGAATGGCACTTGAGGCAAATTTGTCTGACATTTCATTTGAAAAGTATAATACATAGAAACTCCTAACTTGGCATGATTATACTTCCATACATGAAGTCTTGAGTTCTTGTAAAGAGGTTCAATCATTTTGCAAATATGAAAATTAAGCCATTTGAAAATTCAAATCTTGAATGTCTCCAAAACTATTATAGGTACAGGTAACAAATCCAACTTCAATTGATATGGTTGTAACACTGCACATTTTTGTAATTCACATGTAACCTCTAAAGGTCAAAGGTCAAGGTCATTGTCATTTGGACCTTTGAAATATTCGTCTAGCCATAATTCTGTAAATTTTTATCCAATTTTGATCATGTTGGGCTCAAATTGTAGATATTGCAACACTGCACATTTATGTAATTTACATGTGACCTCTAAAGGTCAAAGGTTCAGGTCATTTGGACATTTGAGAAGTTTTCATCTAGCAGAAATTGGTCAATTTTTATCCAATTTTTATCATGCTGGGCTCAATTTGTAGTAATTATAACACTGTACATTTTTGTAATAGACATGTGACCTCTTAAAAAGTCAAAGGTCAAGATCATTTGGACCTTTGAGATTTTCATTCCAGTCATAATTCAGCCAATTCTAATCATTTTGGACTGAAATGGTAGGTATTGCAACACTACACATTTTTGTTATTGACATGTGACCTCTAGAGGTCAAAGGTCAAGGTCATTCAGGTCTTTGACAGTTTCACCTCGCCATAACTTGATCAATTTTCATCTGATTTGGTTCATGTTGGGCTGAAATTTTAACCATTGTAACACTGTACGTTTTTGTAATTTACAAGGGACCTCTAAAGGTCAAAAGTCAAGGTCATTTGGACTGAAATTTTCATGCAGCCATAAGCTTAAATGAATGTGAAGTACCAAAGGACAAAAGTTGTAGCATTTAATATTTACAACTTTTGAAGGCACACAGACAGATTTGCTTTGAAGCAAATCTCCTTTTATAGTGCCCTTGTATGACAATGCTCAAAAATGTATGTACCATTAGCATTGTTGTATTATAATTTTTGAGGGAATAATTTTTATTTTTCTTTCTTTTTTATTCTTTTTGTGTGTGTGTGAACACACCAATGTTGTTTCTTCTCAAGTTCTTTATACCTATTTTTCCACTAATTGTTTGTGGCGGCTTAAACTCAGACACCACTCAACCCTGAAGCTTCAAATTTTGGATTGGTAAAGTACCAATAGTAAAGTTATGTGTATAATTCCAAAAAGTTGACAAGTGGAAAATTATGCATACTAGTGGCAATTAACATGTATGCTGGCTTCTATAATATCCTGACTAGTATGATGTCCAAAGGGTATTATGTATTGAAATAAGGTCAGAGGTCAAGGTCAGGGGTCATTTTCAATGTCAGAAGTTGATATCAAAGTCAGGGGTCAAAGTCATAGGCCACTGTCAAAGTCAAAGTTCAATAGCAAGATCATTGTCAAAGTCAAGGTCAGGGGTTGAGGTCAAAGATCAGAGGTCACTGTCAAGGCCAGAGTGTAAAAGTCATAGGCCAATATCTAGGTCAGAGGTCAAGGTCCAGATCAGATGTCACCATCAAGGTCAGAGGCCAATGTCAATGGTGACCAGAATTGCATTAAATAGCGTGAAAATGGAAGTTGCCAAGAGCATTAAATATTGCACCCAGCAGCAGAGACCTGGACCTAAGCCTGAGTTGCCATTCCAAGTTCAGTCCATAGATTTGTAGTGTAGAGTGCATCAAATAAAGAGCAAGCAGAAAAGCAAAATTTTGCTTTATGCTATTTGGGAAAATCAACAAAACTTGAAGTGCTTGAACTTTGATCTCCAAACCTAATACACAAAAAGATACTACTAAAGATTCAGTTGGTTACAGACACAACCAATTAACAGTGAACAGTAGTTGTATAATTTTAATTTATTCAAGTTTTGAAGACACAGATTTGCTTTGATGCCAGTCATCTTTTCTAGTTTCTGTGTGTGTGTGTGTGTGTGTGTGTGTGTGTGTGTGTGTGTGTGTGTGTGTGTGTGTGTGTGTGTGTGTGTGTGTTTGCAGGACAGTTATATATTTAGTACACATTTTAGTTATTGGTGTGTTTCCATAAACTTTTGTTAATTCATTCACTCAGTTGTCAGTTTTGGTTGCCTTTCAAACAGCAATATCATGCAACCAGTGAACTCTTGTTTACCACTAGACTGCATCCTATAATGCCCAACCCCACATCCAAGGGCCCAGGATCCAACTGCTTATGCTAGTGTACAGACTTTATATGAATTATTTAAGGATGACAAAGTATATTGTAACTTTGTATTTATTATTCATTCCTGGAGAACATGATTAAGGATATTGCACAAAATGTTACATTTACTAAATACCTAAATATGATATATGGTGTATATTATTTATTAAGCCTCTTACTATCAAGCAATCCTAGTCAGGAAAAGGTTGGCTTAGCAATAATTGGAAATTCAGTATATGCAGTGTGCCCAATTGTTTTTTTATCTTGCATCAGTGATGACCTGCATATTGTATTGTAATGTTAACAATGACTGAAAGACTGCTGTTGTTTGATTAATTACACATCTGTTTTCTATACGAGATCCACATAACATAATTTATAGTCATTTCATGAAAATTCCACTTTTAGTATGCTTTAATGGAGATTATCAGATAAATTTCAAAACGAACCAATTGAATTGCGTACGTTTTATGACCTTTAGTAAACAGAAAATCAACCTGCTGGAATACTCTAGCTCTGCATGTGCAACAGTCCATTTTACATGGACATCTTTTACAGAAAATCATTTTCCAAAAGAACATAATTGGGGGTCAATTAAACTGCCAAATATGGATGCACAAAATGTATGCTGCTAGGGCCCTGTCATTGTCAGCATGTCCAAATAAAAGGGGGACATGTGCTTCTAATTTAGCTTACTTGGACATTTTAAACATGTTTGAAATGGATTTTCTTTCCTCTTTTACACATTATACCTCCTTTGACGTCAGTTAACCTTCTAAGTGCTAGTCACCACAATAGTCACAAGTGTCTGAATTATTAAATAATCCTACCATCAAATTCCTCATACAAAGGTGTCTCATTCAAATACCAGGATGTCTGGTCTAAATTAGACAATGGTCTGGGTGAACAGCATCCCTTGGCACATTTAGGGTGCATTGCACCCAAAGTGTACTGAGGAAAGTTCTTGACTCAGTAGAGTAATGAGCACTTTAAGGGTTAAATTTGTTACCTGGGCAGAGGCAGAGGTCACTTGTTTAATGTAAAGTAGGATGACATGAGCTCTTATTGACCCTGTGGACACTGAGTCAACAGCCTTGCTTGATACACTGAGAGTGTGCGGTGGGAGGAAGATGGTTAATTACCTCTATCATCCTGACTGAAAAAAAAAATGTAAAAGCATATATAATTGACAACACTTGACCATTTCTGGTAATTTTTAATGGGGAAAAATATATGCATGCTCCTACAATCAGTGTTAGGTTTCTTAGGGTTAATTAACTGTGGCACAAATGCTAGGGAAAACACACTGCTTCACTGCCAGATTTACTGGTATCCCATAGTGTACATGATAATATGTTTGGGCTTATCGCAACAGTTGATAGCAGTATCATGGAATATATGTTCCCAGAGTTGTAACGTGCATGCTAGTACAACACAGAGCAGGAAATCATACACCCTTTGACATCCTCCATACCAAGTTGTTACCTCCGCAGAGTATGCTCCATGTTTCTTAGCCAGTTCAGCAGGCAATATATTAAGTTACCTGCTCAGGCACATTCTGCTTTTTGAGTGCATGTGTGTCTTGAGAACTCAAGCCTCTGATTCTCATATAGATTTTTAAGGAGATTACACATTCAAATTCTGCATAAAAACAGATCTCAATCAAGTTCCAGCATGTCTCATACATCATGATGTCAGTGGTTTTTGCATTGCCTGGCAAGTCTTGCTGCAGAGTCCTGTGGGGGAAAAAAACACTGACCAAGAACTTAAGTTCTCTTGTATGGTATTAGTTCAGTGAGCATAGTTGGTATTTCAGAATTTTGATATCTGTGCATTTACACGGGATTGAATGGCCCAAATTTACATTCACAGCTTTGGAATGAAGCATGATGGACGTCGCAATGGCTGTAAGTCAAAACCAGGAGAGCCGCCGCACGTCATGGCTCCCCAATTGACTGTGGACACCAACCCCCTCGTCTGGTCCAAATGTAGCAAGGAGGCCATTACCAAGTTCCTTGAGTAAGCATCTCCACTGATCAGCAGAAATGGTGTCATTTATACATTCTTAACAAACTAATTTTTTTTATTTGGTAACTATGGAAAAGATAAAAGAATATAGAAAATGTGCATTCCTTTTTATGTTTGGGTGTGAGTGCACCTCAATGTATCTGTAAGATCATATCTCTGAGCCACAGACACGCAGCAGTGTATTTCATTAATAGACAAGTATTTGATAGAAGCTATCAGCTATGGTACAGTTTTAAATGGCCCTTGTATTCATGTCGTCTCATGTATACATGTATATGTATATAAAACAGAGTAAGGCCTCAAAAATGCATCCAGGTAATCAGGTCAGAAGTTTTCAAATCCAATTAACTTGGAAAAACATATGAGTGGAACCAAAACAAAAACAAAAACCAAAAAATACCCAAGGGTACTCATGCATATATTAAAATCAATTTGGTGCCCAAAAAGTATTAAATCAATATTGCTTGTGTGGCTTAAATATGGAAATTAAATTAAGTCCTACTTTATCTATTTCAAGTCGCAACTGGGGCTTCTGTCTGGATGATGAACCAAGTGATCACGACTTTCAGTTCCCAATCCTTCCACCAGGTGTCATGTATGATGCAGATCACCAATGTCGTTTGCAGTATGGAGAGGACGCGGAGTTCTGTGATGGCATCGATGTAAGGCACAGCGCAACATATTGATTTAAAATTTCTGAAAAGACAATTGTGCAAAGATTTTTCCTTCTGTTTATGAAAGTTGAATAACATTTGTGCAAACTGGAGATATTTGATCTGTGTTAACCCTTAAAGTGGTAATCACTGCGATAGTTGCTTTCTCATAACTGTTAAACATGAAATGGTTAAAAGATTAAAATTTCTCATGAAGATACCTTTCATTCAAATACCAGCAAGCCTAGTCTAAAGCAAAAAGTAGTCTTTGTCAACAGCTTTCCTGGGGGCACTTAGCATGCAAAGTGCCCCAAGGAAAGCTGTTGACTCAATCTTAAATCAGTGCTGTAAGGGTTAATGCTGTATGCCTGAAGGTTCAGTGAAAAGTAAAGATTTTCTGCTATTCACATTTCTCAAACCAGATTTATTATTGCCAGCCAGATTTCATTCATAAGAGAGCTTGTCACTTGATCTACACACATGTGTGTCATACTAGTTCAACTATGTGGGCAAACTGTCCTTTCATATTTGTGCCCCTTTTCTGAAAGAATTTAAAACCAAGCATGTTGTAGAAGCCTTAGTCCATCACTTTTTCCAACCTAACATGTTAAGATATGTGTGTAGGGTTTGTGGGCACTATAAAAACCCTTGAAAGTCCCCGAAATTTAAAGTTTGTCCTTGAAAGGCCTTGAAAATTGTCGAGGTAAATATTTAAACACATTAACTTTCCCTTTTCCAGTCTTCCATTGATGTCACAACTATGTGTCAAAAGGTCCTTAAATTTGGAAAATTTTGCACTAGAAAGTTCTTGAAAAGGGCTTGAATTTCAAAGCTATTGATGTGTGCAAACCCTGATCAGTAATGCAAAGGTAGAACAATGGACAGAAAGGAAAGGGCAGTCAACCTGCAAAAATTGGCATATTACTAGATGTGAAATTTGTGTTTTTCTTATTTGCCGTTTCTTGACATGTACTATATGTACAACACAGGATGTGTGCTCTACACTCTGGTGTCGTGTTAACAACAAGTGTCTCACTCGACTTGAAACTGCTGCTGAGGGCACCCTCTGTGGAGAGAATGAGGTATTAAATATAACCTTTGTATTTGTCTGAGCAGTTTCCTATGATATACATGAATACACATTATATTTCAATTGATACATGTCAATGATCAAACACTCACAATATAAATATCAACATATTCTAAAAAGCTATAATGTTACAGGTATTATATTTTTTCATACTTGCATAACATGAAAATATCTCAATATTTTTGTACACAACTGTTTATCGACATTACAAGTTTAACATAATACTATAAGGTAACACATGCTAAAGCAGATGCTTTAGTATGGTTTTGACAGGTATATTTTAATGTCGTTTATTTTTAATTGGTGTATATTTTTGTTGCTTTCATCTCATATGTAACCCTCTCAGACTGAAAAAACAGCTTTCTTTGGCACATTGTAGGGCCGGAGTGCTTGGAGGAGAGTTGTTGCTTTATGTTATATGATTCTAAATGACTACAATGATGCAGCCATCATTGACACTACCAGATGCTTAATGGTAATTGTCAATGGAAACAAGTGCTGTGCTGATACTTTGGCATCAGCACTGTAAAGGTTAAAATTAAAAAAAAAAAAAAATAGAGTATGTAATAAATTTAGTGCATGGTTGGATCATAGGGTTAAAGCAAATTTGTGTGTGCTTGTAGTGGTGCTTTGCTGGGAACTGTGTGACCATTGGGGAGCGACCACAGTCCATCAATGGAGAGTGGGCTGAGTGGGGCAGCTGGACTCCATGCTCAAGGACGTGTGGAGCAGGGGTGTCCTATGCAGAAAGACTCTGTAACAACCCTCCGTAAGTATCGTAGTGAAGGGGATTTCTGTATTGGACCAGAGACTCCAACTCTCCCGTTTTCAGCGGGATATCTCCCATTTTTTTGCCCTTTTTCCAAATTCTCCTGTTCTCCCGCTTAGAATATGTTTTCTCCCACCCAGATAAAAAGTAAAATGGATGAGGTAAGAAAAATCATCACAATACACCATTTAAACTCCTTTTTATCAAAGTTTGCTCACCCAAGGAGGGGGTGCTGCCCTCCCAGACCCATCCCCCAGCACAGTCGCTGCGCTCCATCGCATATCCAGTTTCAGTAATATTCCAGGAGGGAGAATCTCCAGTTTGTATGAAGCTGAGAGTTGGAGTCTCTGTAGGACATGTTCATATTAAGACATTTTAACTGCAGACCTGATCTGCCACCCTAGGTTGCTAGGCAACACGATCATGCCACCACCATGATGAGGGCACATAAGCACCTGATAATACTTTTTCTACCAAACATGACAATTTTTACATATTTCAGTCTTCCTGCATATTTTGAAAATAAGTGAATAACATCTCTTAAGACTTTTGCCATCTCAAGTTGTTACTTTTTATAGAGCAACATATTTGGATCTCCCCTCCTTCCTGTCAAGTTCCTTGCTACAGAATAGGGGGCAGCACAGGGCATCACCCCATATACATACATCCCATTGAGACAATTACAGATTATGGTGAACTTTACTTAAACGACCTTCATATCATGAGCATTGAATGTCACTGGGTATTACAAAAAAAGAAGGAAAGAAATTTGGAATGGTGATATCCCATGTCTTTAAAACGTGGTGAAAAAACAACATAAAAATCATTTTTAAATCATTCTTGCAAAATTAGTACAGTCATCAGATGTTTTCAGCTAAGTGTGATACATTTATGTTGTATTTTCTTAATTTAGTGTTGTTTAAGTTATTATTCAGACCAATTCACCCATAATGTACATTTTTCGGGACTCAAACCACAAACATAAATTGAAAGCTGTTTCCATGATGACAGAAGGTAATGAACATCTCATCTGCCGTCCTGACATTAGAGGGAATGAAAATTAATTTACTAACCAGAAATTCAGATCCGGTGCAGGAATATGAAACTTGGGTAATTTTTAGCAGATTGGATGTCAAATGAATTAAGCCTACATAAAAATCGGGAAAATAAAACTCGTGAAATTCTTGGAGTTCATTTGGGAAATTTTACGCCTGCAAATATAAATGATTATACAGTAGTTACTGATATTAAGAAAATAAATATATAAAAAGGAGATAAATAGCAAAAGAGAGATAAAAGGGAAGCACAGGAAGCATGAGGCATAACAAGGGTCTTTCTCTGGCCTTCTCTTGTACAGACCAAGTTATGGAGGCAAGTATTGCTTGGGGGAGAGGAAACGCTACAGGATTTGCAACACAAAAGACTGCCCATCAGGCAAGAACGTGGTCAGCTTCCGACAGCAGCAGTGTACAGAGTACAACTACATCCCCTACAAGAATGGACTGTATGAGTGGGAGGAGGTCGCAACACCAAGTAGGTAGATAGGCTTTGTGTTCTCTAGTCTTAGTAGGTAGATAGGCTTTGTGTTTCAGTCTTAGAAGCAGCATAGGTTTTGCATTCACCACTCTTAGTGAGGTAGACTTTGTGTTCTCTGGTTTTATTTGGTAAATATGCTTTGTGTTTACAAGTCTCAGTAGCAGCATGGGCTTTGCACTCACTGCTCTTAGTGGCTAGATAGGCTCCTGTTCTCCTAGTCTTATGGTGTTTTGATGGGCTTTATTGTGTTCTCTTATCTTAGTAGGTAGATAGGCTTTTGTGTTATATTGTTTTAGTCAATATGCAGGCTTCATGTTCTGTAGTCTAAGTGGCCAGAAAGGCTTTGTGTTCTCTAGTCTTAATAGGTAGGCAGGCTTTTCTTTTTGTCTTAGCAGATAGGCTTCACTTCTCAGTATAAACATCTTTAGGCATGACAGCTTTGTTTAACAGGTTGACAGGCTTTGTGTACTTGTCTCATAAATTTATGTTTAGAAAGACAAATTTTGTTTGTTTTGATATGAATGTTTCATAGTGCATTGATGATGATCATGTTAGAGGCTTTTTATCTATTAAAAAAACTGATCATGCTGATATGCAGATTAATATATCAAGTCAATCCAGATGTTTATTGGGTTTGAAGCATAACGAATTGCATGACCAGTGTTGTAACCCAAATTCCATAATTATGCAATTTGTTACATTTTTTTGTATGTTTGTTGAACTTGTTATGAAATTAAGATGGTATTGCATAATTTGCACTGTAATAAAATTCAAGACTACATATCAATGTTTTCATGTGGAAACTAAAAAGGATAAATTGATCTCTCAAGGTGAAATAAACTAACAGCAGTTTGCAGAATCATATTCACTGAGGCTTGTAGAATATCAAGTATTGATGCAAACATGTAGAAAATGTATGTTTTTTGAAAGAACATGATTCAAAGATTTAAAATCTGAATAAAATTCCTGATGTGTTCAGCAGTTGTTAAATAAACATAACACCAAATGTGTGAGGGGTTGTAAGATTTATTCTGCATACTTCACAAAATCCCAAAATTTGTGCATAAATCAGATATTTCTAGATCTGCATAAAAGATCAAAATTAATAATGTGTTTGCAAACAACAAAATTCTCAAATTGCTCAACTTTGAAACATTATACTTTGAAAGATGGAATTCACACATTATTCAGACTTGAATCATTTGATAGTGTCCTTTTAGAAAAAGACAAACACTTGATGTCTTTTGAAATGATTTTAGATGTAGTGAGAGTGTTAGAGTGTTGGGGCTCCACAAAAGTGGTTTGGGCGTACCTGATGTTACGCTAATATCGTATATCTTCACTTGTAGGTACACCATGCCAGCTTCATTGCCGACCAAGACACAAATTCTTCTCTGTCATGCTGCAGGATATGGTAGCAGATGGTACGCCCTGTAATCCTGGCACCCGCGATATGTGCATCAGTGGACGATGTAGGGTACGTATGACCACGACATCCCAGCTTAAGACACACTGAAGAAAACCTGACTACTAATACGTGTATATTCGAAGGAAATGTTTGACCTGTAGTAGAAGTATTATCACTTATTTCATTGAAAATAAACAAGAAATATATTATATACATGTACATGTATATATATATATATATATATACATGTAAATGATTGGGTTTCTTGTTACAAGTATGTGATTCAGATTGTACAAGTCTGTTTGTTGCAATTGTACATATAGGTGCAACCTTGCTATATCCTCTGTGTAGTTTTTTGGTTTTGTTTTGTTTTGTTTTTTACATGTACCATGGTAAATGTTTTTATTTGTAGCATGTTGGTTGTGACTGGGTAATAGAGTCCAATGCCAAGGAGGATCACTGTGGGGTGTGTCACGGGGACGGCTCAACATGTACTACGGTCAAGAACGAGTTCAAGAAACAGCAAGGGCAAGTTGGTAAGAGATACAGAGAATCTCCGACGAGTGCTGTCTTGAGCAACAGATGTGACGAGATAGGTCCTTCAGAACATATACATGACAAAGCTGCAGAGTCTTGTATACTCTGAAAGACCCAGCAAGTTACATCTGTTGATTCAGATACAGGCACAAGATCTGACATTCAATTTTTCCTGTGTTTTATAAAGCAAAAAGACGACATTTTGGCCAAATACTGCTGCATTTGTAAAACGATGTGCAAAGATACAAAACATCCTCTCAAATTGATCTGCACAGCAATGGTACAGAGTGATAATAAACATTCATAAGTGTGATTTGCCCACTGACAAAACTGCGTATGCCAGTTGACACATTGGGTAATGCTGACCCAGGTTGTTTACCAAAAGTTCATTCATTCATTCCAAATTAGGAACTACAACAACGTTCACATCAGATACAATGCACTGTATCACATAGCTGTATCTGCTACCTGTATTAAGGTCATATGTGAGTGCAAACATGGGATAAGTGTGGTTATCTTCAACAGGCAAATATACAAAATTTATCCCAATGAGTACCTGTGCTCTTATAAGCATCCCAACCTTGTGAGATAAAAGAAAAATACAAAGCAGAGAACACAGCTCAGCAGTGGCCAAGACACCATTTATGTATTTATTTTGTATGTCCCACTACATATGATCGTTAAATGAGCATGTCTTCCCAAAAAAATCGTGTACCCTGCATTTTTGTGCAGTTATATTTGTTACAAAAAGATGCATCCTACAGAATAAACTATTGAGGGAACTTATTTTCATGGCATAACCTCAAAGCAAAATGCATTTTAAGTCATATGACATATATGCTTCCAGGTCAGAACATTTGAGCACACATGACATATCTAGTTTGATATTTTGAGGCTATTTTAAGAAGGTACAACATACTTTCTACGCCCTCCCCCCCCCCCCCCCCCCGCCTTTTAGCTGATTGGTTATTGTCATCATGTCTGCATCTGTCCATCCTTTTGCCCATCCACACAATGATAATAAATCCAGGCAGGGTCTCAAAGGAGGGACCACAGTACATGTAGAGCATCCCAATCTTTGCAAGGAGACCTCTGGTGCACGTTTAAAAGTGGTTATCTAAAGCAGGTGGTCTTGCTATGGAGGTCAATTAGCATGGAAAAGATATCCCAAGGGACTCGAGAAATGTGGCCTTAAGAGGCAGATGGGGAGACCATTTGGATGGTTTCTTAAAGTAGGGACTACTGTAGTATTAAAGTTGCCTCTACCTTTTTCTCTGGATGGTCTAGGTTACGTCGAGGCTATGTTAATACCCCAGGGTGCTCGACACATCCGTGTGGAGGAGGTAGCAGAGGCCAACAACTACCTGGCGGTGAAGGATGACGAGGGCCACTATCTGCTGAATGGCAACTGGTTCATCCAGTGGAGTGGTGACTACAACCTGGCTGGAACCACCTTGCAGTATCGGAGGCAGGGCGACCAGGAGAGCTTCACTGCTCCTGGACCCCTCAAGGAAGCCATCCACATAATGGTCAGTATGACCTTTGACCTTAGTTTGGTCACTTCTAGTCAAGATTCAGTAGTTCATGCTGTCAGTCTGTCTGTTCATCTGTCCATGTGTATGTATGTACATATGTATAGTTTTAAAGGAGAAACCTATTGAGATTCATAAAGTGTTTTGGTTTTCTTTTGCATGACTAGACCAACATTTGTGTAGTGTGGTACATTAATGGAGAGAAAAAGCTTATTCTGCTTGTGAGACATGATACATTGATTTTGTGTGTGTGTGTGTGTGTGTGTATGATTGGGTTCTGGTAATTGAAGTGTATTACCATGTACATAGATGACAAAATAGGAATATTTTACTTCAGTCGTGTCAAAAGCAGACACTGAGATCTACATGAACCTTTTTAAAAATATTTAGTGAAGAAAAGCAGATATCATGGACCCCAAAAAACGTTATGCATAGTCGAAGCTGTTTTGCATATTAGACTGTCAAATGAATTGAATATCATTAATCAAATTATCTTTTTATGCAGTTACTCAAAAGTAATTTCAGGCTATGCTATTTTAATTTTCATGCTCCCCTCCTATTGGAGGGGCATATAGTAATCGTGCATCTGTCCATCCGCTTTTCATGTCCAAGCTATAATTTGCTTGTCCTTCAACTTTGGTTAATAAAACTTAACACACAGGTGCAACTGGACATAAGGGTGTGTCATGTACCAAAAACTGGTCACTAGGTCAAGTATCTGGGTCAGAGTGACATATCCATGTAAAATTGTGTCCAGACTATAATTCCTTCACCATGTAACTTAGTTTCATGAAACTTCTCACACACACACACACACACACACACACACACACACACACACACACACACACACACACACACTTCTTGGCCTAAAGGCTGGTGTGTTATAAAACAAAACTAGGTCACTAGGTCAAGTATCTGGATCAGAGTGACATATCCATGTAAAATTGTGTCCAGACTATAATTCCTTCACCATGTAACTTAGTTTCATGAAACTTCACACACACACACACACACTTCTTGGCCTAAAGGCTGGTGTGTTATAAAACAAAACTAGGTCACTAGGTCAAGTATCTGGATCAGAGTGACATATCCATGTAAAATTGTGTCCAGACTATAATTCCTTCACTATGTAACTTAGTTTCATGAAACTTCACACACACACACACACATCTTGGCATAAAGGCTGGTGTGTTATGAAACAAAACTAGGTCACTAGGTTAAGTATCTGGGTCACAGTGATGCAATTATGTAAAACTACATTACACCTCATGTCTGGGCTGTAATTCTATTGTTGTTTGACTTAGAATCATGAAACTTTACACACCTGTGTATCTATACACAAGGATGTGTTGTGCTTAAAAGTAGGTCACTAGGTCAAGTATCTGGGTCATGGTGATGGCTTATTTTTATGGACTACAGTCATTCCAAAATGAGAGGTCTGTGATTAGCAAGGTTATAAATGAGGCAAAGGGGGCATGGATCCAGCAATCTCTACCGTGTCAATGTACGAGCCACACCTGCTATAACATCACCCTGGGTCCTTGGTCAACCTTTTTGGGGTTGTCCCGATGGCCTAGAAGTCAGCGTGTTGGACTTTACATTTGGCTAGGCGAGTGTGCCGAAGGTAGTGGGTTCGAATCCCATACAGGTCGACATGAATTTATCGTATATTTCATCTGATTGCCTTTTAATTGGTTTTCAAGCATTATGTAATTTCAATTGGGTATTACATTACATTTTCTGGATTTCAGTTGCTATTTCAAGGCAAGAATCCGGGAGTGAAAATAGAGTTTACTATTCCTAATGCCAACATCACAGAAAGAAGGCGGTCTGAGTTTAGGTGGAAATACCTGGATTGGTCCCACTGCACTTCTTCCTGTGGGGGAGGTATGTTGACTCTTGCCTGCCATAGTAAAACAAGAGTAACTTACTTAACTCAAGGCCATTGCCCAGTTTTTCCATGTAGAGACCCAGTAATTACACAGATGAGTTTAAGATGAAGATTGCAGAAAATATGTGTAAAAAAAAGATGAAAAAGAAGAATGGTGTTACCATTTCCATTCAGTTCAAGTACTAACATGCCTGGTCTAAAGGCTGCAGTGTTTGCCTTAGCAAGTCTTGCCTGCTTAGCTTACTTACTCAGGGGTTGTTGAATTTTGCTGGTCATCGGTAGCCATTATTATGTCCTCCAGCAAAATTGCAGGAACTGGAAGGTCTGGCAAAGCAGGCAAAGCATATCATACCACTGCTTGATTTAGCAGGCAAGGCAAGACCCAAGACGTTACCACTGTAAGACATAACGAGTTAAGATCAAAACAGAAAAAGAATAGAAAATCTGAAAGTAACCCTTTTGCACCCAACAATTTTCCCGTCACATTAACAATGATTACATGATGCAGGAGTTGTGATTGAGGAATTGTCATTCATGTCTTTTTGTGTCAGTCTTGGCCTGACTCCATGAACTGAAAACTGATGCAGCAACACTAGCCTTGAAGACGATCCCTGGGGATGACATCTTGAAAGACCTCCCCTGGGGGTGATACCTTGAAAGATCTCCCCTGGGGATGAAGTCTTGAAAGACATACCTTCCCTTGGGATGACGTCTTGAAAGACCACCCCTAGGGATGACGTCTTGAAAGACACCCCCCCCCCCCCCCCCCCCCCGGATGCCGTCTTGAAGGACCTTCCCTCGGGATGACGTCTTGACAGATGTACCTCCCCTTGGGATGATATCTTGATAGACCTTCCCTGTGGATGACCAAATTTTTATTCCTTATTGAGTGGTATAAATGAAAATGAAAGGTAATGAGTAAGGATCATTGGAGTGGTACACTTCTTAAGACACGGACACTTGTACAGGGAAGATGTCCTAAATCAAGCATCATCCATGACATGAGTAAGCCACTCGTGTGAGAAAACAGGTATTAATAGCAAAGTGGTCATATTACACAACACAAAATATTAATTTTAAACAACAGCGACTATGAATGGTGCTTGTACTTTGGAACGGGACTTTTTATCCTTGATGGAGAGGTCTTGTGGGAGATAATTGAGCTTCAGGGAATTGGTTGTTTGCATGTATACACATGTAGTACATTGTCTGATTGTACTTTATTTAAAGTAATGTTCAACCTGGAAAAGTGGCTTTGCGTTCAGGCCAAGTATCACAGAAACATACATGCCTGACATGATAAACTGATATACTCAGTGGACAAGTTTTGCAGAATCTGTTTGCACTGAGGATGGAACTCAAAATTTAAAGTTGTTGCATTAACACAAGTGTTCTGAGTGAAAATGTGGTTTATGTAAAGTTTTGGATGTTCTTTGAAAAATATTCAAAATAAAATAGTCAAATTTGTGCTATTATAATCGCAACACGTGAATCTGTTAAAAATGGTATCAGTGATTTTTCAAAACTGAATCTGTTTGTTTACAGTGGTGATATACATAAATTAGAAAATGGTTGTTTGTCTGAAATTAACGAAGTTTGTTGGACTCCTCAATTTTGATACACTTTTTAAAAAAGAGCTGATCATTTGTTAGAAAATCCATGATACTGTTTTGCTCTACGGAATTTTAAGAGCAAATCAGTTTTAATTTCATAAAAATCAGATAATTCATTTTAAAGAAATATCCATATGAAATGGACATTTTAGAGCAAATACCGATTGTCAGTAACCAAGATCCAAAGGTTAACATGATTCATTGACTTCCATGTTAATATTGAAAGTACATGTACATGTATTTTGTTTAATTTCTTCAGATTATATCAGGGCTAAAACTACTAAATTTGGGCATCTGATAGACAACATACATGTGAACCAAAATGTCTCGAAGTCTCAAAATGAACAAAATTATCCAAAATTGGTTGGACATTGCTGTAAACTGTTACATGCTTCTCTGACAAAAGTAAAAATTCTGTAAAGAAAAATAAAGTAAAGTAAAGTTAAACGAGATTTGCAGTAAAAATTGTCAAATTAAAGTTTGAGGAAAAGTTGAAAAATTAAATTAATGAAAATTGATCCCCATTTAAATGATTATATGTTGATTTGACTGCAGGCAGCCAGAGGGCGGTACTGGTATGTGAAGAAGTGAATGCAGGAATTGTTGATGACAAATACTGCAACATCAGCACAAAGACTGATGACAGACAGCGATCTTGCAATGACCAGGCATGTCCTGCTAGGTATTTATCATTTCAAGTTAAACCCACTGATCAAACTGGACTTTTTTTATTGGCATGGTAAATTTTCTTTAATTTGGACCCCAAAAAGTAGGCCAAGCTTCACCACAACATCTGTCTGTGCTGCACCAAGTGGAATAGGGAATAAACAGAGCTAATGGTCTGCTTAGCACTGTCTATGTTGTTACATGAACAGAACTGACAAAAATGAGGAAAAAAAAAGCTTTTGTGCCATATAAACTGATGTGGATCCTCTGTAATGACAGGTACAATTTCAGGAAAAAAAAAATCTACATACAAAACTTGGTCTTTGAATAGCAGAGAAATTCTCATGACAGTAATAGTAACTTTTTTCCTCTCAAATTGGCCCACAGCACCAAGATGTAAAATGTCACCTGCCACGGTGCTTCTGTTTAAATTTAACTTTGTTAATAACATCAGAATATTTTTAGGCCTATCACAACAGCACCTCCAGGATCAACAGCTGTCTTTGGTGCACTGCACCCCATCCACACAAAGGAAAGCTTGGAACTCTGTCATGTTAGGGTCAAAGTTCATGGTAAACCAAATTGAATGTTTTCTGTAGACATGAACAAAAGCAACAAATTGGTCCGTTCAGCAAATAAATTTTACTTTGTTTCAGACATAATGTTTCGTCCGCTGCCAAGGCTGAGAACAATGCAGTGAAATATTATGTAATGTTATAACAAACTTATGATAACTCTTTCTCATCAAGCACAATATATGTGTGGAGAGTGTAAGTATGAGTTTTTAAAGAGTAAATTCATAAGTGTGGCAAGGGAAACCTGTTTTGCAATGTTTGATACAGGGATCTGCCTGCACATAAGGGTATTTCCCTGTTGAATGATAGGGGCCAGCACCACAGCTAATATGAATATCCCATATTACCAGGTGGTGGATGGGGCCCTGGCAACACTGCTCGGTCACTTGTGGCACCGGCGGACATCACCGTAGGACTGTCATCTGTGTGCGGAGTTTGGGGGCGGACCAGCAGATTGCCTTAGAGGACAAGGATTGTGAGGACCAGGCCAAGCCCTTGGAGGTGGAGCCCTGTAAACGAAAGAATCCCTGCCCTGGGGATGCTCACTGGAAAGTTGGCCCCTGGTCTCAAGTAAGCTCATGGTTTTTTGTTTTTTTTTTTACCATCTTTCGGCCAATGGGGTGTTGTCCTTGTCATGTCTGTGTATACAGCCAACCTTCCTTCTGTCCATTACCCTTGCAGATGCAATAACTCGTGAACAGATTTAGCTACTATCATGAAACTGATTGGTGGAAGCACCTCATTCAAAACTTGGCCAAAGTTTGACATTGAATGACCTTGACCTATTTTCAAGGTCACCAGGGGTCATCCCTGGGTGAGGACTTCTGAAGATCATTCTGAACAGATTGTATATTTATATTTATATATATGTACATATATATATATATATATATATATATATATATATATATATATATATATATATATATATATATATATATATATATATATATATATATATATATATATATATATATATACATAATATATATACACACACATATATATACATATATACATATTGTATATACATATATATATATATATATATATATATATATAATATATATATATATATATATATATATATATATATATATATATGTATTGGGTAACCCATTGTAAAGTTGTCAACCACAGTTGGAATTAAGGTGGAAGTTAAGGATATCAACATTACTTTGCAGAGGTTTATAGATTACCTTAAACATGGCTTCCATGGTGGAAAATTTCATTACTTAGATCATATAGGTTGTCTTGCTGAGATATTAATCTGAAACAGGGAGCTGCTGTCAGAGCTTTACATCTGCACGAAGTACTCTTTCCAAATGTGTTCTGGAAGTACATGCTGAGGACGTGTAATTCTCTGCTGTTGATTGCCACTTAGGCAAGTCAACAGCTTACCTGGGCACATTTGGAGTGCACCACGGAAAGCTGTTATCTGATGGCATGTTGTTCATAATGACAAAAAGAAAGAAAGAAAAAATGTTTACAACATCAGATGGTCCTGGTAATTTTAGTGTTTAAAAGTGTCATGCCGATGCATCTACATCATTAGGGTTGAGTAGAACAGTTCATCCTTTATACAGGTATTGTGTCTCTGCATTTGACAGACATGTAGTGGAGACCCCTGCAGCATCCAGACCAGAGCGGTCACATGTAGCGACCAAAATGCTGTTTGTCCTGTCAGTGACAAACCAAGCTGGAACCCGTTTCTGCGGAAACATTACCTGCGGAGTCTGGAAGGCTGGCAATTGGTCACAGGTACATGTGCTTTGTTATTTTCACATCCAGAATTATCTATTATTCCTCCTTGATATGTTAACACCTACCCAGACATGCTAAATTTATGGGCTATATAGATCATGTCAAATGCTAATACAGTGAAACCTCATCATAACGACACTCAGATATCAGACATATTCATTATAATGACACAAGTTTTGAATGGCAAAAATCCATTTTCTTTGTTGTTTGATTCATTTATCTGACACATTTCTAAGGGAACATATGGTGTCATTATAATGAGTTTTCACTGTATGTTATATAATATTAGTGACCTTGACCTATTTTTGTTAGGTCACCAGTCCTGTATAGTTGAAAGAGGTGATTTTGCAATGGCAGGGTGTAGCTTGGACATCGATGGCAAAGAGAACTGACCCTTCAGATCATAATTGCACTTGAGTACTTTGTTAATAAACCTCTGCTTGGTGACCTACTTTTTGGGTTACCATGACCAATAATTATGGAGTTTGGCACTTGTCAAAGTTTATTGTATTTCTTCAATAATTCAAAAAGTTATTACCCGATTTGAACAAACAGACCATGAATGGGAAGCTGGAAGTGGGGCACACGTTTTGAACATAATCATTTTTAATCCCAGTTTAAAGTCAAGGTCAAATGGCTAGTTGGAATATAGGGGCCACATTTTTTTATTTAGGCCCATGTAACTTATGGGACTTATGAAATATGAATATCTACATGGTCTTAAATGTTGGTAGCACCACTTACTTTACTATATGTCACATATGGGTCAAAATGTGAAAATCTTGTGACCAGTCAAGAATCTTTAATTTTGTATGGATCTTCATGAAATTTAGTCAGATTGTGGAGGAGGTTGAAATCTCAGTTGCATGTGATACTAATGGCACCACCTATACTTTGATGGAAATTCTATGTAAAAAGGTCTTGAAAGATATAAAATTCCTTATCCCAAAAAAATAATTGAATAAGATATGCAAAATTTATAGGACATATTGATCATGTCCAATGCTAATGTTATGTAATATCAGTGACCTTGACCTTTTTTCAAAGGTCACCAAGCCTGTAAAGTTGAAAGAAGTGATTTGGAATAGCAGGGTGTAGCTTGGACATCAATGTCAAAGAGAATTTTTTGGTGATGGTCATCAGATTATATGTCAGCAGAGCATTAGGCCCATGGGCCTCTTGTTTATATATGTGCGTGTGTATGCATAGGTGCAGTCATGTACCCATCTTTTCTCCTTTTTTCTCTCTCTTAGTTGCATTGAGTCAAAGGCTAAACCTTCAAATGCACTTCCTTTAATTTCAGTGCTCACGTATCTGTGGCTCGGGCTTTCAGCGTCGTCATGTTTATTGCTCTGGGGGTCAGGCGTGTCGCAATATCGACAAACCCAGTGCACAGAGAGTCTGTAAGCTGCGCAACTGCCAAGGAAACTACTTTCTCAATGACAAATCTAAAAGTAACAACCTCAATCTGAACCAACAGAATAAGCCACTGAACCCTGCTGGAAATAAACAAGATGGACCAAGAAAAGGAAAACATTTGTCATCATCATTATCATCATCCCCACAGGATTCAGGAACAGCCGCAGATCACTTACGTAAATTAGACACTGATATGTCTTTGACCTCTTCAGGGGACAAACTATTTCAATCACACTCAGATAAGGAGTCGCCAAACAAAACACATGCAACTTCCATGAAGGACAATGCAGAAAACCATCCCGGTGACTCGCAGAGAAAAGAGGAAATTTCAAGTACACAAGTGAAAAAGTCAGATACACATCGTTGGGCTGCCATGTTCTGGCAAGAGGTAAAGATGTAGAGAGACAGGTGACTTAACCCTTTCCTGCTCAAATCGCTAAAAAGTACCTGGATTTTAATTGTCATCTGACTTGATGTCTGTATGTACATTTGTTCATTACTAGAAAACATTTTTGCTGAGATCTATATGTAAGACCATTCATGATGGCATGTTCCAGGTCAATAGCTTTCCTTGGCATGGGTTGGGTGCAATGTGCACAACCTGTACCAACGGAAGCTATTGACTCAGTCATACTCTGACCAGGAATGGGTTAAGGATGTCATGTTGACACATTTTAAAAATACTTTAAATGTGATTAAAATTTGGATAGTGGGTTGCGGGCTTCATAGTGGCCTAATGAATGTTGTAAGTTAAAATGTGATAACAGGACATTTGAATGCAAGCTAAGTAGTTCTCTATGAACATTTTTTTTTTTCAAATGCACATAAAGCTCCTTAGGGTGCAATCAACTTGTGTCAATGTGCTGAGCAGCACATACATGTACTTGTGTGCATTTCATCATTTTATCTGAGCTCTATGCAGTTTACCTGTGTGTAGAGAAACAAATAACAGGAACCTCTTGTAAAATACGAAAAAAACATCCAAACTACAGCTTGTATTTTTGAGTAAATTTTGATATATTAAGAAATTATATATCTATATGTATTTGTGTGTGTGTGTATGTGTATGTTTAAATTGAAAAAAAAAAAAAATGAATCCAAGAGCCAAAAAAGCATTTAACTTATGGTGCCAAGTCTTTATATACTTTTACAATTAAATCAGTTCGGAGATTTCAGAAAAAGTAAAAAAAAGAAAAAATACTACTCTGAATGATGTGTTTACAGACCTGTTCTACTGGAGGTTTAATACACTGAAAACAAAAGTTAAAACACAATGGTTACATGTCTCTTTCAGCTGTAGACTTGTCATAGAAATGGTCTCTGCTTCCTCAGAATTCCATTTGACCAGATGAATAGTGTCTCAAAACAGATATATGCTCATCCATGGCAGCTGCAGTGGTCATTTTATGATAAGTTACCTTTTTAAATTGTCCTCTTGCAGTGCACCAAGCCTTGTGGGCTGGGCACACAATACAGGGCAGTGGGCTGCTATGACATCAAGAGCCGACAAGCTGTGGACGCCATCCACTGCCACGGACAGCAGAAACCAGCGACCAGCCAGCCCTGCAATGAACGCCCATGTCACCCGTGGACCGTCTCAGACTGGCAGCCAGTAAGTTAGCCACATCATGTTGCATTTTGCATGAGCACGCCTTCAATCGAGGATATGCATGGCAACATTTGGCATTTAGGTACCGCCATCCTCAGCCCCCAGGAAAAAAAAAAATGTTTGACAATATTTTCTGTTTTGACCAGACACAGTGTTGCCAACCCTCCAAGATTACCCAGGAGACTCCTGGAATTTTATGCTAAAAATGCTTTTAAAAGTGTCGATTTTTGACCATTTTGAGTAACCTCATGGAAATTCATCAATATTTCCCTTCTATATTTCATATTAATTTATCAATCTCCCTTAATTTTGCTTTTTATCTCCCCAATTTTAAGTTTGGTAGATTGGCAACACTGCAGACATTATATAAATTGTGACAGAAAGGGAGGTATGAGCTTCTAATGTGTTGCTTCTGAACTTGCTTGTGCAAGTTTGAAAGACCTTAATTGAAATTCAGTGAGTTTTGATTTATTTCATATCAGTCTTCAGTTTTTCTCTGTATGTTTACATGTACCTAGAATTAAGAAACATCACAGATTCCAATTCTGCATAAACAGGGCATTCTTTCTGGTACCAACACACCTTGTTAAACAAACTGGGGAAAAAATCAAGTAAATAGCTGTGTATTAAGCAAATTAAGCCCAGTCAGTTCACCTGCATTAGTAAAAACTCTGCTGGCAAAATTTCAGTGCCCAGGTTCGTGTGGGACTGGCACACAGGTGAGGAGGGTTCATTGTCCACATGGCCATCACTGTGACCGTGACAAGAAGCCAGCAGACACACGCCTCTGTCATCACAAAAAACCCTGCCTGGAATGGGTCATCAGTTCCTGGACTCCGGTGTGTGCATTTTCTGCCACTGGTTTTCACAAGTGTACCTAAGAAATTTTTGTTTTGAATGTATGTGTATGAAAAACAGAACGCCATTGTTCTTTTCCAAATGTATGTATTAAATAAATGGCAAAGCCATGTTGTGGAATCATTGGCAGAATTAGGTTTAGACCACAACAACAAATTACTAAGTCCCTTGTTGTGAAGAGTTTATTTTAAGAATTTTTTGTTTGTTTGCCTCTTCTATGACTATTGAATTATTTTTAAATGAATTTCTGGTCCAAGGTTTGAACTTTTTTGTTTTCGTTTTTCTTAAATTTTATGCATTACAACTAATTGTCAGTCCAAGTATGAATTTATAATTTGTCTGTAAAAAGCATCTTAAATATGAAGCAATTTTAACTATTTCAGTGCACAAAAAGCTGCGGGAGAGGTGTACAGGAACGTCTGGTAGAATGTCGAAACGTAACATCTGAGCTGGTGGCCTCAGGCTGCCCAATGAGTACAAAACCACTTGTGTCCCAGAGCTGTAACATGCAAGCTTGCCCTGCAGGCTTAGAGGCAAAATCTGGTATTTGTATATCTTTATTTAACCTTTAAACTGGTGAGAAAAAAAAAAAAAAATAAATAAAATATTGTTTGGGGCGAGGGTGGGGTGTATTTTGATATACAGAAAAGCTCATGTTCTTTGCTAACTATCAGTGCAGTTTGTCCATTTTAGCCGTGTTAACTTGTTGCAGCCATGAAATTCTATATTTATCCCATTAATATGCATATTCCCAATTAATGGTATCTCTACATTTCCTCAAGAAGCCTTATTATCATTGATTATGGTATTTACATTCCCAATTCTGATGGTCTTCCTCCCAGTTTTCAGCCCAGCTTTTCAAATTCATGACTGTGTTTTGTGGCAGCACTGTGTGCTATTATGAAACTTTGCTTCTTTTGTAAATTTAAAGAAAAATTCCTTAACAACTTTAAGAATGATTCTTGTCACTTCAATTTTAAACATGGGGAGCACCATAGATGGAGACCAAAATTTGGATTATACTTGATGCCACCCTTTCTTTTACTGGATCCCTTGCCTTAGCCATTTCTTTTGTCTATAAGCTTCCACCTGGAAGAGTTAACTCACAAAGAATTACCATATTATCCCTTTTGAGTGACACCCCCCCCACCCCCATTTTTCTGACAAAAAAGTTCGTAGATACTGGACAATTATGTATATTTCACCATAATGTACCTGTTGTTACTGCTAAAATGTATAAAATTTAGGTCTCCAATTGGAGCTAATCACTTCAATTAAATTTCTTAAGCACCCTTTGTGCTTAAAATTGATAATATGGTGTGTGACAGCTTTCCACAGGTGATGACTGTATGTACAAATTTACTTATTTTCTTTGCAGCTGTAACGAAGGAGCCACACATATTTTGTCATCGTGAACAGATGAGCAGCAATGCATGTCGTATGCTGAAGCAAATGAACCAATGTGGACTAAGGTATATTCAGATAAAATGTTGCCGCACATGTGCAGAACACACAAGAAGTGTACAGAATCAGAGACTCCCTTTAACCTAAGTGTGGATGGCCTCCATTGGACTAACATGTGAGAAGATCGATCACATCTTTTGAGAATTTGGCGTTCTAGCCAATCACACGCAGCAAGACTTGAGAGTGAGCCAGTTACATCTTCTGAGACTTTACTTGTGAGCTAATCACATTCTTCAAGACTTATGTGTGAGCCAAATCAAATGCTCTGAATGACTGGGAAATAAAGTGCAACCCTAAGAGAGGCTGAGCTGTACAAATAAAGTGCTTGAGTGTACATAGCGATATGGTTGTACGTGTACAAAGAACATATGGACAGATATTTGGGCCTTGCTGAAAAAAAAAAAAAAAAAAAAGAAGAAGAAGAAGTGCCTCATTCCTTTTTGTTTGAAATTGTATGAGACTACCACAGCTTGAGAAAGTTATAAAAGTGAGTGACAGTCATTGTTAATGGAGGAAAATGTGCTTATATACATTTTAGGCCTGTTTTGACGTGAACAAATAGGCCTCCTGGAAAACGAAACTGTTAATATTAATGTTACAAGGACATGTATGTGTAATAATAGATGTGACCGTATCCACTTCCATAGCACAAATGTTTGTTGATTATAGAATTGAGTTTTTGGTTTTCAATGGCCAACAGATTTCAACATTACTCAATACTACACATGTTGCATGTTCACATTTTAGTAACGAGAGGCATCTCAGATAACCACTTTAACTGTTTGAAAGATGTTAAAGTTGTAATATTATGGTCATATAATTAACAATGAATATATGAGTAGCTTTCACTGCATTTGTCAAATTAAAATAAATAATTAATGTGTAAAATTTAACTAAGTTGTGAAATATCTTGGGGACTTATCATTAGATATGTTTTTGTATGATATACGAATCACAATTTAAGCAAAGTATGAAAGCTAAAATACCCCATCTTGCGTTTATCCCAGTGAGGTCATTTGTTGGAAATTTAAAAATTTGTACATTGTGTAGATTGGTGTGAGTGCAATGCATTGTGGGAAGCAAGGATGATTAAGTTATAAGAAAATTTTCCACAGGGCAAGAGAGTGCAGGCCGAAGTATTTGTAATGGACAATAATAAACGCACCCAGCCAAATAAGCTTCACCTGCAGATGAATGTAACTTTATGTATATGAATTTGATACTTTTTATATAATATCTTGATACAGGTTTTACTGTGTATCAGGTTTATCTCAGTTTCTGCAGAAAAGTGCAAGGCATGGTGGGATATTTACAGGTGAAGATACACTCTGAACAGTGGCAAATGCCGGTGCCTAAACATAACAGTGAACATAATTTATACATTTTATGCAAGAACTCAATTCATGGCAGAGCCCATCATTGAGATGTAAAGCAAGGGGCTCTTCTACATGGAGGTAGTTTTCAGCACTGTCTCAATATAGAAGAAACTACATGTATTTTGAGACCAAGGTCAATAGACAGGCAGCATATACATCCACGTATGAAAATTCAGAGTGATTTCAAGTCCGTAAAAAAAAATTACTTTAGGTAATGATGTCTGTGTGCCAACACAAACATATTTTTTCCTTTCTTTCTCTCTCTCTCTCTCTCTCTCTCTCTCTCTCTCTCTCTCTCTCTCTCTCTCTCTCTCTCTCTCTCTCTCTCTCTCTCTCTCTCTCTCTCTCTCTCTCTCTCTCTCTCTCTCTCTCTCTCTCTCTCTCTCTCTCTCTCTCTCTCTCTCTCTCTCTCTCTCTCTCTCTCTCTCTCTCTCTCTCTCTCTCTCTCTCTCTCTCTCTCTTTCTTTCTTTCTTTCTTGCAGGCAAATGTGTCCGACATTTCATTTGAAAAGTATTGCACATAAAAACTCCAAACTCGGCTTGATTATACTTCCATACATAAAGTCTTGAGATTTTGTAAAGAGGTTCAACGGTTTTGAAAATTATGCAAATTTGGGCCACTTGAAAATTTAAATCTTGAATATCTTCAAAACTATAATAGATACAGGTAATCAATCAAACTTCGATTAATATATTTGTAACACTGCACATTTTTGTTATTTACATGTGACCTCTAAAGGTCAAAGATCTAGGTCATTTGGACCTTTGAAATTTTTATCTAGCCATAACCCAGCCAATTTTTATCAAATTTTACTCATGTTGGGCTCAAATTGTAGCTACTGTAACACTGCATGTTTTTGTTATTTACATGTGACCTCTAAAGGTCAAAGATCTAGGTCATTTGGACTTTTGAAATTTTCATCTAGCCATAACCTAATCATTTTTATCCAATTCTGATCATGTTGAACTCAAATCATAGCTATTTTAACGCTTCACATTTTTGTAGTTACATGTGACCTCTAAAGGTCAAAGATCAAGGTCATTTGGACCTTTGAAATTTGTATCTAGCCATAATTAATCATTTTTTATCCAATTTTTATCATGTTGGGCTCAAATTATAGCTATTGTAAAACTGTATATTTTTGTAATTTACATGCGACCTCTAAAGGTCAAAGATCTAGGTCATTTAGACCTTTGGAATTTTTATCTAGCCATAACCTAGCTAATTTTTATCCAATTTTGAGCATGTTGGGCTCAAATTGTACCTATTGTAACACTGCACATTTTTTGTAAGTCACATGTGACCTCTTAAGTCAAAGATCTAGGTTATTTGGACCTTTGAAATTTTATCTAGCCATAACTATGCCAATTTTTATCCAATTTTGATCATGTTGAACTCAAATCATAGCTATTTTAACACTGCACATTATTGTAATTTACATGTGACCTTTAAAGGTCAAAGATCTAGGTCATTTGGACCTTTGAAATTTTTATCTAGCCATAACTTGGCCAATTTTTATCCAATTTTGATAATGTTTGGCTCAAACTGTAGCAATTGTAACACTGCAGATTTTTGTAATTTACATGTGACCTCTAAAGGTCAAGGTCAATGTCATTTGGACCTCTGAAAGTTTCGTCCAGTCATAACTCGGCGAATTTCCACCCAATTCTAAACATGTTAAACTAAAATTGGAGGTATTGCAACATTGCACATTTTTGTAAGAACCTGTAACCTCTAAAGGGCAATGGTCAAGGTCATGTGGCCCTTTGAAAGTTTCATCTTGCCATAACTTGGTCAATTTTCATCTGATTTGGTTCATGTTGGGCTTAAATTGTGGGTATTGTAACACTGTACATTTTTGCAATTTACATGTGACCTGTAAAGTCGGAGGTCAAGGTCATTTGGACTTTAAAATTTTCATCCAGCCATAAGCTTAATGGAATGTGATGTACCAAAGGTCAGAAGTTGAAGCATTGAATATTTACAACATTTAAAGGCATACAGACAGATTTGCTTTGAAGCATATCTTCTTTTCTGGTTTAAGACACAATTGAAGTGATGACAAATAATTAGTTACACCTCAAGGCCATACACTATATGTCACAAAGAAGGTTAGTGAGACCGCAAAGCAGGCTGTTTCACTGTGCCAAGCCCAGGAAAGGACTACTCTGGATTGACGCTCATGGCCATCACTTAAGCAGGATAATTTATATGATTACATATGCACAAAATATATGTAGAGTAAAAAAAACTGTTCCACCTCCATACACCATAATATATGATCATGTAAACAGCGACATGGATACAATAAAATACATGTGGACAGTGAAATTTGCCCAGAGGCCCCACAGATTCAATTTAACTTTCCTCCAGACACCACATTGCAACTTCTTCAGAGCCATCAGGATACAATATTTTATGTTCCGAACGAGCAGGTCTCGAACCTGCAACCTTTGGCACCAGTCGCCCAGCTGAACTTGGAAACGCACATATCCACTCGACCAAATCCCCATTCTTAAAAGAATGGTTCAATGGAAGTAGTAATGTGTAAGTGACATATCAACACTGTCATGCAGTATTTTTACTGAGTCGGCATTTAATTCCAGAATCGGGGACTTAGATCCACCAGCATTAAAGAAATGCCAAAAATATATATTTTATGTTCAGAACGAGCGGGGTTTGAGCCTGCAACCTTTGGCACCAGTCCCCTAGCGGAAATGGGAAACTCACATATCCACTCGACCAAATCCACATTCGTAAAAGAATGGTTCAATGGAGGTAGTTATGTGCGAGTGCGATATCAACACTTGTCTGCAGTAGACACAGGGGCAGGAGAAAAACTCCAGAAACCATATGGAGGGTGTTAGTAGCTTGCAAAGGCAGAGGGTACCTGGTGTCCATCAGTCCTCTGGATACAATGAAACTTGGCCTACTTCTTCCTGGCTTGATGTGCTGTTTTTTCTAATCCCCCCCCCCCCCCACCTTTGGGCTATTTTCAAATGACAACTGGTTTCCTACTCCAAAAAATCTAATCGGGACATGACACACTATGTCTGATATGCATGTTCTCTTCTTCTTTTTTTTTTTAATTTGGGGGGTGGGGGTGATGACACACTGACATAAATGCATTAAAACAAATATAATTTTTGACATCTAGTCATTTTTAGATGGTTTGTAGGAGCAAGGGTTCCTATCAAAAGAAATTGTTTGTCTTAAAAACCACTTTAAGACATTTTGGTGTTCTCTGTTGAGAAAAATTGTTGTGGTCCTTCGATCCTTAATCTTTCTTCCTTAAACCGGCCAAAACGGCTGGTGTTTGAATGTCCTCGGCTTCGGTGTTTTCAACTAATTTCAACAGTAATGAAAAACAGTTTTGACTGAGAATTGTAGATGAGCCCTATCAAGATCACATGCCAAGGAAAGTTGTTGACTCGAGTGTCAAATCAAGGGGGAAAGGGTTAATGAGACCTCCCCTGGGGAGGACCCTGCACAGTGGCTGCATAGAGCAGCTGGTGTCTCTATGAAGGTTTATAATATGGAAAAGATGGCATTAGAGACCTGATAACATTGATAACTGGTCACAAGGTCAGCTGGTATCACAGATGAGGGTATTTACTGTGCCAGTGAAAAAAGTACCCACAACTCTGTCAAGTGAACCATACTTCTTTCATTTTATTGGTTCACAGTCCATTTTACATAATACGCAGCACCAACAGGGAAGAAAGTAAAAACAAACAAACAAACAAACAAACACATGGACACACATAATAGCAGACTGTGGGTGAGGTCTGACGACTGTCACAAACTCCATATTTAATAGTTGCCCATTCATATGTGTGGACAGTTTTTCAGGCAGCTATGGTATGCTATATGAACACAATATAGAACCATGCGGTAGATCATTCAAATTTTTCAATAGTCATATATCAATTCTAATCCTGCCCATTTACTCATGTAAACTGCACCATCGATACTAGCACTTGAAAAATGTTATTGTGAGGATGGTATTACTCTGCAATGTAAAAAGCAAATGCAACATATTTTACCATCCAGTCTCTCAAGAGCTCGACCATTAGAAAAACAGGCCTATATTTACTTCATGCATCGTGACTGGTGGGATTAGAATATCGGTGTTACACAAATAGAAACTGAATGTTCTGTAAGTGGCTGTGGCATTATCATCCGTGTGACAACAACAATATAGCAATGTATCTAATCTGTGAACATGTTTGCTTTGAAAATGTGAACACTGCCTTCTTAACGTACAGAAATATGTACGTAAACATAGCTTTGCTGTCCTGCCTTTGCTGTAGGCAAAGTGCTTTGTCGCTAAACAGTACTCCTTAAGACCTGAATACAAGCACATTGTATCAATATTTATTTCCCATTTGTAGCTATCTTTTTACACTTTCCTAAACTTAATATCCAACATTTTTGATGCACTATCAAAACTAGAAACCATACTTTTTCATTATTTGTTAATACATGAAGGACAAAATATGTGAACTTACATAAGTTGTGTATTTTTTGCGTCAGTGCACAAAAATTTGATAAACACTAACCTTCGATAATGGCAACAAACATGTACATGTGGGTTATTATATTATCCAATGACAGAAAGTCGACTGAGACAATCAACTATCAATGCAAGGTAATTTAATGTAATGAGAATGTCCTGAATGGACATCATGTTTTTATCTCATTCCATTCTAAACTTAATTATATTCAGTCTGATTTATCCTTGAAAGTAACCCTCGATTTGAAAAAAAATTAAACACAGGGCTTGACAAATATCATGCCCAGATGCCCAGGGCTACCATAATATCTTGCTGGGCAACCACTTTATTCAATTCATTACCATGTATAGATATAGGTGTGGTTGGGTGCCCAGTGACAGCTTTGGGATACCAAGTTCTTAAAAAATTTGTTAAACCTTGAATGATGGAAATTGTATTTTCAAATTCCTGCCAATAATGAGCTTTTATTCAAACACCAATATGTCTTGTGTTGGGTTGTATTTCCTCGCTGCAGGACATGCAATGCAAAAACCACTGACCAAGGCTCATATCAGTGTACTATGGGCCGAGTTAAATGCAGGTAGACTATCGCTTTTGCAAAGGTGTATCAGTTGATATTGCATTCTCCTCATGATGTGTGTGTTATAGAGCTGGACACACAGAGCTGTAACACCAGTGCTCATTTTATGTAAGAAATGTTTACAAGTAACAGTAATTTAAGTACTGTACTCCATGTAGTACTTGGTAGTTCTGCAGGTTAAGACCATTTAGTAAGGACACTCTATTTCATATGAACTCCGGTGTCACAGATCCCTAACTCTCTGGGGACTGGGTCAGCATTTTGTCAGTGTACTGATCGAGAATACCGTTGACTAATTGCCCATACGAATTTTGATAAAGAAAAGCAGCAGCAGATATTTATGACATTGGACCATTTTTGGCACTTTTATTTGGGAAAAAGTTGCATGCCAATACATGGGCATCTGGTCCCTCAGAGCTAAGAAAGGATGCATTATATTGTCAGGGTTGACAATGTAAAACCATAATATTGTGGACTTTTCACAAAGAGGACTATTTTTGCAAAGCAAATTGGATGCACCGCCTGCATGCACATCTGTCTTGTACATTTGTCTAGCATATAAAAGAGTATGCTTGGTGAAACTTGGACCAAAAGGGTGAAAGTAAATATTGATGTTTATGTCCATGCATCTTGTGATTATATCCTGTTTGGACCAGACATTTGAGAAATTGGTGTGTGTGTGCTGCCATCTGGTGGCTAATGAAATATGGCTCTAAAAAATGGACTGGCTGCTTGGAGTAAAAAAAAAAAAAATCTAATGAGCAACAGTACGGTTACTGCTACAGCACTCATAAAATAACAAAGTGGTTACTGCTACAGCACTCATAAAATAACAAAGTTGCAGCTTTTTTCATACCGATAAATGAGTTAGTCATGTTTATAGAGTTAATTCAACCTACTGGTTCTCTATCTCGGTGAAGCTTACCCATGATGTTAGGTCAGGTCAATCTTCGTAAAAACTGTCACGATCATGTACATCAAGGATCTATACAGGAATGATAGGGTGAGCAAAGCTTCACATGACACAACTCACAATTCCACTATAAAGCATTATGGAAGTGTACATTTGCTGAGTGGCATCAGAACCAACATAGTGGTTACAGGGATTTACGTTGTGATGCCATATAGATCTCTTGACCACAATGTTGACAGTTTGAGATCGTCCATCCACTTATAGACAAAATAACCTCAAATTTACATTTTATAGTAGGGTTGTCCCCATGGAAACATAAAAACTTCACCTTTCAACTCTCACTGCCATCTGTGACTTAAGTTGGACTACTTAAAATGAACTGCTCTGAATTATAATAAAGATGCTATATTCATGTTTCTTGTAAAATGACCCTTTATTCAAGTAGCAGCATGCCTGTAGTTAACATAGAATGCAATGGTCCAGGTCAACAGCTGTCCTTGGCGTGCTTTAAGTGCCCAAAGCACGCCAAGGAAAGCTGTGAAAGAGTTCACCCATGTTTGGAGGTTGAGTGGTGGCCAGCTGTTATGTCAAGGCTGTCTGGGCAAAACAAATTTTAAAAAATACTTCTGACTGAATACATGCACAGTTTTGTGGGGAGCGTTTTTTTTAGCTTGATGGCCATGTTAAAAGCTTTATGGGATTTTCTTAAGCTTTATGGTCCTGATAAACCGTTCAGCTTCAGGGACAACCCTGGTATAGTTATTGGAGAACAAAGAGCCAGATTTAGTATGATGTACATGTATACTGTTTTGGCAAAAGTTGCTTTGGTGGCCATAATATACCAATTACAAACCCATGACTTCAAGAACAAATCAATTTAAAATTTAAATTTGAGATACCAGGCTTTTGATAGTTTACAGTCTGTACAAGTTTGCCACAAAGTTGGACATGCATATTATCTGAGGGATAAATAATTTAAATCCAAGAGTGCATAAAATCATAGTAGTCAGTTTAATAGCTGTATCCCCATTGATGTCATGTCCCATTGCCCAATACAGTACATGTACATATATTATATCATTATAGTATTTTGACTGTTAACAGACCAAGTCTCAGTGACCATCATTATGTATATCCTTACCAAATAATGAAAAAAAAATCTTGATTTTGCATATTTTAGTGGACATAACATGACTAACTTGAGGAGAAGATGCAGTTCTTGTGCTGTTGCATCTGACATAAAAATGCAGAAGTTACATTCATTATATAATATATGTTAAAGTAATAGAGGTAATTTATGAATATATATCACTGACATGCATACTCAAACTAAACAGTATTAGAACTTGTACAGAATGTCAAATAATAAACTAAACATTAAGATAATGATTTGTGTTTTATTTTCATTTTTGAATAACAATGTGCCACTGCCGGAGGCCTGGATGGATTTTGCTGGCAATAGCCATTGGCTTTTTGATCCTCGCATTGTCTTTACCACACTCCATAAAATCATTGTCACTTTATGCAGATATCAGCATGTCATATTACTGTGACATACAATCTGTTCTGGCAGACTTGTGAACCCTACATAAAATATGTCCTCACCAAGAATGGGCCAAAGGATATTTCTGTATTGGCATTTTATTTTCTGTACCAGCATACTTACATACTGGAAGCCCTCTAATTTCTGTAGTGTGTACTGACCATCATTGAACATTTCTGTACACTTTACTGAGGCAAAATTATTTCCTGTTCCAGCACACTGCAGCCAACACCTTTTTTTGACACATCATTGCCTGAATAAAAACCTAAGTTATTTTTGCTTGAAGCAGCTCTCTCTCTCTCTCTCTCTCTCTCTCTCTCTCTCTCTCTTCTCTCTCACTCTCTCTTCTCTCTCTCTCTCTCTCTCTCCTCTCTCCTCTCATCTCTCCTCTCTCTTCTCTCTCTCTCTCTCTCTCTCTCTCTCTCTCTCTCTCTCTCTCTCTCTCTCTCTTCTCTCTCTCTCTCTCTCTCTCTCTCTCTCCTCTCTCATCTCTCTCTCTCTCTCCTCCAGGAAAATTTGTCAGATATTTCATTTGAAAAGTATTATACTCAGAAAATCCAAACTTGGCATGATTATACTTTCATACATGAAGTCTTGAGTGTTTGTAAAGATGTTCAACGATTTCAAAAATTTTGCATTTTAGGGCTATTTGAAAATTAAATCTTGATATGTCCAAAATCTATTAAAGGTACAGGTAGACCGATTCAACTTCAATTCATGGTTGTTTAAAGGTCAAACATTAATGTCATATTGCCATTTGAAATTTTCTTCTACCTACATAAATCGGCAAATTTTGATCGGATTTTGATCAAGTTGGGCTCAAATTGTAGATATTCTAACACTGCACTTTTTTTTTTTAGTTTAGTAAACATGTAAACTTAACATGTGACCCTAAAAGTCAAAGGTCATTTGGACATTTGAAATTTTTCATCTGGCCCTAACTCGGTCAATTTTTATCATGTTGGGCTCAAATTGTAGCTATTGGTTAAGGTCCAGGTTTTTTTGGCCTTTGAAATTTTCATATAACCATAACTTGGTCATTTTTCACCCATTTTCAGTCATGTTGGCTTCAAATCGTAGGTATTGCAACACTGCACATTTTCGTAATGTACATGTGACCTCTAAAGGTCAAGGTCATTTGACTTTAAACTTTTAATCTAGCCATAAGCTTAATGGAATGTGAAGTACCAAAGCCTTTGAAGATTGTTTTGCATGACTAGGTTGCATTGCATTTGATCTTGGGGGGGGGGGGGGAGCAGTGACGAAAGATAAACCACATTAAAAAGGTGAATTAACTGTCACGTGGAGAAGTGCGTATCTCACACATCAGGTTGAGTAGTTAATTTGTCATGATGGCAACTTACTGGCCTGACTTAACTATATAAACACTTAATTATGCCAAGAGTAATATTCAGGCGATAAACAATTGCATTTGCTCAAAATTATACTGAACAAAATAAACATTTGGCACTTTTCAAGTTTAGCTAAGCCCAGGCCATGTACGCCTCAAATGATGTTAAGCAAAGTGTCAAACAAGCCAAGAATGAACAAAAGTTGCTGCATTTAATATTTATAACTTTTGAGAGCACACAGATTAGCTTTAAAGCAAATCTTTTCTATGTACATCTGAATTTGTGGACACGTATCTGTATACAAATACAGGTATATGTATATTATACAGACAAACGTCTAGGAGATGTGGTCATCGTGGTAATTATTGGAACTAACATCCTAGGTATCAAAAACACATTAAATTCATTATTGAGTTAATCAATTGGGATGGAACTACAAAATTTACACAAAATATGTATTAGGCCAATGGCCAAATTTTAGGTGACCTCGACTCATTTTTTAAGGTCATTGTGAACATTTTGAGAAAGAATATGGCTAATGATATCAAATATACTACAAATGTGTACATGTGGAAGGTTGATACTGCATAATTTGGAAAACCTTGACCCGCTTTCTCAAGGTCATGGACTGAATGCATTTCACTAAAAGAATTCTTTTGTGAGTCATTATATCTGAACTTGTGGACATATATCTTTTTGTACCATATGAGGAACATTTTACAGGCAGGATTCTTTCATTTGAATGGTGGTGGCATCAGTGGTATTTATTGGAACTACTATCATACATGTAGGTATCAAAAACACACATTAAATTCATTTTTGAGATAATAAACTGAGATGAAACAACAAAATTTACACCAAGTGTGTGCTACATCAGTAGTCAATTTTTTGCAAAGTTATGAGTGACCTTGACTTATTTTTCAAGTCATGAAGTACTGTAGAAAAGGACACTAAATTCGATATGTTGAGAAAGAATAAAGCTAACATGACCATATATGCCACAAATTTTTATGGTACTATATATATATATATATGTATGGAAGTTTGAAACTGCATAATATGGACGAGCTTGATGTACTTTCTCAAGGTCATGGAAGGAATGTATTTCACTAAAAGAATTCTTTTGTGATTATCATTATATCTGAACTTGTGGACATATATCTTTTTGTACCATAAAAGGCACATTTTACAGGCAAGATTCTCATTTCATGTGAATGGTGGTGCCAAGAGTTGTATTAATTGGAACTACTATCATACATGTAGGTATCAAAAACACATTAAATTCATTTTTGTGATAATAAATTGAGATGGAACTACAAAATTTACACTAACTGTGTGCTACATCTCCATTCAATAGAATTTTTCAAAATTACGAGTGACCTTGACTATTTTTTCCAGTCATTAAGTACTGTAGAAAAGGACACTAAATTCAATATGTTGAGAAAGAATAAGGCTAACATTACCAATTAGGCTATAAATTTTTATTGTGTATATGGAAGTTAATTGCATAATAGGGATGACCTTGACGCACTATCAAGATCATGAAGGGTGTGCATTTAATTTTTTTTCTTTCTTTTTATTTATTTATTTATTTATTTTTTATTTTTTGGTGATGGTCACTGTATCTCAACTTGTGTTCATACATCCATATTGACCTATTTTCAAGGTGATTAAGCAGGCTTCTACACTTGTCCATAGGACAACTGAATCTGAAAATTCACTTGTCCCTCTAACATAGATCATGCATTACAAAAAATCACCTGGGGGGGGGGGGAGGCTTGCCTCAATCATTACTTAATAATTGCCCGTCCCATATGCAAATACTTCTGGAAAAAGTTTTAGAAAATACAAATACCATATTCATCCTAACAGTAGCACATGCCCTCATAGAAGCACGCCCCCCACTTTCAATCCAAGTGGTCTAGATTCAAAATCAAGATTTTTCCTGTAATATAGCAAAGATGATACTTCCAAATGAAAAATTAAATGTCACTGCGGTATATTAATGTTCATTTAACACCTAAATGAACTGTACAGCCTTCAAAACCTTCAATCAAGAAAAGTACTTATTCCATAGTCCCGCGAAAACACTGCAAGATCTGGCAAATCTCTGCATTGGCACGGCGTGCTACTATTAGGAAGTATACGGTATATTTATTTGAAAAGAACCACAGCTTGGCAATGTTTGTGGATACCTTCAGCGCGTCCCCACGCTACACCTTCAGCCCAGCTCCATGCTACACCAGCCAACTTGTTCATGTTTCCCACTGGCTCAGTCAGTATTCCAGGCAATTGGGTTTTAATAAATTATCATTTATGACTGACAATGTGGCTGTCCACTGGACAAGTGATGTTCAAATAAATATACCGTATACTTCCTAATATCCACTTGTCCGGGACAACAGGATCATAGGAATTGTAGAAGTCCGTAAAGCATTTTAGAAAAAGACAATAAATCCAATCTGTTGATAAAGAATAAGGAGAATGATATCAAATACACCATAAATGTATACCATGTGGATGTTTGATATTACATAATATGGATGACCTTGAATAATTTAACCATTTCATAGAGGGGATGCATTTCAGGAAATGATTTTTTGGTGATGGTGATCAGCAGAGCCTAATAGCCCATGGGCCTCTTGTTTCTACCTTCTTAACCAATAGCAAAGTCTTGCTTTGCATACACTGTTAAGACCTCACAGTAACACCATTGTGGACCTATAAGATCAAGTGATATGACACCAGTTCTAACAAGGACCCTATACTGTAGACTGGGAACACATTTATTTTCAAGGGTTTTAATTTTCGTGGATTTTGCATTTTGGGCCTTTCACTGAGACTTTGAATTCCCTGTTTTATTCATATTTCCCATCAATATCAATGCCATCTTAAAACCTTTTTTTTCCTTCACTGTGTTCTTCAATATCATGGTTTTGAAGCATCAGGGAAATCAGCAAAAATAAGAATTTATAGTACTGGGTCCTTGGTGTTAGTAACATTTGTAGGAATTATGAATACTTTTTCAAAACATATGCCGACTCCTTCTTGTATCAAGCTCAGCGTGTGTTTGTAGAACATGATTATCATCTCTTAACTCATTCCATACCAGTCCCTGATTTTTTTCCGTATATTTACCTAGATTTAAGACGACAATTGCATTTTTAACTTCTTCATAAAAAGAGCTTTTGTTCAAGTACCAACATGCCTATAGTCTTAAGTCAGTGGTTCTGGCACTGCCTGGCAAGTCATGCTGCAGCTGCCTTTGCGGCAGGTGCAGCATGACTTGCCAGGCAGTGCCAGAAGCGCTGACCAAGGCCTGCGACCATAGCATGGAATGAGTTAAACAATTAATTTTATCAGTTGCTGGTTTGGTAAGAGCAACATATTTTGCCACATTTCATACATGGATACCCTGTATATGTGGGTACCCTGCACTTCCTTGTTGGATGACACGGGCCGAAGCAGCATCACACTAGCAGATATAAATGTCAAATGAATGAACCTTTATTATACTGACCCATACCATGGTGGCATAAAGTAAATAAATACACAACATGTAAATAAGGCACACGGCCCAACTCATTACTGGGCTTATGTGGTCAGTTTAAAGAAAAATAAAATTATACAATGTGCTAGAGCAGACAAAAAGCAGTGAGAACATATGACAAATAAAAGTAAATGTGCGTGAAATGCATGACTGAACATGAGGAACAATTAAAAAGTCCTGCAAACTTTGATAAATTTGAATAAAGTATGTATTCCACCATTGACTGGGCATTTCATAATTTAAGTATGTAAAGCACTACACGTGACTGAAAAACTTTCTTTTCAGCATTTTTGATACAAAGTGTATCCCTGGTTTCTGTGGTCAGTTTTTAGGGAAAATGTACATGTTCCTAGTGTATTTCTTTGTAAAATATCCACACCCTTGCAGGACATCAGGCAAGACCACTGGGGCGTGACTTGTGTATTCATCTATCAACAGGCCAACTAAGCCATTGTTCTTGTATTCTCGCACATGGGTTATTCTCCACCTTCAAAGTACATGTACAACACCTTTACTCAGTTGTATAAATGTTTTGTTCTAATATCCTATGCTTTTTTCACATTTTTAGAGAGAGAAAGGATATTATTTTGCATCATTCATTTTAACTTATCAATATCAGTAAGTGATTGAAAATTAACCCTAAAACTTTCCATTTGCCTCCATAAATTGTTATTTCACCATAAAGAGGAAAAGTGAATATAAAATGTAACTCATCCTCTTCAGCATTTAAATAACACAATTCACAAAACCTTTGCTCAACTGCCTGGCATCTGTACCAACCAGTTTCAAAGCCTAAGTGTAAAAATATTGTCAAAATCAACTTCACTCATAATGTTTTACATCCTCAGACCAGTTTTGACTACATAATTATAATCCTATTTAAATATTCTTTGTTTACCTGTAATTGTCCGTATTTATCAAAGGGTTCCAGAAACACATTACACAAATATATTTTCCGAATTGACGTTTTGGGCCATCCCATATCACCAAAATGACCAAGGATCAGAACTTTGTTACATACTCCCAGGGAATACCTAAAAGGTCTTAACTGTACCTAAGTTTCAATGTTTTCAAATTCTTTTCTGCCCCAGATACTTGCATCTTACTGTAATTAACAGGCAACACACCAGTTTGATAAAGGGACTTAAATGTGGAATAACCACCATTTTTTGTGATATAAATTTGCTTATCCAGGCACCTAAGTCACAGCCCCCAGAACTAGCTAAAACATTTCTATTTTCCATAAACTCTAAAAATTTATCATTAATAATACCCGAGTGTTTGTATCTATTTACGAATTCCAATAGGAAAGGTCAGAATTAGCTCCAAGGTGTTTATTTGCCCCAATACAAAACTTAATACACAAATGTTTGGAGGGCTAAAGCTATGTATTCTCATTAGTTTGTATGTTAAAGCAACCTTAAATAAACTAGTCACTTTTGTAGCTGTGGTTATATGATTTTTGCCAGGTATTTATTTATGCATTTATATTTACTGTCTGAAATTTAGTGTTTCTATTTGCAGTAGTTTTTAAGTTATTAAGTTACAAATTACAATGTAAAGCAAAGGGGATACACAACCCTAGCCCTCCACTGACTGCAGTGCCCTCTTTTAGGCAGTTCTTGAACCTTCTGTTCTTGCCCTTGCCTATTCTTTACCATACAATTAATATGATGAATTGTCTTGGGTACCCTCTTTTATAAGCCAATTACATTTGTCACAGATCACTGATGTGAAAAGAAAGAGAAGAAAGTCTGTCCTGGCATTTTACACATACTGGAAACCAAATTTGGTTGCAGAAGCACATCATGACCTTGTCAAGATCAGAATAATGTTGATATTTGTGAGTCACAGTGACCCAGAAATCAGTCCATCTTGGTATGGTGATATTCCACATAGCTCAATGTTGATAAAATAAGATCAAAGTGTTTCTTGGGGCTCTTCAAGTCTCTTTGAAGCCCACTTCCACAGGCAAGTAACCTTATCTTTTGCATGCTATTTTTTTTTTTCAAATTTTACTTGTACTGCATCAATTTTTACTTGTCCTAGACAATAGGACATGTGAATTTTAGAGCCCTGGTTTCTTATCAGGAGAAAAGCTTTCCTGTTAGTAGGTCAAAACTACTCGACAATAGTATGAGTGCGATATGATGTAAATTATGATATCTTGGTGGCCCAAGGATAAAAAAAACAACCAAACTCCCAAGTCATGACCCATCTAACTCAGTCAAGCAGTATATAATACATTCACATGCCAATTAAAGGAAGGCTTTCATGAATTATCATGTTTCGTGTAACATTACTATAGAAATGACTTAACCTGTGGAAAAAATGTAAGAATGATGTTTCAATCTGTTTGCCCAATTTCTTAGAGGGAAATCCATTAAGTTGTCCTAATCACGGGAAGTACAGGGTGTATGGAACTTCAAAGGAATCCTCAGGCATCATGGGTAAATCGTCAAGGATCATGGGGAAAACAAAACAAAAGAGACCACTTATCAAAGATTAGGCTCTGCAACTGAATACACAATAATTCCAGGAAACACAATGGGTCAATTAATTGCTAGTTCACAAGCCCGAGTGCTAATCTGACAGGCTAAAGCAGCTGTGACACTTTAATGTGTGGTGTGCTGCAGCTTGCTTATGTTGCATTTTTCTGCAGAGTTGCACCAACAGTACTGTTCACTATTCAGTGGTAGTTAGCATGGATGTTCCAAAAACCTCATTGCACAACATTCCTGTTGTTTGGAATCTTTGCATCACAATATTCTTACTGGAGATATTGACGTACCCACTACCCAGACTGTACATCCAGTGTGACATATCCGTACTGTACATAGTGACATACCCAGTCTGTACACCCAGCTAGTGTGACGTATCTGTACTTTACATAGTGACATACCCAGACTGCACATCTAGTGACATATCCGTACTGTACATAATGACGTATCCATAATGTACATAGTGACGTACCCAGACTGTACATCCAGTGTGACGTATCTGTACTGTATATACAGCATGATATACCCAGATTGTACACAAAATGTAGTACTAAACGTGCCCTCACACTGCATTTTTAGTCCTGTAGCCTACAATGTCTTTCAAGGGACATACCGACACCAAAATATGGGAGGACACTGAAACTGTCCAATTAGAACAAATGAACGATGTCACATTAGCAACAGCCAGTATCTTCCCAAGGGAAATACAATCTCCCTATTAAAATAACATATTCAAGTCAGTATGTCTATCACATTCTATATTTGTGTAAACAGCGACTATAATGACATTGTGCACCATGATGTCACTAACGTTGCAAGGGTGCATGCCACACAAGATGCATGACCTGACAGGAGAGTTGTGTAGGCCTATTTCTTCCTGAAGGGGAGGTGCGCTTTTCTTCCACAAAATTATGAACAAGAAATTGTAGGTTTTGGACACTGATTTGGTATGTAGCATCTTACATTATCCCAGGAAAAGCTGCATTTGCCTTTTTTGTCTGATTATGGCAGATACATTTAGGATACAAAGATCATCCCATGGCTAAATCCGTTTCCTACCCTGCACAGTTCCCCCTCGAGCTGCATCTTCCCCTGACCCTTCAGGTCTCAGGAGTATATGCAAGCTCTGCGGGGAACTGTACCGAGTAGGATACTAATTTAGCCATGGGATAACCTAGGAGTACATCCAGTGTGATGCATCTATAATGTACATAGAATCTGACACACCCAAACCGTACATCCAGTGTGATGTACCCAGACTGTACATCCAATGTGATGTACCCGGACTGAAAATAGTGTGATCAGACACACATTTACCTACAACAGCTGTACAGACTATCATGTCTATTTTCTTAGGAAAGTCTGTGGTGTCCTTGATGTAGATGGGGTTTTAAAAAAAGCCACACAGGTAGATATTTTTTTCTGCGGGGCATTTGTTTGTGCTAAGAACAGGGCACACAAGTGGAGGTATTGCTTATTTGTGTATTTTAGGATGAAAGTACAGGCCAAGCACCCTGGACCCCTTGATGTGCGAGGCCCAGATAATTGTGCACTTTGAAACTTCTATTTCCACAATTTAAAAAAAAGTTCAAAAGATATGTTTCAAACAGCAGTTACTGTAAGTTGAAGCATGTATTTCATGTATTAAACCTGTCAAAAGTACATCCAATATCAAATACATGGACCTCACAGGAGTGGGGGGCTAGTTAAATGGCAGACTTACTAGACCTGAGGACCGAGCTACTGATAAATGGAATTGCAGAGCCGTGATGGCCAACTTAATAGTAATGTGACCCCAAACAAAATACAATATCATTGAGGTGAAAGACTTTGTGCACAGATAGGTTGATGAAAATGTAAGAATTGTAGGGTCTGTTGCAACGGAATACAATGTATTTCACCTTCTTGTAGTTATACACCACATTTCATTCAGCGCAACAAAACCCAACTTTTCTAAGCTTGTCACTAGCCAACTGCTGACCAGATGACTTGCATGTGGTTGCTGTACACACAAATACTATGTACATGAAGTACAGTCCCAACGACATAAAAAATATCAGAAAAACAAGGAAATCTGAAGGGGTGGTGGAGGAGGGTCAGCTTCAACAGGTGTGTCTGTCTCTCACTCTTAGGCAATACTCTGGGAATGGTTGAATAGTCGAACTGCATACTAAATTACATTGTCAGTACCCAACCAGAAAAGGTATGGGAAGTTTTTGAGCATCTTATATCTTGACAAGCAAAACATCAAAAGTATTCCAGTCATGCAGTGAAACAAACTTTCACATGAGCTTCACGGGTGTCAGCCTGAAATCATTCTTCAGAATTAAGACGGAGATGAGCTGTAAAATGACAGCAAAACCGTTTGCACATTACAGATAAAAGAAATTTATCGGCCTTCTTTTTTTTTAAATAGTCATTTTGGGACACTTGCAAAAAAGTCTAAACACATCAAAGATATATGTATTTCATCAATCTCATTTTTATTTAGAAAGATGGCTCAAGAAACATACATTGGTTGCCATGTGGATATATGTATATTTCACTGTGCCAATATATATATAAATTTTACAGCAAAACGCCATGTGAGTGTAAGTTTTTTTCATAAAAATAACAAGATTATCAACACTCGATTGAATATTACTCTTTATTCCATCAAATAACTAGAAGCTATATATACCTGATGAAGCAGAACACATCAAACTGGAATTAAGTAGCTAAAAGAGCAAAGGTTCTGTGTGAGATATATTAATAAAATTAAGTCCAGGTGATAGTTTCCTTTATGATTTTTTTTTCTTCAATTTCAATCTAAGAAGCTTACAAGTAAGGACTATGAAAGCTGCTAAACTTTCAATGTCATGAAACGTCTTTTGTCAGTGCCACCGGTAAACGTGGCCCTCTTTTTTTTTTCATATCAAATTTGGGGTCACACTGCCCCTGGACTGGGCTTTTAAGATTGTAAGAGCATGGTTGGATACAATTTCAACATGTGCTGGGCCACATTTGCATTATAAAGCCTACAATAATCATCAGACTGAACTGCACGCTTCTATGCAGTCTGTGTATAGTACCTGCATAGATACATGCACAGAATACATGCAGCTGTGGTGCACACTTTTAATGGTAATTTAAATTTTGACATTTTGCATTTACTTCTGTAGGACACATCTTGAAAGCTGCACTGTTTATAGGCTATTCAAACCATGGAGACTGAGTTACCAGACTGCTGTAGGAGGAGAGAGAACTTGCACAGCAAAAATACAATGTTCCACACCCTACTCAATTTCTTACTGTTAATCATTTCAGTTAAAAGGTAACACTAACAACTGTGACCAGGTAAAGGTCTGATGCATTTAGTTTTATTCCATAATGTAAAAAGCATTTATTTCAATGAAATGCCAGATAAATTGAAGTGATTGGAACTGTTTTCTCACACATTGTATTTAAGACCATGCATTCATATATATTATGTATATATATATATATATATATATATATATATATATATATATATATATATATATATATATATATATATATATATATATATATATATATATATATATATATGCAACAAGTTCTTTCGAAATAGAAATTGCCAAACCATCATTCTGCAATGTGAACTCTTGAAAATGAAATGGAAATAGGCAGACGAGTTTTACAAAAATAAAAAATGAGTGTCATCATTTTCAGTTTCATGAATCGGAACTGCAACTTTTTCAAAGGCAAAGCCTCTGCACAATGGCCATTATGTCAATCAGTATGAAGCTTCATCAGGATGAAGTGACACTTGCCTCTGTCTATGACACTAGTTCCAAACAGCATAAATATATTTATACAAACATCAACTCAAGTTTATTTCACAACATTGGCATGTGAAATGTTGCATTATATGTCTGCATCCAGAGTTAAAGCAAAATCACCTTACAGCACTATTTAACAAAATCTTCTTTGCACATCAATAATTAAGATACATAGTTGTAACTATAATGCCAGCTAGCCTCCTCCCATCCCTCCCCCTTCCAGCCCGTATTGTCTCCTCGGCAATACCTCGAACGTCCCTGATCACGACTACTGGTAAATGATTAAACTTCTTATTTAAATTCAATCAGTCTATAATTTAACTAAAGAAAAAAATCAAATGACACTGTTTTCCTCATATAAACAAATATGTTGAAGGTGACATGTTTTGGTTGCTCGTTGCCAAACAACAAGGTCTGATTCTGCCAAAATTAAAAATCACACGTGTCAAAATTATATAAACAAACACTGCATGTACGAATGACCTGGTGACCATACAGATTGATTGTGACCTAGTTTGTGGCAAACGACTCTGATGTGACTGGTCCAGACAACACGGAATCAATTATTGTTTGTCTCGATGACCCACAAATAATTTCTCGATCAGTTCCATGCATATATCATAGGTCAAACAGTCATCACAAATAAACGTGCTCTTCAAGCATGTGCACTGCAAACACCACTTTCCCTATCTGTCAGTCATAACACTGTGTTTCACGTGCTGCCATAGACCTCCAGACTACAGTCCAGCCACGAGTTCGTTGCTTGTCGAGTTTTCATTCTGTTAAGTTTTATCCTCATAATTCTTTTGAAATCCACAATTGTACCATCAGTCGATATGAAACATAAAACGTAACAAAATTTACACCACGCACTGCTCAGAATATCCAACAAATGAACAGCCAAACTTTGTGTTGGCTTGCCATACCCAGGTCCTTCTTGATCACCGCCGCCATGTCTGCTATAGACATGGAATGCTGGGTAAAAGAGATGATCACGTGATAAACTTCCCTGGAGGACCATGCTCCATTGTGGCAAATACACTGAAGAAAACTCAGAGCAAACCCACAATTTGACTTAAAACCTGATAGGAGAGGTAGGTATTGAGTTCATAGGTAAGAATGGATGGTAGTGAATATATTGTAGAAATAAGAAAAGATAATATTAACAGATTACTACAAAAATATCAATCAAAAGTGGCAAGTTGACCCATATCCTCCATTTTGAATGCAACACATTTCCAGTGTACATCAGTAAGTGAAGGCTTGCATATGTTACACCACCTCACACACAAAATATACATGGTATGTGTGTAGTGTCACACATATGGAACATAACTATACATACATTAATGACAGAATATGATATTCTGAAGCAAAAATTTCAGATGACTTCCCAATGTAAGGCACAAGACATGCATTACACTATGATTATGTCTATATAGTACCTTATTTGCATGTATGCATGAAGTATAAAGAGATTATGATCATTTAACCTGAGATCATGCATGGATCATGTCTGATCATTTCATCAACTTTTTTCGTAGGTCTTTATGATTTGACATATATTTCAGGGTCAAATTTAAAGAAAATGGTAATTTATAAAAAATCAAAGGCCAATGGGATATTTGCATATTGGAGCCATATGCCGTGGCATACACATAGACAAATGAATTTATGTCCTGTGTTACTGAAGAACACCTATTGAAACCAGTGATGATGCCCATTTAAGGATCAGGCAGTGGCATGCACTTTTGATGCAAGTAAAAGCAAATAAGTTGGTTTTCTTCAAAAACTATAATCCAGGAGTCTCCCAGGCCTGTGTAGATAATTTTGACTTTAATTCCAACATAGTCTGAATCTCAATAGGTTTTATAACTTTTGCTTTTTTAAGTTTGAGACAATTGGGAAAAAGTCTAAAAAATTAAAACATGAATACATATGTTACCCAGATTTGACCCATATCCAGAACATGCCATACATGCATCTGGTTCTATGATTTAATTTTTCTTTATCTGTTAATTTTAGGGTCAAATGCAAATGCAAAATTCAAGAAAGAAAAGAATAGGCCCTCTGTTCATGCATGTGTCTTTTGTTTCATGTTCTCCTAAGTTTTTTTGTTTTCCTTTTATTTTTAATATGAAGATTAAACAATCTTCCACTTGTATGGATGTAATTCCATGTTCAGAAAACACAATTGTACTATGCTGAACTCAGAGGTTTTTTTTATATGTGAATAAATTAAGTACATTTCTTTTTGACATTGTCATATTTTTTTACATTTTCAATGTTTTTCCCCTTATAATCTGTCACAGCCCTGCACTTGATCAGGCATTTTGTTTGAGCCACATCCACTGATTAAAAGAAGCTTTTTTTTCATAAAGAGATGAAAGAAATGTGTATGTCAAAGTTAAAGACATAATGTTGTATCATATATATATTAATCATTTTAGTTTGTGATCATGATTTAGACATCCAACAGCTCTGAGTTGACTATAATTAGTATAATAAGATATAAAATTGACATAAAAGTTACGTTGAATTAAATTCATTGCTGTTCAAACATTTTAACGTATGCTGAAGTACAGTGCAGTTACAGAATATCCTAATTAAAATGAAAAAGTTCAGATTCCTGTATTGCTAAATCACTCAATGGGTTTACACTTAATGACCTGTAAATTAAATTTATCTCTTAATATACTAAAAGAAATGTACATGGATTTAAGTTATCTTAAACTGCATTATGAGGTGTCTTCAAAGAAAGTTTACCTTCTGAAAAATTGATGCTCTCAACATCTACATATAAGAAGTAACATTGATTTTCCTGCCAATTTTGCTTTCATATTCTTTGCATGTGCGTGCGTGCATGTGACTGTATGACAATACCCACCAGTAACTGGCCAGTGATTTTTGATGCCACTTGGTCTGTATGTTTTCAACTTGAGGCATACACATAGACAAATGAATTTATGTCCTGTGTTACTGAAGAACACCTAATGAAACCAGTGATGATGCCCATTTAAGGATCAGGCAGTGGCATGCACTTTTGATGCAAGTAAAAGCAAATAAGTTGGTTTTCTTCAAAAACTAGAATCCAGGAGTCCCCCAGGCCTGTGTAGATTAAAGGGGTACTGCGGTGATAATTTACAATTTTTGAGTTGTTTCATATAATAAATGTGAACCAACATCAGAAAATGCAAACTTTATTCCCAACTGGATAAGCAGATATCAAGTTTTCTTAGATATGTAAATGAGGGGTTGTGATGTCATCTGGGCTAACTGCTACAGCTAATGCAATGACAGCCGAGTAAAACTTTGACAAAAACATGGAACCCTGACCAAGTACACATATTCCACTTTTACTATGGATGAAGCAGTGTGTATAGATATAATCAAATTTACTAAACTGAGATATTTACTCATTTAATGAGGATTAATAAGGAAAGAAAAATGCAGAAATCAATATACACATGCAAGCTAACAGCTCCTGAGGTTGTGTAATCAACTACTGAAGCAGGTGTAAACTAATATACCACACTGATAAGATCAAAGGGGGTGATTAACACAGTACACAAGTCATTATGATATGCCTGCTAATGTTGTGTATCTCAGCTTGGTGCCCCTCAAGGTTTGTGTATTATATATGGAGGGTAGCCTAGGTGACATCACACATCAGAACACCTGCTGGAAATATAAAATAGCTCTAACTCAATACCTGTTTGAGAAAAAATGTTGAAAATTTGTCACATGAACACCTAAAATGACCATTAATGACTAAAAAAAGTAAAAACTTTCACTGCTGTTCCCCTTTAAAGTGCTGTATCTTAGAATGGGTTACACACAGCAAAAAGGGTTGCTTTTTTTTTCTGCAGAACCCATTTATGGGCTGTACTGAAGTTTAATCTGCACATTTACCATTCACACATCTTTTGTTGGCAAAAGTTGTGGGAATGGTAAATGTGTTATGCCAAAGCTAAAATGTGCAACCTGTCTGCCAATAAAAGTATGGGTTATGTGCTTTATTGTCACTTATTAACCCTTTCTCCCTTGAATCAAGACTGAGTCAAAATCTTTCGTAAATTGGCATGGGTTGGGCATTAAGTAAAACCCATGCCAAGGAAAGCTGTTAACATGGGGCATGTGATCTTGATAGGTCTCATCTATATACATGCAATTCTCAAATTGCTTTTCATAACTGTTGAAATTAGTTCAAACACTGAAACAGAAACATTTAACCACCCGTCGGTTTAAGGGGGAAAGTGTAAAATATGTGCTGCCGATTAATGTTAACAGGTCAGGGCACACTGATTCTGTCCTTGCAACTTTTTTTAAGGAAAGTTTTAAATGTGAAGCACACACATGCCCCACTAATTTTAGTTTACAGCAAATCACGGATACTTTATTTTTTCCCTGTTCTCAAAATATGCAAAATTGGAGGGGATTTGAACATCTCTCTGTATGAATTTAAAGATCTGTAAATCAATTCAGATATATCTATGAGACATCCTTTTAGTATTTATTATGTGATTCTAGATATCAAGAATTCAAATTCTGAATACTAAGAATTTGATTTCTTGCTATCAAGAAATTGAATTATTGATATCTATGGGGTGCTGCTTGCCATTTATTCTGTATTTAATGATTTCTATACTTATTTCTTGATATCAAGAATCTATTTCTTAATGTCACTAATTCGTATATGGACATCAAGAAATAGAATCAATAAAGTAAATTATTTATATCAAATTGAATTAGAGATATCAATAATTTGAATTCTTGATATTAGGGATTCAGTTATTGATATAGAGCAAGTGCATTTTTGATACAAAGAAATTAATTTTTGACATCAAGAAATGAAGGGTAATTATTCATACCACAGTAATTGGTATCTAAATTCAAAGTTTTGAAATAACTGGCCTTGTCCCTGCAAATTTTTGAAGTAGCTTCTTTTTCTCACTTATCCAGTGACCTTTTCATATGCATAATGCTCAAGTGGTGAGCTTTTGCATGTAAATTTAGTGCAAGACAATCAGTGAGTATTTAAATACATGTACCTTGTTACAAAGAGCTAGCCAAGAATATTCCCAGGTCAAAATTTCCCTATTACTATCAAGGGAGAGAGGCAGGGTTTGGAAAGTCATGTAAACGTGATGGTGGATAGCAATATATATATGCAGACCAGTGGGTGTAGATAAATCTAGGTCGCAAAGTGCAGGGTCAGCACTTGACCTTGGGTGAATCTGCCTCACTTCCAGTGGGGAGGAGAGCCTGAAACTATGGTCTGTCAGAATAGATTTTTTTTTTAACTACTCTGTTTATTCAGCCTTTTTAGTTGTCAGGAAATAGATGGACATACCTTTGTTCAATGTAGGGCACACACGTGACACTGCAAATTTCTGCTGTGTGTTAAGTAAAATTATAGCTGGGAACAGTTGCCATCTACCTGGACCCAGGCTCTGGCGTTTTCATTGCAAGTCAATGAAGGATATGTGCTCAGAGTGAGCACAATGATTATTTGTTGCTACATGTACAAAAACTTGGAAATTTATATACGAGGTGACATACACTTTTGATAATCTCACGTCACTATCTAGTATAGTTGTTCTAAAGTGTCATGGTTCCCTGATGTATAATTTGGCCATGAAAGACAAAGATATCTGGAGAAAACAAATAACACAGCCTCATAAAGTCAAGTTGAAATTTATATTTGTTTCCCCATGGCAAAGATTTTTACTGCTCATGCAGAGAGGTAGAACACACAAAGCCCATGCACACAGATCTTGCAAACAATTCAATGATGAGTTGACAAAAAGAAAACAGACTACATCACAGTGCAACATTTAAGAGTAATGAACTTCCTTTTAATGTGTGTGTTGAGACTTGCACTGTTTCAATTTGAGAATCCTAAGTAATGCATCACTCTGTTTGCCGTTAATTTCTCTGTACTTACAGTGTTTGCTATTGAATTTTATTTGTTGATAAAAGTGACTCAAGTTGATTTTTTTCTTTTCTTTTTTTTTTTTTTTTTGTGCATGGTGCAGTGATGTCTAGCCCCTCAACATCCTCGAGCCTAGATGACCTTCTTGCAGCATACAATATCACTGATGTTCATTCCATTACCAAGCCAGCAGAGACACCTGGTGCTGAAAACAACAACCAGAGCCAGGAGGGTCAAACTGAAGCGGCAGCTGATGTTGGGGACAAGTTACAGTTGGATAAGAACGTAGTGGATAGCTGCTCTACCTCTGACACTGGGAACCAAGTTGTTCCATTGAACGCAGTGCAAACTGAACATGTGACCAAAAAATACAAAAATTCCAGCAACACAGCAAAAACAAAACATGTACAAAATTCTACCATAGTTGACAGTTCTGAGATAAAAAAAGTGATCCCACTTCATGGAGTAATTGGTGATGTGGTTGACCAGGAAGCAGGTAAAAGTGATAATTATTGGGAAAATGTCAAAGCTGTTGAACCTGCAGTCAGTTTGACCCGAACTGCATCACAGGAGAAAAGTGGCAGTTGTGATAAAAGGATTGGATGTGCCCCACAACAAAATCATGCTAAGGATGGTGAGACTTTGCTTGAAGGACCTCTTGGTCCTCAACTGCAGCATGAAGAGCTCAAATGTGACATTGAAACAGATCCACAGATACAAACCAGAAAAGGAACTGAGTGTAATGCTACAGCTTCTGATGAGATCAACCAGGTAACACCACTAGTTAAACAATTAAATTCCCTTCAGGATATTCTGAGTGACAAAGAGGGCAAGGCAATGAGTCATAAAAATGCACATCGTGACCAAGAAAACAAAGCCACAGGGACCAGTACTGTAAGTGTGGGTGCCGTGATTGAGGAAGCAGATGCCATCATCACCTGCAGTAAGGAACCCAGACAGTCTAATAGCAAGAGCCAGTCTCCTGCACTTCAAATCAAAATAGAAAAAGTGGATACAGGGTATGAGCCAACCCCGCAAGAGGGGACCAGTGGGTATGAGGGGGCATCCTCAGTGAACCACCCCCCTGTGGTCAGTGCAAATTCTGGGGCTGCTGCTCCCACGCCTGTGATATTAAACTGTAATTCTATCCAGTCTCTGAATAACTTTGTCCAGCATCGTTTTCAAAAAAGGACTGCCGTCACATCTGTAGGTGCCACTTCAGGCTTTGTGACCTGGAAAGTTGGCTCCAATGTGGGTGGTCAAGTGGGTACAAATGTACAGAGTCACAACCCTCTGCAGCCACTTGTTAGTACAAGGACTCTCATGCCACGCCCCGTGGTGCCAAAGACTCCAGTTTACACTCAGACTGTTGGGGCACATTCCACAGCACCCAAGATCCTACGCATTCCTGTCAACACCATTCTGCAAGAGTCCCTCCGAAAAGATGGAGCTGCTTATAGGCCAGCTACGCTTAGTATAGGACATTCAACAGGACAAGTCCCCTCAAGAAATGCAATCATTCAGAATTTGATTGTTCCACCTCCTCCACCATACCCTTCCACCAGCACCACGGGGGTGACATTGGTAAATGTAGCGCCACCTAGTTTTAGTCAGGCCAAGCCATCCAGTGCTGGTGCTGCTCAAGTAGTGACATTGTTGTTGACAGATAAAGCACATAACGAGTTTCTGGAGCGTAAAAACCCCCTACCAACTTACAAGCCACCTCTACCCCCAAACAAGCTTGCCATGATTGTGAAGATGTTTGAGTGCGAGGCGTGTGGAGACAGCTTTGTCACGGAGAGCAGCCTTCAGCAGCACTTTAGCAGGAAAAGCCTGAAGGTGTCATACCCCTGTGCCTCCTGCTCCATTGCCTATACGTTTTACAACAAGTGTGCCTTCTTGCAGCACATCCAGAAACACAGCAGTAAGCCGGTGAATATTGCACAGCATTCCAGCAAGGCACTGGTGTCTGTTTTGCCCCAGTCTTTGATGCCAGATGTACATGATCATGATGTAAGCAAACCAAAGACTAAGATAATAGTCCATGCAACAGATCCAAGTGAAACGCGTCAGGCATCGGGTGAGAATGGAAAGTCAAATTTGGCTCCAGTGTATTTGAAAACACGTAAATGTGAAGAATGTCAGACTCTCTTCCAGTTTCCTGAAGCCTTCAAGGGACACCTGGGTATTGGAGTGACAACACTGAGCGATTTAAGCTACAAGTGCAATAAATGTGATTTGTACATGCCTTCACAGTGTGCTCTTAAAGCTCATAAACGAATTCATTTTGACAGTGGAGGTCCATATACTTGCCCAGAGTGTGCTGAGGTCTTCAATGGGCCAATGTATGTGTTCATGCGCCATCTTAATTACAAGTGCCTTCACTTCACTCGTGCAGTAGAAATGCAGTGTCCGAAATGCGATGAGAAGTTTTCCCATGGAGTTAGTTACCAACAGCATGTGATTAAAGAACATTGTGAGACCTACTGTAAATGCACCAGTTGCCCTATGGCCTTTAAATCGGTCGGCAGCTTCAAGTCCCACAGTAAGACAAACCACAAGAATGAGAAGGGAACAGATTATGAGAATATTTACAAATGCCCTTTGTGTGACACGGTTTTCCACAAACAGGGGCAACTAGAAGACCACATATGGGCGCATGTGCGTCAGCTGCTCAAGGACAGCAAGTTCATTTTTGTCTGTTGGTTATGTCATGAAAGCTTTATCAGCACACACCTTCTGTCTTGCCATTTGTTCATCAAACATAAAATATACTCCTGCAGCAAGCTGTTCATGTGTAACAAGTGCAGTGCAACACTGCCCAATGCCATCGCACTGAAGACTCACCAGGAAAAGTGCACCGAGCCAAAAGATGGCGAGTCTGGGTCCATGTTGTCCCAGAAGCCTACTGGGTACAGGCTGTTGCTCCCTAAGCCTCATAATCTGCAGGAAGAAAATTTGAAGAAACCACTCAAGAAGGAAAAGAAGCGAAAGGAGCCGTCAGACTCAAAGTCACCTAAGGCTAAGAAAAAGAAAAAGTCAAAGGTGCAGACTGAGTGTCAAGTGGAAGAAATGGACACCAAAAATGCTGTGGATTTGGATGTGGAGGATCCAGTCCCTGCACCCAGATACCCATGTAATGAGTGTGAAAACATGTTTGCATCCAAGGAGGAGTTGGACGTACACTTAAAGGATGTCCATGGCATTGAGCCACAGTTTCCATGTCATCTCTGTGGACAAACGTTCTCTAAGAGTGGTTTCCTGTGGCGACATGTGCGTATCGTTCATGAAGGCCGCTCACATGCATACTTATGTTGGATATGCAAGGACTATCACATGATAAAGAATTTCAGCAGACGAGCAATGTTAGAGAAGCATTTGCTGACTTATCACAAGTTGGCCCGTTGCCACATAGACTGGTCAAAGTTGAATGATCGTGAAGATATCGAGGGTATGTCTGAGACAGAGGATCCCATTAAGCTAGAAGGAGAGGAGGATGCACCTATAGCAGAGAAACGTCTCAAAGTGGATGGAGATAGCTGTTTCAAGTGTGCAAAGTGCGTGTTCGTCTCCGATGACAGACAAGCATTTCTGGACCACATCATCAAGCATAAAGACGAAAACAGTTCTGTACAGTGCCGGGAGTGTGGTATGTGCTTTATGGTTGCCTCTACCCTAAAGAAACATCTCTTTATGGTGCACAAGATCAGAGATATGGAGCGATATCAAGTGGAAGCAGGTGTGGACTTGATCAATCCACCCCAAGTGGTGGAAGAAAAAGTCACAAGGACTAACAGAGATGCTTTCTTAGACCAGACAGAATGTAACGTCTGTTACAAATCTTTTGAGACAAATGCAGCTTTGCGCAATCATATGCGTTGCCATGGTATGGCTTTCATACGCTCTAAGAGGATGTCTCAATTTTGAAATGACATGAGGCCATGACATATATTGTACTGATAAACATCGTGAATTTTGCTTTTTACAACAGGAAAGGGAGCACCCGTGGAGCAAAAATGAGGCAATTTAATTAAATTTGATGTTCTCATGTGAAACATGTGACAGATGTTTTCTCATGTAAAGCTTAATCCTGTTGTCTTAAGGCAGCCAAAACCGAATGGTGGGCCAATGTCTTCTGCATGAAAGTTTGTGACTAATTTCAACAGTTGAAAAGCATTGATATGAATCAGAATTTCACACAGGACTTCTCAAGATAACATGTCCCAGGTCAATAAGTTTCCGTGGGATGGGTTTGGTTCTGTGCTCAATCCATGCCAGGGAATGCTGTTGACTATCTTAAAACTCACATACCTCTAACTCAGCGTGAGAATTCTGTACGTGTATCATTTATAATATAATTCCCTTTGGAACCCTCATATCACTGATATTAAATAGGCAAAGGAATGTTGCATATAACAACCAGAAGGCAACTAAACAATGCGTTTAAACTATGTACCAACTGTGTCACAACAACAGAGGCCCCCAACGGGGAAAATTCACCTCCTTATCAGACAAATTTGGATAAGTAGTCCCATAGGAATAGAACAGATATGTTACCTACAGCGTAGTTGGCCTTTGAAATACCGGGGATGAGACGTGTGCAATCTTGAAGATACCATCATGCATCAAAGGGGCAAAGGTTTAAATGGCTTTTAATTGTGATAGCTGAACTTGGTGCTTGGGCTTGGTATAGGTATGTCATCTAAGGCATTGATATATTTTTGATGAATTGAAAATCTGTTGGTTCATGTAATTCTAACATCTTGATACATATGAATGCAGTTTATACATGTTTTATGTTGTATAGACTTCGAAGAATTTGTCACCTGAAGCACGGAATATGAAGGAGCTTTCATGTAGCATTGAGCAACTTTGAAGAATTGTGTTTTCATTGAGGTAGTCAAAAGCTTGGTGCGTGGTTTGAAATAGAACAAGATATATGAGATCAATACAGTTTTCAGGAAGAAAAAGTATGGAGATGTTGCTTCTTTTTTTGGTTAAATTGTAAAATCTGTAGGTACTAAACATTCACAAATTTTATGATTTACAATTTACACAGTGATATTATTAATTTGTACCACACAAAATCAATTACTATTTTCATGTGATGAAACTGCACAAATTTTACAGAAATATAAAGACTTGGATGTGTACCACACATGATACATGTACAACAATATTTAGTGTGAAATAAGCGGTCAAAAGTTGTATGGGATATTAACACTTTTATTTGTACTACACACCTACTATGAGTGCCATTTCTCAGCAAATTGAATTATTGAATATGAGCAAATTAGATAAACTGCCCACACAGAGTGTTTATATGGTACACACTGTAGAATAGAACAATATGTATTGGGAGCACATGGTCATTATGAAGGGATTAGCAGTTGTGAACATATGCCATAACGCACTACATGATGTTACGACAAATACAATGTATGCATGAACTGCGAATCCCTTCTTAAAGACCATAAAATCCTGATTCACAGTGTTTAAAACTTGTATTTACATTTTTAGCTCGGCTGAATTGTCAGTCAGCTTAGTTTATAGAATGGTCCATCATCCATCCATACAATTTCACATTTTTATTTGCTCCATAACGGTAACCACATTATCCATGCATTTGTACTTCAGATGCCTTGGTTGGATTTGTGCCAGGTTTGTTGAACAGTTCATGGTTCAGTGATTTTGAATTTTTAAGGTGATTTTTTTGTGTGTGTTTTTGATCTGTTAATATGTAGACAAAATCTATGAAGCTGTTGCTGGGTCAATTGCTTTGAAATAGCACAGGGACATTTGTTGAGCTTGAATTGTCAGGTGGCATATCTCTCTCTCTCTCTCTCTCTCTCTCTCTCTCTCTCTCTCTCTCTCTCTCTCTCTCTCTCTCTCTCTCTCTCTCTCTCTCTCTCTCTCTCTCTCTCTCTCTCTCTCTCTCTCTCTCTCTCTCTCTCTCTCTCTCTCTCTCTCTCTCTCTCTCTCTCTCTCTCTCTCTCTCTCTCTCTCTCTCTCTCTCTCTCTAAGAATTTATGGTACCACAAATTTAAGAATACCAACTTGCTAGAAATGTGGCTTGAGTAGGTGGAAGTACTTTCATTTGTTGATTTTAAATTGAGGACTGGTCTGTGTTTGCTTGATTTCTGTCAAAATATAATGTAAATGCATGCTTTTGTAGTTTATTTGAAAACTATTAGTTTGAATTTTCAAAACAAGCACTTCTGGGCACCTCTAAACCTTAAATTTGTTCAACAGCTAGTGCTACAGGTTATATATTATATATAAACTGCAGCAGTGGATCACAAGGGAAATCTATGCAAAATTTATGAAAGAATTTATGGTACCACAAATTTAAGAATACCACGAAATACAGAGGGTTGACCCTTGACCCAACATTTACTGGCACCACTATTATTTCCACATTTTTAACTTATTTTCCACATTATGTAATGATTGATAAGAATGCATGCTACCAGGATTAATTTTGGAAAACTATTGTATTTGTATGATTCTGAATTTTCTCCAAAAGTAAACAACACCAATAAACTTTAAGGAATGCACCTGGACAGGGTCATAGTAAAACCAAGTCAATAAATTAAGTATCTGGGTCACTTGCATCTATTCACTCTCAGTTTACAGTTAATCTAAGTGTAGTTCAAGCTGCAACTTCAGCTGAACTCCATTTGGGTCAGGTTGGGACTTATTCTAAGTGCAATATATCAAGGTCAGCTGAGGATGGGCTGTTCACACAGCCCTCTTGTTTCAAATAAATTTCATGAGAGAAGGATTGGGCTTACCAAGTGTTTTCTTTTCTGGTCCTCAGGGCACATATTTTACTTGTTCCTGCATTCAAATCCTGTCAAAAGTACAACCCACACTGGTATCTCACCCAGACCCAGCACCCTGGTACAGCCTCCTGTGTCTGTGGCCTTTGTAGTTGCCCCTACTGTGGTACCTGCTGTATGCAGCTTCTGCTGTGACAGGTCACGTGCTATTTATGACCACATTTTTCTTGGCTACAATAGTCAATTTTTTTCAGCTCTGCTGACCAAAGGTCGCAGAGCTTATGCCACCACTTGTGTATGTCTGTCATACACTTTTGCTCATTAGCGGGATACCGTCCACAGTTTTCAAGTTAGCCCAATATAACTTTCAAGACTTATAAGATGTATAAAAATCTAGGCCAATTCAAAATTGGTGGCGCCAGCTACATTATTATGTAATATAGGGGTCAAAATGTGAAAATCTTGTGAACACTCTAGCATCTGTAATTTTTTGTTGATCTTCACCAAATTTGGTGGCATTGTGGGGGAGGTCAAAGTCTAAGTTGCTAATGATACTACATGTAGTGGCGTGACCTATAATTGGACAGAAATTATGAGCCAACACGTGTTTTAAGATGTAAAATTCCACATTTGGAAAAGTAAATGGACTAGACTTTCCAAATTTATAAGATATATATACCATGGCCAAAGGTAGAATGTTATATAATATCAGTGATCTTGATGTATGTTTGTGAGTTCACCATGCCTGTAAAGTTGAAAAGGTGATTTTATAATGGCTGGGTGTAGCTTGGACATCAATGACAAAGAGAATTGAGCCTCCAGGTCAAAATTGCACTTGATTACATAATACATAAAACTGTGCTTGGTGACCTACTTTTTTGGTCACTGTGACCCAGTAATTATGGAGTGTGGCGCTTGTCCAAGTTTATTGCTTTTGATCAATAAATTGAAAAATGACCCGATTTGAACAAACAGACTATATGGAAAGCTGGATATAGGGCGCATATTTTGAGCATAACAACTTTCTAATCCGAGTTGACAGTCAAGCCCAAATGGCCAGTTTGAATATTGGGGTCATCTTGTGATGCTCTGCACTCCACAATTCTTGAGATAGGCCCATGTAGCGTCAAAGAGTTATAAAGTGTATAAAATATCTTTGTCGTCATCAATGTTGGTGGCGCCACCTATAGTATCATGTAATATACAGGTGAAAATGTGAAAATTTTTTACCACAGTACTTTCCACAGTTTTTAAGTTAGCCCAACACAACTTGTAGGACTCCGTAACTAACTTATAGGCAGTATAAAAATCTAGGTTCTTTTCGATATTGGTGGCGCCACCTACATTGTGCAATATAGGGGTCAAAATATAAAAATCTTGTGAACACCCAAGCATCTTTAATTTGTGGCAAATCTTCATCAAATTGGTGGGATTGTGGGGGAGGTCAAAGTCTAAGTTGGTAATGATACTAGTGGTGCCACCTATAATTTGATGGAAATTATGAGCCAAAATGTGTTTTAAGATATAAAATTACATATTTTGAAAAGTAATTGGATTAGACTTGCATTATTAGGATATATAGACAATGCCCAAAGCTAGAATTGTATGTAATATCAGTGAAATTGATGTAGTTTTCTGAGGTCACCATGCCTGTAAAGTTAAAAGAGCTGATTCTGTAGTGGCAGGGTGTAGCTTGGACTTCAGTGGCAATGTCAGCACAGCACCAGGCAGGCCTGTGGGCCTCTTTGTATTACATAATCTGGGTGTCCTTGTCCTTCTGTCCCAAGGTCAATGAGGACAAAGTTAAGGACTCTCTCATTGTTGTCTTGGCACATGCAACAATACACATCGCAGGAGTTGCACAAATAAGCTATGATTACATGTGGAACGAAGTGCCATCTGGTGGACAATTTTTACATTAAGCTTTATATGTTCAGAAGCTACTTGAGGACTCACAGCTTTGAAATGAACAGGTGCAATATAGCCATGATGCCAGCAGAGCATAAGGCCCGTGGGCCTCTTCTTGTTTATTTACTTGCAGTGACAGGACACCTCCAGTATATGGCAATTTTTTGTGGCAGAAAGGGTGGCCACTTATTGTCACAGCAGGTACCACTGTACTTTTAGCACCTATGCTTTGCCGCTTCTCTGGCCCTGTTATTGACTCCTGGTCCCATTACTGGTCCCATGCTGGCTGCTACAGTGCAGACCCCAGGGCCAAGAGAGGCTTTGAGTGGAAAGTGTTTTTAGCTCTGCTGACCAAAGGTTGCAGAGCTTATGTGGTCACTCATGTCAGCTTGTCTTTCTGTCTCTCATTCTGTCTGTCCATAAAATTTCTGCTTACGAGCACATTACAGTTTTCAAGATAGCCCCTTATAACTTTCAGGACTTACAAGTGCATGGAAATCTAGGTCAAGTTTGATATTGGTGGTGCCACATGCAGTATTATGTAATATATGGCTCAAAATGTGCAAATCATATGACCTGTCTAGCATCCTTAATGTTTGATAGATCTTCATGAAATGTTGCAAAAGACTGAAAAAGTTATTTTATTCAAGATAAAAGTCGAATAAACGAGCATTATTTGAATATTCGACTTTTTTGGCCATCTAGTGAGAAACTGAAGAAGTCGAATATTCAAGGTAAAAGTTGAATAAACAAGATTTATCTTGAATATTGGACTTTGTGAGTCGTGTAGCAAAAGATTGAAAAAGTTGATTAAATGAGATTTACCTTGAATATTCAAGATAAAAGTCGAATAAACGAGATTTATCTTGAACGTTCACCTTTTTTTGTATGGAAAGTTGAATATTCAAGATAAAAGTCAAATAAACGACTTTTATCTTGAATTTGATTTTTGAAATGTTTTTTTCTTGATGTTCCCTACATGGCTTCCGTACTGGAGCACAGCCTTTTTTTTTTTTTTTTTTTTCTTTTTTGATGTGGCTCTGAAACAAGTGATTCAAAGCAAAGCTTATTATATTTGTTGCAATATATACATATATTTAGTTTATGGATACAGAGAAAAGACTTTTCTGTTGAATAATAGCACAGTGTAAGATAGTTCCATACTTTCTGCAGGCAGAGAGCTAAAGCTGCGTTGCTGGAGATCACTGCTGTATGGAGGCCATTCGTTGATCATGTAGGTCTGTTGGTATCAGGTCAGCTGGTGCATAGCTAGGTTGGCCATTGCAGAGTGCGTAATACACAACTGGACCTGCTTCAGCTCGAACATTAACAGGCAGTGCTAGCATGAATAAAATCATAATGGACACCTGGTACATTTACATGTATATTACTTCCACACTGTATTTGTTTATTGCAACTTTCCAACTCAGGTTGGATGGACTCTGAATATGTGCATCACCTTTGATCAAAATGAATTATTGATATCTTTGAAAATAAAGCTGAAAAAATGATGGAGGTTGTGATTGTTGTGTTGCCTGTTCATGCTGAAACTTGGATGAAAAACAAGAGGCCCATGGGCCAATCAGTCTGCCGACATATAATCTCATGACTATCACCAACAAATTATCTTTGCCATTGATGTCCAAGCTAAAACTTGCTATTACAAAATTACCTTCCAACTTTGCAGACCTGGTGACCCACAGAAATAGGTCAAGGTCATTGATATTACACAACATATTAGCATTGGACATGATCTATATATCTTGTAAATCTGGCAGGTCTAATTCAATTATTTTTGGAGATATGGAATTATTATATGTTTCATAATTTCTGTCAAATCTTGGGTGGAGCTACAAGTATCAAATTTAACTGAGATTTTGATTTCTTCCACAATCCCACTCAATGTCATGAAAATCCATAGAAAATGAAAGATGCTGGACCGATCACAAGATTTTCACCCATATGTTCCAGAATAACACAGGTGGCATCACCGACATTAATGTCCATGTAGATTTTCATACACTTTACAAGTCCTAAAAGTTATATGGGCCGAACTCAAAAACTCGGGGTGCAGAGCATTCACAAGATGACCCCTGTATTCCAACTGGCCGTTTGACTACCCTTAGCTCGGGTTAAGAAATTATGTTCAAAATGTGCACTCCACTTCCAGCTTTTCATTCATGGTCGATTTGTTCAAATAACTTTTTGAGATTCTGAAGTAATTCAGTAAACAAAGAAAAGCGTCAAACTCAATCATGTTTGGGTCACTGTGACCCAAAAAGTAGATCAAGTAAATTTTTACGTACAATGTACTCAAGTGCAGCTTTGATCTGGAGGCTCAATTCTCTTTGCCATCAATGTCCAAGCTACACTCTGCCATTACAAAATCACCTCTTTCAACTTTAGAGGACTGGTCACCTAACAAAAATATGTCAAGGTCATTGATATTATGTTACATATTAGCATTGGACATGGTCTATATATCCCATAAATTTGGCATCTCTAATTCGGTTAATTTTTGAGAGATGGAATTTTAAATCTTTCACATTTTGGCTCTTAATTTCCATTGAGTTATAGCTGGGGCCACTAGTATCGTGCAAGGAGATTTTGACCTCCACAATCCCACAAAATTTTACGACCATCAAACATTAACAATGCGAGAGTGCGTAAGATTTTCACGTTGACCCATATATTACATAATACTGTAGGTGGCGCCACTTGAAGCAATCGTATGTCAGACAAAACCCCATTATACCACACAATCAAAAACCCAGTTTTACACCTGCCTGGAGATGGCATGTGTGATATTAAAAACATTTCTTATTTACCTATGTGTGGTTTGTTTTTGTTTACTTATTTATTTTCAGCAAGGCAGCATTACAAAATTTTAATGAAAGGTTGCGTGTAAAAAAATTGAATAAAGTCTTTTAAAAAAATTGAACAGGATTTTTTCAGACGAAATGCATGCAACTTGGGCAGCCAGCAGTGGTAGGGATAATAAAGACAAAAGATATAACAGATTATGATAATTTTAATGGCTATATAAAACTTGTTGCTGTCATACAAGAGATATGTATGGTAAAAAGGCACAAATACCCACTTTCACTGTACATGTACACATGATCAAGACTTCACACAGGCCCCCCCTCCCCCCATTTCCTTTCAACCCTTTTTCCCTCATCAATCAAACCATGCCAAGGAAAGTTGTTGACCTGAGCCATGTTATCTGACAGGTCTCATCCACACTTCTCATTGAAAACGTTTTTCTTTGCACTAAAAATTATGCAAAAACATTGATGTGAACGATACTCAATGGCTAGCCAGTCTGCCCCGGGGAACAAAGGGCTAACAAAAAGCTGCATTCAGAGCTCCGTATATACAGCATAGGATTAGTACATATCATTCACACCTAGATACTTAGTATCCATATGTTACCTGTGCCTTTGGTCTGTCCATACTTCATATGCAGATCATCGCAGCACATTTTGTTACATTGTGAAATTCACACACTCTATGGTCTGCAAATAACATGATTGATATAAAGTAACAAGTCTGATAGGCTGATTTTACTGTAGACATTAGGAAGATACTTCACACGAATTTTGCTTCTTTTTTAACTGCATGGACCACTTTGACAATGAGTCCTTTTGTGGCGATTACAAATGTGAAACATGCTTGCTTGTAACTAGGAAGAGAATGACAGTGTTTGGCTTCCTCTATCTACTAAATGCACCATAGTAACAGTTCCAAAACACAGCCACTCCACTATCCAACTTCCATATTTCTCATGACAACTTTTTAAATGCCATGCATTCAATTTCTTTTCACATTAGAAATAAACTCAACATTTAACCATCACTATATCAGAACACAGTCGACTTGTTCCTAAAAGTGACCTACACTCAAGTACCAACATGGCCTGTAATTGTTCAACTCCATCTCACTCAAATCACCAAACTGAGCCCGCCTCTTAGCCGTCATTTACTTTAATGTTTTACTTAACCTTTATGTTAACTGAAAACATTTTGCTAAAAACTGCAGAAAAGACCTATCATGAAGACATGTCCCAGGTAAATAGCTTTCCTTGGCATGGGTTGGATGCAATATGCCTAACCCATGCCAACAAAAGCTATTGGCTCAGTCGTAAGTCTGATAAGCCTGGTGCATCATGCTCCAGGTACCACAAGGGGGAGCCACAGGTTTCAGGGCCATGTAAAATCTACAGTATTACGCCTTGTAAGTGCCCCTGCCCTCGTATGCCCCCCCCCCCCCCCAATATTTTTTTGGCACAAAGTTCCAAAATATTAGAAAACTGTATATATTCTTTTTATCATTTACCGGTTGATACAGATAAAATGTTCCAAAAATTTGGTCTAAAATTGTAGCTCTAGAAAGACAAGGCAAGTGTTGATGAAAGTAAATAAATGATGTGCCAAAATGCCTGACCGGTTTTGTCCAGAACTGGACTCCTCACAGGCGAGCGAGTTCTGTTCAACCCCAGGCAAACATAAATGTTTATGTTTACTAGTTACAGGGAGTTGGTGTCCATTCCAGCTCCTTGCTCTGTGATTCAACAGAAACTCGATGCTGCATATGTCAGCCTGTCAACGGGCTGGATAACTAAAATTCCCAAGTGCCCCCCCCCCCCAGCACTTACAAAAGGATAATATGGTCAGAAGCTTTTGTCAACTTAGTATGTAATCAGTTAAACCACAGGATGCATTGATCACACTGGACACCTCAGTCACATTCTGATGTATTTCAGCTTAATATGTACCTAATGTTTGCCGCACAGAAGATGTATCATGTCCCGAAATCCCAAATTCAGCACATAGGTCTTCAATATGAATTTTGTTGAACGAGTGGGAGGTTCTTCCTTCAAATGGTTGTCATAAGACAAGGGTTTCTGGTTTGACTCAATGGTTTACACATGAAGTAGATACTGAGAGGCACCTTCATCTTCAGAACAATCCAAGACGGGCGAGTCAAGTCTGACAGTCACCTGCTGATCATGTTTTGAACTGTCATTTCACTCAAGTCATGGCATCAACACCACATGAATGCAAGTTTGCTTTGCATGGGATGTTGATTAATCAAAATTACAGTAAGGAGCTGAATTAAATACACCCGAGATATGTTGAGCCATGATGCCAGCATAGTCAATGCACTGAAACCACAATATTACACTCACCGTGGAAACTGTTTGAGCCTGTAGGTGGCAGCACTTTCTGTCAAGTAGTTATAGACTGAGCCACATTTACCTGCAGTCTAAATGTTACTTGTTATATTGGACAGAAACTCCGATTGCTCAGTGAAAGTTCGCATTAACCCTTTTCTGTTAAACTAAGACTGAGTCAACAGCTTTCCTTGACATGGATTACGCACAAAGTGCCCATCCCATGCCAAGGAAAGCTGTTGACCTGGAACATATGATCTTGATACAGCTGATCCACAATTCTCAAAATTGTTTTTTGTTACTGTTGAAATTAGTTTAAAACACTACAGCAGACATTTGACCACCAGCTAGTTTTGGCTGGTCGGGGGTAGGAATGGTTCAACATTATAATTATTTTTGAATAAGTAATTAGGGTACTGAATTTCATGACCCCCTCCCTCCCTAAAATTAGTACTTTAAAAATGACCATTTTCCAAAAAAATCACCAAAATTGCACAAAATAGGCCAAAAATTGACCACAATTTTCCATATTCTGTGAAAGTGTATAGACCCATTTAACCCCCTCCCCCTTTGCGCACTGTAAGTACTAATTATAAAATGATGCAAATGTTGAACCATCCCTTAACTCTATCGGGGCTAAATTGATGACAGAGTCAAAAGTTTCCCTCAGCCTCCTCTGACCCCAATAAGACCGGAGCACACCAAGGTGAGCACCGGATCTGGGCCATACATGTACTTTGATCTCTGGAAATGCTGGCGTGCTGGTACTTGAATGAAAGGTCTTTTCAGCAGCAATTTGAATCTGGAATCATGATAATAAATCAGGCGAGCGAAACCTGTTGTGATTCGAGCTGAAAGAGTGAAAGAAAACAGGATGCAATACAAAACGGGTCCTATCTGGCTACCGTAGCTGGGCAAGGCAAGTACAGGTAGTGCATGGTGTAAAAGTACAGCAACCATAGTGCTAACACATACAAAGACACGTAAGGTGCTGTGGTGTTCATCATATACATTAATATTAATGTGTCCTGTGGCTAGTGGTTTTGCTTTCCTACAGAGTGAACTGTCAAGATGTATCGTGCTTTCGTCACAAACACGATGGCTTCTGGCGTGATCAACTGGGAGGGCAAAGGGCTGCATTATTATGTGCATTGACAAAGGCGTCGTCATTTCATCATGAAACAGGCCACAAACTTTTCACAACGCATGCATATATATACCATCAGCTACTGAAAAACAACAACTGATGCCGACAAAAATACAGAAGTCTTATGCTTTGCACAATTTCATTATTGCCTTTGATATGTTTGTACATTTTGTAATTATTTCAATATTACCATTAAGGTAGAAACTAAGCTGTATAGATTTGTTTCTCCTGAATCTCTTGCCATATAACAATGCCAACTTTCCCAGTCCCACTTATAGATCATAAATATTTTTTTGGACAAAACCTGTACAAAATTAGTGATTTCATTTATTGCAATAAATATAAATTCAGTCTGTATCGAAAATATGTTAAAAAATCTGCTAAAGGCACCTGAAGAAACAGGATAATTTAAATATCTACACACATCAGTTTCTTTTGATGGATAAATTTACCTCTAACTTGACAAGTTTTGTTTGTTTCTTTCTTCCAGTGGTAAATCTTAGCAATGTCCTGCCTTTACGAGAATGTTTGTTTCACAGACTTGCACAGTCTTTCTGTTGGTTTCAAGGCACTCTCGAAGTTGAAACTAAAACATTTCTTCCCCGGTGGACGGTCATATTTGTATTTGGACACATCAATGAAATTTTGATGCCACACGTCACATCACTAGCAGTGGTTATTATTTTGTTCACCAGTTTTTACAATAAGGCCAATATTAATTTTTTTTTTAAGTACACTATTTATCCTTTTAAGGGCACGTGCTTCATTTCCTCAGAAAAGCTGATTTTCATTGATGGTGGTATATTTAAAAAGGTATTTTGGTCCAAATTTGTGTCCTTTGACTGTTTTTCAGACATGTTTAATAATTTTCAATGTTTATGCCTGCCAAGCGCACCGTCCATATCACAGCATCAATGTGGGGGAAGGCACCATTGCTGGTGATATATCAGTGTTCTCATATTTGTCCACACAAGTACAGTCTGTACATAATGAAACCTATATTCAGACACTTTGAGATATGCTTTTGTACATGCACATTTCTCTTCAATTTTCTGACAATTCCGAAAGTTTTGATGTTTAATCTGTCAGTGAAATGAAAGCCTTAATATTTGTGCTTGGACAGTTGTGTATCTTCAAGCCAGTCACACATTTAAAGAAGTGTAGCCCTTCATGAAGTACTCACTGTGATATTAAGTAAATTGGCATACACGTTGACGAGATTGTCAACAGTAAATAATGTTACCTGTTTTACACCATACATAAAGTTAGGCCAAAAAACCCCCAATGTTTGATCATGTACTAAGGCAATAAAACAAAGAGTATAACAAAATAATGAACAGCATTACAGTCATTTTTTGCTAAATTGACCCCTGGGCCATAAAAAGCTGGCTCGTAGATATGCAGTTGAGCTTTGACAAAACATATTTTCATTTTCATCTGTTCGTTGTGTATATGATGATTACAAATAAATACATTTTCATTATCTATAAAACTCTTGTCCAGCTTGGCAACTGTACAGACAAGAAGCCACTGGGCTGTCTCCACTGTATAAACTGTATGTACATCTTGTAAACCCTTACGCAATAAGATTAATAATGATGATGGTCCTAGAGTCCCGACTTCAAAACTATTACAATATTGATCTGGACCCAAGTTCAGATGCAGTGACAACTTGGTATCACGTAGAATGAAGCACTATTTACCAAGGGCTGCAAGCCAGCCTAAACCAATGTGCTTCTCAATACAGGTTATTTAAGGTTTCTTGTTGCTCCCCCCCCCCCCTCCCTTTCCTTTTTTGTTTTGTTTGCTTTGAGGATGTACATTGTATCCTCAAACACTAAACTGCAACTATTTGGCCCTTGATCATCACACTTAAATTAATCTCTATCTACATGTACATCATGCATACCATAATAACTGGTACTTTTACATAACGTGCTGCAGTTGTCAAGTGAATGGGATAGAAAAGAATCCAAAGTAATTTTTGCTTTTCTTTTCTTTTTCTTTTTCTTTTTTTTACAAATGTTAAGACTGATTTGTGACAACTAAAATGTTGCTCATTTTTAAAACAATTTTCATCATGCAGATTAAAAAACTTCAGCACAGATATGGAAAACTAATGTGCTCTTGAATTCTGAACAAGTTACAATGCTCAAATACATGTGCTTTGGAATCTCTTTCATGCACACATACCCAGAAGAGTGCCCCCTGGTGTCAGTCTACTGACTCATTAACCATGTACAAGTACCCACTTATAGCACCTTGGGGGAGGTCGAACATTGAGCTTGTTATTTTGCTCCAAAGAAGGCGCAGCTTGTCGATCACAAAAATTATCAAGAGCTACAATAAACATTTCCTCCTTTGTTGTAGGAGGGCGTCTAAAATAACAATTCATATGTATTCACCCTCTGCCAATTTTGTGAAAGGGATGTCCACAGGATCCGTCTTCGATATGAGTTGTGGCCAATATGGTCACAGATAGACTTTGCTTTTATGTACATATTTTCAGATGCCTCTCAACATACATGTATCCTATAATCTCAAATCTATTGCAGGTACATCGTAAAAAGTACAATAGTAAAAATAAAATGCTAAATTACGTTTTCAGCAGTTGCAGAAGTGTAGCTATTGTACATGTACAAATTCTCCCAAAAATTAATTCACCCAACCAATTAAAACTCCTGATGCAAAAAATTGCATTCATGAAAAATGTTTAAAAAAGTAAAGCTAATCTTCCATCCTTTTATTTTCAAACCCATCCTCCTTTATTTTTAATTTATTTAGTTTTATTTATTTTTTTTTTTTTACTCAAAAGAATACATTTCAAATCTTGAATTTCATGGACAAGAGTTCAACCTGGCCTGTTCTCTTTAAAACATTTGACAACTTCCTTGGGTGTGAAGTAGCTATTAAACAATGCATACAACATTTTTGATCAAGATCTTCAAAACTTTTCCCATAATTCCAACTAAAAGCAGTTAATTTGGGTACAAAGAAGGACTGTCACTCAGAGAACTGAAGGATGACAAACAGTCTCAAGATCTTGTCTGGTTCACATGCATTTGAATCTTCTAGATTTTGTTAATAACTGTAGTCAAAAAATGTAATTCTCGTATATTAATAGGGATGATTCGACATTTTTACCCTTTTAAACACAGTACACAGAGAACCCTTTTCCATTAACCCCTTCTCCACACAGATAGAGTACTTTCTAACATTTGATATGCGACTTCCCAGTCCAAATGGCAACAGGGGAACAGGATTTATGACGGACCTGTCACACTTTAGGTTTACGTGAAGGTATTAATGCATCAGCAAGATTTCTTGGGCTTACAATGCAGGTATTTAAAGTCTTCTTAATATCCAGTGACAATCACAATGTTTTTTTTTATTACTTAATGACCATTTTATTGAACATTAAAAGAGCACAATACCCAATGACCTTCCTCTCTCACTGTACTCTCTGTATGGCTGTAAAAATGATAAAAATAATGAACCATCCTTTACTATCTGGTACATGAACTTTTGAACCAGCATATACCACAAGAATTCAATTTTTTAAAAGATAAAAAAAAAATTGTCATTTTGTTGACCTGCATGTCCCCATTTCGGGCATCTTTTGAGTATTTTAAACCTTTTTTTCTGTTTATTTTTTTTTTTTACATGCACAACTTTATGTGTAGTTCTGATAAATGATACAATCTTGAAAGAACAATATACAACTTTACAGGAGTCCGGAATGAACCATTTTACCCTTGATGCAGGTGCTGCCACCTGTTGGTAAAGAAAAATATCAGCATGAAGGCACAGCTATAGCTCAGTCATCATGTCTTTGTTGGAGCCCGGTGAACGCAACACTTGAGTAAGAATTTCTGTGTTTACACTGCTGTTAAGAACAGTGGTGCCCTCTATGTCACGTGGACTGCGACCTGGTGGATACTTGCGAAGTGGTGTGGATCCATGAGAAGATGGGTGTGGCTCAGATGACGCCTGCAAGTATGGTCAGCAAAATCACATTTCAGAATGGTCGTACATGCATGCACAGAATTTGAATGGCTCTTAATTTACAAAACACATAAGTGAACTTAATTCAACATTACAAGCAAAACCCATGAAAAATTAACGGACAAAAATATCTGAAAAGAAGAGTGATGGTACTACAGTTCAGGAAAACAAAGCACAGACAAACTAATCAAAAGTATGTCAAACAACAAGACTGCTGCATTTCAAAATACAGCACAAACATCATATTGTTGAAGTTCTGTGATTTTGATGAAAGCTGGCTTGGTTTAAAAAATTTTCTCATCAAATCATCAAAAATTAAAGAGCCCAAACATGCCACTCCTATGAGAGGCTGGACTCCCACCTGTCATTGACTTCTTCCCCCTTAAACGAGCCAAAACTGGCTAGTGGTAAAATGTCTATCATTTTCTTTTAATAATCTTATATTGTTAATTAAATAAAAAGGCCTTGTAAAAAGCCCTTCCTCACCTGACCTCAAACCTGGCTCAAAAGAGCCCAGCTCAACTTTGAGCTTATAACATATGGATATGATTGACCCAAATACTTAACCCAGTGACCTAGTTTTACGGCAAGCTGTTTTGACATTCAGTCCTATTTGACGATATCGCCCGATCACAAAAGCGATATCATTAAATATTTGGTGATGTTGCTTAGTGTTTAGCAATATCACTTAATATCTAGGGATATCGCTAAAAATTGGCAATACCTCTAAACCATTTAGACATACATGTATCACCAAATCACTTAGTGATATCCTTAAACGTGTAAGATTTAGCAATATCTCCAGATGATTTAGCAATATTGTCAAATGATGTAGGGATATCACCAAATGATTTAGCCATATTGCTAAATCATTTGGTGATACATGTACCACTAAATAACATTTTTAGTGATACTGCTAAATCATTTAGCGATATCACTAGATCATTTAGCAATATCACTCCATGTATTCACATTGATCATAACATAATCTAAAAAAATGTTGTTAGAAATCAGGAAATAATAGCAGTGTCATTAAATGTACATGCTTGGTGGAATTGAGAAAAGATCCAAAGTTATTATTAAAAGCAAAGAAAAAAATCACAGTGCAATCTGTTGAAGGTGTATGGGGACCTAGAATTATCTCTGTACAATTTCACTGCCATTGACTAAGTGATTTCAGAAAAGATTTTTTGAAGATTCTCCCCCCCCCCCCCCCCCCCCACCATTATAATTTTCTGAAAAATCGATGAAACATGATGATCTGTAGAAGCAACTTGGTAAAGACCCATCCAAGGTACATCCCTCCCAAGTCTGAAGGAGATCCTACAGTTTATGACAAGCTGAAAATGTGAGTGGTTGATGGACGAAGAGGAACAGATGGACAGTAGACAAATGACTAATATCACTTCAGCTGTCCGACATGTCAGCTGAGGAAAAAAAAGGAGAAATGTGAAAAGATTCCTGCCAGAATAACATGTCCAAGTTAAACAACTTTCTTTGGGGTATGTTTGGTGCTAAATAATCATCACATGCCTGGAGAAGCCTGTTGATTCACTCTATTTAAGGGTGAGAGAGTTAAAGGTAAAATGATTGGGTGGTACACACAAAACACACTAAAATGCACATCTCAGATACTATACTACCTGCCGTGATCACCAGACAGTGTACACACTCAGGTACTATACTACCTGCCGTGATCACCAGACAGTGTACACACTCAGGTACTATACTACCTGCCGTGATCCCCTGACAGTGTGTACACTCAGGTACTGTACTACCTGCCGTGATCACCAGACAGTGTACACACTCAGATACTATACTACCTGCCGTGATCCCCAGACAGTGTACACACTCAGGTACTATACTACCTGCCGTGATCCCCTGACAGTGTGTACACTCAGGTACTATACTACCTGCCGTGATCACCAGACAGTGTACACACTCAGATACTATACTACCTGCCGTGATCCCCTGACAGTGTGTACACTCAGGTACTATACTACCTGCCGTGATCACCAGACAGTGTGCACACTCAGGTACTATACTACCTGCCGTGATCACCAGACAGTGTGCACACTCAGATACTATACTATCTGCCGTGTTCATCAGACAGTGTACACACTCAGGTACTATACTACCTGCCGTGATCACCAGACAGTGTGCACACTCAGGTACTATACTATCTGCTGTGATCATCAGACAGTGTGCACACTCAGGTACTATACTACCTGCCGTGATCACCAGACAGTGTGCACACTCAGGTACTATACTACCTGCCGTGATCACCAGAATGTACACACTCAGGTACTGTACTATCTGCCGTGATCACCAGACAGTGTACACACTCAGGTACTATACTATCTGCCGAGATCACCAGACAGTGTGCACACTCAGGTACTATACTATCTGCTGTGTTCATCAGACAGTGTGCACACTCAGGTACTATACTATCTGCTGTGTTCATCAGACAGTGTACACACTCAGGTACTATACTACCTGCCGTGATCACCATACAGTGTGCACACTCAGGTACTATACTATCTGCTGTGTTCATCAGACAGTGTACACACTCAGGTACTATACTATCTGCTGTATTCATCAGACAGTGTGCACACTCAGGTACTATACTATCTGCTGTGATCGCCAGACAGTGTGCACACTCAGGTACTATACTATCTGCTGTGATCGCCCGACAGTGTGCACACTGCTTGTGTGAAGTTTATTCACCTTTTGCCTTGTCATTCTGTTGACTAAAGATGCACCAGAAAGGATAAGTGTGAAATTCTGTGTGCCTGTCTGTGTGCTTTATGTAATATGAACCCAACAAAAAGATACTGGCGTCTCCCTGACATGCCTAGAATGCTAGATATATACAGGAACTACGCAAGCAAAATATTGACTGTACATGTACATGTTAAGAAAATATGTACATAAAGACAAGAGGCTAATGCAAGCCTAGATTTTGTGACCAAAAAAAAAAAAAAAAAAAAAAAAGTAAAGTATCGTCAAATTAGCGTGCCACTTACCAAGGTACTGTAGTGCCAAGCAGGCAAAAAGGTAGACATGTTAAGTCATTCACATGCATGTTAGTAGGATTGAGCATGTCAAAGCAGAACAGAGAACGCCTAACTCTTTCTTTATCACCCAAGTATATACCAGGAAATTGCACAAAAAAACCCGCAATCTAAATTGTTACAATTTATGGCTGTCATCACAAATTTTTATGTCCCACATCAGAATTAGGTCACTATTGTCTGAATTGTATAATGGGAACTTGGTTATCCATGAAAGGCTTCCTGATTAATTCTTCTCTGAATTCAAAGTGAGCTTCATAAATAACAAGTAATAGTCAGAAGCCAGCAAACTGCTTCACTTGTCAAAATGTACTCAGTTTAACATGTCAGTCTAAGTTAGATTAATGTACACACATGAATGTTGATGTTTTTTGTTTTCATTGTATTAATTTTTGACGATTGACAACTTTGTGTCATCTTGTCAACAAAACTGCAGATGTTATATTACAAATGTAATACCTTGTGTTAATTTTACTTTATTAATATCATCTGTTCAAATCATATAGGGGCTCTTATGACTGCGACATCTCAGATGTTTTAATATGAGCCCCTTTGGCTTATTTGTTGCTGGTTTTATTCAATTGTGTATATTTTTACATACGTATTGATTTGTCGAGAATAAAGAGAATCTGAATCTGAATCTGAATCTAATGAACGTTCCCCAAAAAAGTTTATTTCTTTACACCATTAACAAATGACACTGACTACGGCTAAATTTTACTCCCTAAGACATTCTGAATCTTACAATGGTACACCCTGAGCTGTGTAACCCTACTACTATACTTAATGTCCTTGTGTGTTTTACAGCCACACAAGGCTATTTGTAGTAGACATCATCTGGTGTGCAGGAGTGTTCTTCTAAGCTACCACTACAGGCGACACTGCAGTCTGCCTAGAGCATAAGCAATCCGTACTCTTTCATGTCAGGCCAGTCAACAGTAACAGTTCAAGACACACCAGGTGACCTTTTACTCCCCATGTATATTTTCTTCCACACAGATGAAATACTGAGCCTTGTTATGAGGTAAACCGAATAAGCTGAGAAGACTTGAATTACCAGAGGCCACCCATGGCCACAGGATTGATCACCCACCAAGTTCCTGCCATATTTGATTGGTCAGGGGATGCCTAGTAATCCCATTCAGCCAGTGGTGCCCTCTAGCAATTTAAGTATCTTAAGTTTCTCCTGTTGTTTCATGGACAAACTTTTTACCACACGGAAATCAGATGGATACAAAACACCAAAGGCTTGATAGGTATTTGTGCAGGCCTACATATCCCATCTTACATGGCATTTGTTTCCCTTAATGATGTCCATCCAAGATAATGATTTCCAGGTCCCTCAGACCAACAAACCAGGGTAACAACAATGGATACCACCTTCCTCATGCCCACAGGTCATTAAGAGGTCACTTTGCACCGTCATTCAGAGGATTCCTGGCAAACTGCTGTTGCACAAATTTATCTTCAGAAAAGACCATGGCCCTAACATATGCTGATGTGACTGACCCCAAGGCCAGTGATGCAATAGAGTTCTGGTTGGGTTCTAATTAAGGCTCTGTCTTCGTCTGTGACAAGTCCAGCAATATACAGTTACAGCTTTTAACTCCTTCCCTCTGATAAAATGACAAACAAGTGGCCAAATAGTCATTTTGTCTGATGCAATGTTTTTACTTCATTAGCATTAAAACGCAATCAGGGATTGCTAGATCTATGCGCCCCCCCCCCCCCCCCCCAAACCAGAGCTGTGTTGGCTTTGGGTATATGCTACTCAGGCAGATGTCATCACAAACGAGAGCTGTCCACTTTGGGTATGCTACTCTGGCAGGTTGCATCACAGTTCATTTTTTCTGCTAATTATGGAGGAGGGCACATAAAGCAATTACTTTGTCCGTGTGTCAGTGCATGCGGACAGTTTTCATACAATAACTTGGGGAAAAGTTTTTGCAATAGGCCTTTCATATTGCACATGCTCATCGTCCTGCATAAGGTCTCGGACGAGTTCGAAGATGGGAGACCTTGACTCAAATCCCAAGGTCACAGAGCCATTTTAGTGAAATTGATTTTCACGCCATAACTTGACAAACTTTTTACATGGGCATTTCTTATTGCGTATGGTTTTAATCCTACATAAGGTCTGAGACAAGTTCGAAGATGGATCACCTTGACCCAAATCCCAAGGTCACAGAGCCACGTTTACACCAATTGGGTCCTGAGTATGAAATCCACTACAGGGAAACCTGTAGATGGCGTGATCACAGGGGCAAGGTTAATTCCTATATCAACCAATGGACTGGCAATAGACCCTTTACGGCCCCAGCTGGCAGCACCTGTGGGTGATCACGTGCACAATTTTACTTGTTTGCGTAACAACAAATACCACTGAAGCTTTCATAAAGCAAAAAGCCAAGTTTATGTGAATGAACCCCATCAAGTGCTGCCATCTGGGGGTCCTACATTCCACTATTCTTGATCCCACCAAGATAAGAGTGTTCACACAACAAATGCTGGTATTTTGTAAGAGGCATGACAAATGTCCTTGACCTTTGAGGAAGCCATAGCAAGGTCAAGACAAGCAAATTTGACCTTGAGGGCGAGGTCAGGCAATAGGGAGACACTTGGTACAATCTGCATCCAAAGTGGTTGTGCAGGATGGGCTTGGTGATAAATGGGCTGGCTCTTACCTCTATCGCAGACCAGCCCCGAACTCAAATATACTGGGCCCTCTAACCAGAGAAACAAAAAACACAGGCATTTTTTTATAAGCTTGTAACCTGTCTGCAAAGGTCTTTACTAAAATAATAAATGTTAAAGCCAGAAGCAAAACAAATATTAGTTTATTACATAAGTTTGTTTCAAATATGTGTCTCAGTAACCAAAGAACACCCAAAATTAGGCAGTAAAATAAAACAACATTCCACAGAAAATATAAATACATTTCCCAACTTTCCCAGTCCTACATTTTTGTACGGTTCTGAACTTAAGATTGATACATTAACTCTAAAGTTCCTGAAGGTAAAGATGTGGAGATCAAAGTGATACTGTTGTGAAGAGGGGACTGACAGTGGTACACACCTGTTCTATATACATGGGTTTGTTGATGACCTTGTAGTTGATGACTGGCTCACGGCTGTACATCCCTCCCCCAGCCATAAGTCGCTGCATATGTTCGTTGCTCAGTCTTGAAAAAAAAAAAAAAAACGTGGAGCATTACGTCAGTTTAATGGGTATGAGGATCCAAGTCCAAACTGATTTAAAAGTATAAAATTAATGTAAAAAATAACTTGTACCAGTATACAAACTGTCAAAAATCTATACTAAACTTCAATTCACAGTACAAATAGACACAAAGACAACCTTTTCAATAATATAAATCTGCCCTAATAGGACAGATTGCAAATACATGTACATGTGTCAATTATCGGTGTACTGAAATCATAACCTACAATTACATGTACCTCGTCTCATTCCTTAATACTGTTTTTGATGTCAAATAAATTTGATTTGAGTCTTCAGTGTTGAGTCTTAGCTAGTTTCATTGACTGAGGACAGGAACAAAGCTATTACAACACCAACAGTGCAGAAGCTAGCATACCCACCAATAGGTATGGGTCTTCATCGCCTCCCCCCCCCACCCCTTCCCAAGAAGGTAGCCTGTAATCTGCAATTTTCAACAGGATCTCTATTAAGCATTTTGTTGTGAAAAGAATGCCCTTCAGAATGGCACAAATGTATTCACAATCATTACTAAGAGCATTCTGTCACTCAGTCATAAAGGAATAACCCCCAAAATGGTTCTCTTTCCTGTTCAGCGAAGTATGAAGTGTGAATACAAATGTATGTATGCCTTACGTTGGCGAGTTGCTGTAGGGGTCATGGTCCGCACACAGCCCAGAGTCATCCCGCATATGTCTAGGTGCAAGCTTGTAATGACAGAGAAAAAAAAAAAAAAAAATTCAATTAACAATCAAGCTTATACAATGACCCACACGTAGGACTTTGTCATTATCAGTTCTTGACTTCTTGTATAATTACCCGGATGATCAAATGCTCAAATTCCACAAAGAGCTCTCAATCAAGTTTCAATGCGCCTAGAATAAAACAAGTAGTTTTTGCACTGCTTCGGCAAGTCAAGTCACAAGGTGCCAGATGACTAATACAAATACCACTGGCCATGGTTTCTACCAATTTGGATTGACATTAATGCTACTGTCTTCATTTGCTTTTCCCCCCTCCAGTATTCACAACAGACATCATCAGCTATTAGCACACGAAGACAAATATTTCTGAGCTAGTTATATGAAAGTGTTGAAATCAGTAATTCTTATATGGTAATTTAGTTCACAGCTTTTATTATTTTTACAGAAAAACGTTAGCACACAACAAATGTTTGACAAGATGAATCAAGTTGTAAGTAGATCAAGGATTATTCTGCAATTAGGTCAAAGGTTATTCTGAAATAAAGTAGGTCAAGGTCAAGCTATACACATAAGCGTACACACACGTGGTATATTATTGAACAAAATTTACTGTTGTGCACTTCAAATTTGCTGTGTAATGGTCTGGTACTTTTGTACAGTGCAGGTTTAATGTGTAGTGGTCTTGTAATGCAGTTCAGGCTCACTGTGTAATAGTGTTGTACAGTTCTGGTTTGTTCTGTAGTGGTCTGGTATTTTTGTACAGTTATGGTTTTCTGTGTAATGGTCTAGCATTGTACAGTTCAGGTTTGTTATGTAATGGAGTAGTATTGTTGTATAGTTCAGGTTTGCTGTGTAATGGTCTCGTATTGTTGTACACTTTAAGTTTGTTATGTAATGATCTAGTATTGTTGTACAGTTCTTTGCTCTGTAATGATCTAGTATTGTACAGTTCTGCTTTATTATGTAATGGTCTAGTATTGTACAGTTCTGCTTTGGTTTAAACATATTTTATTCAAAAAACAATTGGCCGACAGGCTCCCCAGCCTATATTAGGGCCTCTTGGTTCTGCTTTGTTATGTAATGGTGTAGTATTATTGCACAGTTCTGGTTTCCTGTGTAATGGTCCATCAGTGTGTACCCGTCTATCACTGCTGCCTTGATGAGCTATGTTGACTGCACTTATTTATTATCTTTTTAATGCAAGCTGTTTATGGGACTGTTACAACAGTGTTGTTTATATATGCAAAATGGCGTGCAAATTATTGTGCCACTGTTGACTTATGCACACTTGGGTGTAAATAAAATGCTCTCAGAGTTGAGGTACGTAATACCTGGCTATTATTGTAGTGCTGAGGTACCTGGCCACTACTGTAGTGTTGTTGAGGTATCTGGCTACTACTGTAGTGTTGTTGAGGTACATGGCTACTACTGTAGTGTTGTTGAGGTACCTGGCTACTACCATATTGTTGTTGAGGTACCTGGCTACTACCATAGTGTTGTTGAGGTACCTGGCTACTACCATATTGTTGTTGAGGTACCTGGCTACTACCATAGTGTTGTTGAGGTACCTGGCTATTACTGTAGTTTTGCTGATGTTGGTACACCATGTCTGTAGCACCTGTGTCCACATTGCTGCTATAACCTTGCAGGGTGGCATGGGCTGACTGGGAGTGGGGCATCGGCTGAGAGAAAACACACAGTACAGAACAACACATACAATAGATTTAAGTTGAGCAATAGACAGAGCCACCTGGTGGACAGGTCTTACACCAAGGCTGCACCAAATGGGATAAGCTTACAACACCCAAGTCACCAGATTGCATTACTTGTCACTGGACATCTTCTGACCAATCAGACATGACAGAAGGTATCTGGTGATCACTTAGATCAAGTGGCAACCTTCAGTTATTCAAGTTTTGTAGGTTTATCCCATAGCAAGTTTCTCAGTGATTTAAATTATAAAAATGTGTACTTTTGGGGGTCAATTTTTCATTTTTCACATTAAAAACACACACACACACACACACACAAAGTGAGCCTCATATTACAATTATCAGCTGCACACTTTTAACTTTTTAGACAAATAAAATCGACAGAGGACCCCTCTTTGAAACAGACATGGTGGCCTCTGGGAAACTCACCGTTATCTTCAATTCGCCTAGCAGACTAGAATTATTGAAATTTTAGTTCACGTATCTTTACACAAGTGTTGAAGAGCCAGAGTATTATAACACAAATATATTAGAACACACCTGGGTTAGCTGTTAACATACACACAGTACACAGTTATCAATCAGAAATGTAGTGTTACTTTGGGACGTCTATTTTTTCAACTACACGACTGAAAACACCATCAAACAACTCTACTTGAGCATGGACTACCTATTAACAGAAGAAAATATACATATTTCCTTTCCTCTAACTGTACAAGGTTGTGGCAAGCCAATACTAAGTACACAGGAATATTCTTTGTAGAAGATAGAACTTACCTTGGTTTTGACAATAGGGGCTGTGTGAGTTTCATTACGGTGAACTGAAGGGGGTGGATGGACTACTCCTTCGTGACTGGGCGTTCTTCTGCTGAACGAAAGTTTACAGATCAGCACAATGGAAGACAACACCATCATGGTACTATTTTATATCTAAATTAATAAACCATATGTCAGTGAAATGTTATGTGCTTCAATTTCTTAAAACTAATTTAAACTGGTGAAAAACAAATTAAAAGAGAATGAAAGAGGAAGACTATTAAGATAAAATACCCCAGGCCAACAGCTTACCTTTGCATGGGTTGGGTGCTCTTAGCATCCACCCTACATCAAGGAAAGCTGTTGACTCAGTCTTATTTAAAGGGCACAAGAAAACATAAGGAGAAGCAGACAACATTTTTGACATAGGGTACCTTCCTGTTTTGTTTTTTAACGGGAAAGGGCTACATGCAAATCTGTTGATGTTAGCCCTCTATGAGTTAAACATAATACGACTCCCTATCCCAAGTTTACAGATACAGCATTTGTTGCGAATTTCCATTTGATTTGATTTATCAAGTTGACTAGTCATTATCCATGGCCAAGTTGCACAATTTGTTACTTCTATTAATTAATGGAATTTCATTTTAATATTTTACCACAATTTTTTTAATTCAAGTACATTTTTAGTAAGTTGGGTTTGTTTTGTTTTTTTCAAATCTAAACCTTAAATGTGATGGAAGGGCCACTGTGGAAACAAGCTGAGCAAAATTGCTGGCTTTTAGGCACAATTCCCTTCATATAGTCAGAAGCATAATGTGTTAATTTCATTTATTTTGTTTCATATATATTTTCTTATATTGTATGTCATTTGCCAAATTTCTATGACTATGTACCTGATCCGTATGATTGATCAAATCAAATCAAATCAAATTACACGATGACATCAACATCAGATGTTTGATGGTAATTTTAAATGGGAAAAAGTTGCATGCCAATACATCAGTGTTACGACCTTCAGGTTTACAAGCAACATCACGCCAAGTCTCATCAGCTGTGGCTATGAGTTAACCCTCTCATCTACTTCTATCCACCTAGCTATATAACAAACAAACTTGCGGGCTCAAGTTTAACAAAGATGGTATACTATGGAGACCAACCTGTCTGATCTGTAAGGGGGTTGAGGGGGGCGCCCACTGTAAGGGTTAGGTGACGGTCCCGGGTAAGGGGGTGGGGGTTCATCACTTGGCAGGCGGGGAGTACTACCCCAGTCTGACCCATCCCTGTCGACATAAATGACACAAATACAATACAGAGATGCAAGTTGGTACTAAAAAATCAATTTAAACAAAAACAAACATTTTTTTTTTTTCGGTCATGAAACAGCCTCTTTCATGACAGAACAATGTAGTGTATGCAGTTGTTAATAAAATATTCTTCAGGTAACTGAAATACCTGATATTAGACAAATGTTGCATATTTGTTAAAGTTTTGTGAAACACACATTTCCCATACATGCTCACAAAGATTTTACTATGTGTACATTCAGTAGCTTCTTCCATTCTGTTCACCAACACATTTAATTTTATAGGACAAAACTTTTATAGAATGTTCATAATAAAATTTACTATTTATCTTGAAAATCTTACCTCGGTACACTCCATGCAACACGCACAAAGCAATTAAGTGAAGGCCTTCAAATACTGAAACAATTAAAGACAACAGATTTCAAATAAGTCCCCTGGGTGGAGCGTACTCACCCTGTGGGAGGTCTCCTCCTGGAGGGAGACTTGTGGCGGTTCTCTCGATGTCTGGAATGTGGGGAGTGTTTAAATCTCGGGGGCTCTGCCTGTGTCCTGTGGGACAGAAAGAAAGCTGATTGGCGACAATTTCAGTCAAATTCCATCCAAATAATCTGCCTCTTGAACTTCATATCATAGATTATATTTTTGCCATTCCGTAATTTACAGATATCTGCCAGGTATGACGCAGTTATCATTTTTCCTTGAATCAAAAGTCAGATCCTTTTGCATGATATTTTATTAACATAGTTCCTTCCCCTGTCCCTAGAGGGACCTACTTTCTAGAAAAAAAAAAAGTGCTGCACTTACTCAACTTTTGTATAAGGAATGTCTCTCATTTGTTCCTCAGACATCCCTGCAGCAGCAGGGTCGATGTACCTGTGACAACAGACAAAAAATATTAATTAAGCAGCTCAGACTGAAAAAAAAACCCCAACATACACACACATACAAAATTAAATTACACCTCTGCACTCCTGTGAACAAGACCTTCAGCAATGTCCATATGTAGACATTCCTATTTTTATCAACACTACAGAAAACACCTGTTACTGATTAATATGCTTGTGTGTTATGTCATGCACCTGCTCAGATTTTAGCTCATTTTTTATGGAAAATTGTACACGTCATAGAACCTGGTAACATGCATATTTTATATGCATCCATTATAGCCTGAGTTTCAGAAGACTCTGTCAACACACCAAAACAGCACACATTGAGACGCTTCAATTTTTATGTCTCCACAAGACTTGAAATATGTAACCCTCTTCCAGCAAAACATACAGCGCCATGTGCTGCCCCCTGACAGTACAATGTGCGAACTACATTCAACTAAAACTTTCTTGCTGTTTTTCAAGTCAGAAAATTAGCTTTCTACAGTGCAGAGGTTAATCTGTCTTATAAGTAAACTTACTTGAAGTGCTGTGCCAGCTCCTCGGGAGGTTTCTTACCCGGCGACCTGCTTCTTCTAAAAGAGCAGAAGTACGTTATGGTGAATGATCAATGTTCTATTTTATGTACACACTTAGGATTATACTTTTTTCATTTCTTTCTTCTTGGGGGGGTGGGGGGTGTGAAGGTCATGGTCTTGGTCTTATTTTCATGTATTATGGCAAAAATTATATGCATACCTGAGGTTATATTTTTTTTTTTTGGTTGGAGGGAGGAGGGGGGGCTACTGGTGGTCTTGGTCTTGGGTTTTATTTTGTGTATCATGGCAAAATTACTTCACAGAATATGCCATAAAACAGCCATGGCATTTACAAACATGTCTTGCTCTCATGGGTATGTACATACATACACGCATATGATTTATGACCTCACATCCACATGTATGTATGTACACTCCTCTACACAATATGAGACAACTGATATTATGACAGACCCAGAAGTTGGCGTTCTGTAACAGGATCCTTCCACGCTGCACATCCTCTACATGTACTCACCTCCGTCGTCTCCTGGCTGCTGCAGCGGCACTTGCCTCTGAGTTCATAGACGTCAGTGACCTGAAACCAACACTCACCATGTAATTCTTGAGCAGTTAACTGGATGCAATAAGCATCAGCTTGCCACAATAACTTGGGAGACAGAGCATATCATTGTTAGGTTTGTAGTTGCTATCTGTCAGTTAGCAATGTATTAACCCGTAAAGGGCTCATTTAAGATTGAGCCAACAGCTTTCCTCAGGACACTTTGCGTGCAATGTGTCCCGAGGAAAGCTGTTGACTAAGACTACTTTTAGCTTTAGACTAGGCTTGCTGGTATTTCAAGGAAGGGATCTTCATGAGGAATTTCAATCTTTTAATGATTTTTGTTTAACGGTAATGAGAAAACAACTAAAGCAGGGATTAGCACTTTAAGGGTTAAGAGTATGAGTCATTACTGTGCACACAAACTTAACAGGTCTTTCACTTTTGTCACGGACCTGAACAATAAATCTATTTTTGATAAGATCTGTATTTTGGGAATGCATTGTTTGGTGGATGTTAAGCTCAACATACCCATTCGGTCTCAGCTCTTTGTTTTCTCCATATCTGCAACAAAATAGAACATGATTAGTAAGAACTACAGTGCAACCTGTCTCCACAGATCACCAAAGGGGATAACAAAGTTGTGTCTTAAGACAGACCATATCTCACAGGACTTATACACAACATGAAAGGCACAAAGCAAAGTACCTTGGAAAGGGACTCTCTCATTGGAGTGGTCTCTCGAAACACGGACCACTGGATATGAACCTATAAAAAGACCTCAAACAAATTTTCCATTCAATTTTGGAACTTTAAACATATAGACCTCTGACATCACAGCCAGTTACTCCATCTCTCCTGTGGCACTATCAATAAAAGCACAGTAATTATATCCGTAAAACAATATTTTGCAACCAACTTTCTCACTATTCCTGCAAAGGAAAATACAGCACATTGATTGGTATGTGAGACATGGTAAGAATGTATACTCACAGTCAACGAAAACCCACAGGTGTTTTTTCTTCAATATATATTTGTTTTAGAAGGCATACCTCTGTTTAACTCATTCCATACTGTAGTCACAGGTCTTGGTCGGTGGTTCTGGCACTGCCTGGAAAGTCATGCTGCAGCTGCCCTTGCGGCAGCTGCAGCATGACTTGCCAGGTAGTGCCAGAACTACTGACTTAAGACTATAGGCATGTTGGTACTTGAAGGAAAGCTCTTTTCATGAAGAATTTAAATATGCAATTGTCGTCTTAAATCCAAGTAAATATACAGAAACATCAGGGACTGGTATGGAATGAGTTAAATCTTACATTAGATGTACTTGGTGACCCTGGCAGTGAACTAATCAAGCAACTTTGTCTTCACACACACCATTGTATCCAGACTGTAGTCCATAATTTCATCCAAGGGTGCTGACATGTTGGGTTTCATCTTTGGGTTGATTTTTAAGAGTACTTTCCATTCCCTACATGAAGGCTGTAAAAACAGAGATCTAAATGACTCTTGATACAACACGATGCCACTACAACCAAGTGCTGATCACTACCGCTTCTTATGCATGATACAGACTGGAGGTTCCAATTCAGAAGTGGCACATCAAATGGGTTGCACTCATTTCACCATCAGCAGGCTGGTTGCTTGTCATTGGGAAACAGAGACCATACGCCACAGGTGACGTCCAGGGCGTAAAAGAGTTACCACAGTGGCACAAGATGGGCGGATACAACTCCTCCATTGGCACGACAGATTTCACACAGCAGGCCATACAACAAGAAAAACGTCCAAAAGATGCAACCCCAGCATAAGCAGTCTGACAATGAGGCGACATCTGCATGAGAATCACCTGAGCGCCAGAAGACCTTTCAGGGGAAGTCAGTTAACCTCTGCTCGCCGTCATAGCCGCCCGGTATGGTCCTGCCAACATGCCTGCTGACACCAGGCACAATGGAGAGGAGCCTGTTCTCTGATGAATTCTGCTTTTGCTCAGTGAGGGCTGATGGACTGCAACGTGTGGGGTCCTGATGCTGAGATGTGGTGAGAGGTATGACTATTGCTGCATGTGTCAAGCCAGACGGTGGGGCAGTACTAACGTCATGGTTTAGATAGGTGTGGCCATGTGTCACAGAACTCCCCTGGTGGTGGTGGATGGCAATTTGACTGCTCAAAGGTATGTTGGCGAAAATTCTTCAGCCACATCTCCTGCCCTTTCTTCAGACCCACCTGGACACTGACTTGGTCCAGCCAGGCAATGCACGTCTGCACATGGCCCAAATGACCACAGCATTTCTGAAGGCCAACAATGTGGGTATTTTCACCTGCCCAGCATTTTCTCCAGACCTCTGGGACCAACTTGGCCAGCGACTTTCCAGACCAGAAGTATACCCTACCCAATCCGGCATCAACAACTCATCTTGGCCTTAAGAGAAAAGTGGGACCACATCCTTCAACAAAGAATACGGCGTCTGATCCAAAGCATATGCCACAAATGCATAGCCTGTGTAGCTGCTGGTGGTGGCCGTACACGCTACTAAGATGTGCGTTTTGAAATTAGAGGACAATGAGAAAATGTTACGCAATAGCCACTCTGTCATGCCTCGATACACTTGCACATTCTGACTCCCAGTAAAATGTTGAACGAGTTTTTATAATTGATAGAATGGGTAATTTATGAACACGTATTAGAACATAAAGCCCGCTGTGTGTTTTTCCTGACTGTGAGTATATTAAAGAAGGCCACATTGCTTCTTTACTTTATTGTAGAAGTTGATGTCAAAATTAAACGGACCACATAACTGGTCCCTTGCAAAGTTGGTACCTCCAAATCTTATTATGGTTTCAAGAACAGCGCTCCTGAATCTCCACCATTTTGTTGTCTTTATACTTACCCCTGACCATTGTTTTGATAAATGTGACCATTCATGGTGTGTCTGGGAAGTTCTTCTGCAGACTTCCTGTATCGTCTGTTGTTGCCCCATCTTTGGCTGCACTCGGATTCACTTCCGCTCTCCGTGACTGCACCCCGCCCCCTAGCGGCATTGGGATAGAGTATACAAATGATTAGATTTTCTGTCATACCAGCTTAATGACCTGTTAAAAAAAGTAATTTTCATCAAGTGAAAGTAAATGAAAGAAAGACATACTTCGCATAAGAGGGAGAAATATACTCAACAGTGCTTCACAGTAGACAAGAAATAGTTTATAAGACAGGCAAAGGGATAGTGCACTTCATATTAAATTATATGAAATTATTCTGAGGTTTCGATTTCTTGTCTGTGCCCAAGACCAGCTTTGTTCCATAATTTCCAGATGTTAAGGCAGCTTTGCAACAGGAAGCGTTAAAAGTTGAGAAGCAAATGGGATGACATGATATGTATACCTTCTCCGTCTTTGGCGTCTAAGCTCGTGGATATCGCTCTCAGTGTCTGATTCCTTACGACTATGATGATGTCTACAAACGTGGTAAACACACAGCACACAGTTATAGAATCAAGCAACAAAGCCACCAGGTGGCGCCTCCCAGCTACACCACAGCTCACTACAATTCTCCACTATTCACACAGGCTATGGAGGGTTCATCTTTTGAGCTGATTTTGTTACGAATAACAACAAGCAATTTACCGAGAACTTTATAAACCAGAAATTAACAGAAATGTGACAGTCTGACTTTTTGCAGATCCTTTGGAAACACAGTAAAACCTCTCTAACCAAACATCTTTGTATACCGAACACCTGTCTATACTGAACACCATTTCTCGGTCCCAAATATATACTTCCAATGTAAGCAAACCTCCCTATCCCGAACACTTTTTTTCCGGTCCCAAGGGTGTTCGGTATAGGGAGGTTTTATTGCACTTCATTTTTTCCGGAGATGATATTTTACACAAACTTTAAAGATGGGCAAAATTTCAATGTGTTACTGTATTTCTATTTCAACCCTTTGACTGTGGTCAGTATTGGGAGACACAATAGTTCCATATTAATAATGCAAACAGTGTATTAATTGCACAAGTTATGTAAAAAATGATATTAGTAGCACAATCTAGTACATGACAGCTGACAAAGTCATCTTGCATGCAAGGCATGTGTTCCCTCACTCAGTCAAGTATTCTATCTTGGCTTACAATGCGAGTTTATTAGCCCCTATTTGTCAAAAATTGCTTTAGTTACAACTTTTGTTATTGACTTGCAATGTTAAAGTGACAGAGGAAAATGTGAATATTTTTGTGTCACAGTTTGACAAACTTTACATAATGGACTTGAACATAGCACCCAGGTCAAAATATGTTTAGATAAGTTACATGATACCAATCAGCGTGATTTACATTAACGAACAGCAGCTTTCAGATCTTATACTGGTACTCAAAACTTGACCGAAACTGGTTTATTTATGTCTTTACTTCTTCATTTATTTTTCTTATTATCATTTTTTTTTTTAATTTAGCCTAGCAGTCCCACTGGATGACTATTTCTACATGTGATTAAGTTAATTTGAGAAATTCTGTATTACAAATACTGGACCCACAGATTAAACATCTTACAGATGTAGAAATGGGAAATAAGCACAAAATCAAAGTTGATCTCCAGCAAGCTATAAGCTGACAGACAGTAGACTGAAGTACCTTAACAGTTCTACACTGAAACAAAGATACTTATTTCATTGAGAGTTTATGGACAATAAGTTAATAAAGAACTGAAGGTACAAGTTATTATTTGTGGTCATGGCTTTTTTGAGGTTGATAGACAATGAGTATCAAGCTTTCAACAACATGAATATATTACTTGAAGCAAACAAGGTGAAAGGTTATGTACATAGAATTAAACACATGTACATTTGAAGGAAAATGTGATCAAGGTAATCCCTGTACCTCCGTCGAGAGTAGCCACTTTCACTTTCACTGCCAGACTGTATCCGTCTTGGGGCGGGGAACTTCAACTTCTCACTACGAACCGAAAGAGGAGAGTCGCGTCCAGTCGTGTACAAGCCCCTGTCGATCAAATATAGCAACAAATAAATCAGTAACTAATGCCCTTTGTGTTTTGGAATGACAGAACAAGTTGTTCATTATTTTGTTCTGACAAGCAAAATGAATAGCAGTAAATATTTTGTTGTTGTTAAAGCCTGGGTGTTCTGGTATCATGTCTTTTGTACAGAGGATTGTCAGAATATATGTAAATGATTCACTGTTATAATGTCTCTAGAGCTGTTCCATCCAAATATGTCATTAAAATGAAACATATATTTTATGATCGGAATAAGCGAGACTCGAACTTGCAACCTTTGGCACCAGTCACCTAGCTGAAATGCAAAATAAACATTTTGAATCAATGTAGCCTTTATGAAATTGACACAAAAAGGTACATTGCCAAAGAATTTTAAACATCTGTTGATTATTGATAAAATATATGTCTTACTCATCCAGAAAAATCATAACTTCCAGTGTCTTGCAAGAAATCTCCATCACTTTTGACAAGGTGGCTACAATAAACCAGTTCAGCGCTGGCCAAATAGCCAGAAATGTTGTATTTGCCCAGTGGCCTGTAATTGGGTCCCACTCACCCTTTTATGTGATGACCAGACTCCCAGGGGGCAGACTTGGTGCTCCGAGGTGAATCTGGCACTGCTGTGTAACTGCCGTAATTGCTTTGTCGCTGGGATGATGGGCTACAATATAAAAGAAATTATATAGATATAGGGTAACATACGGGTATACTTTGGTTGTTTTTTTTTTTTATTTTGATTTTAATTTTAATTTTAATACAGAGATATTGTATTTTGTAGTCAGCAGTCAATGCATGTAGCAAAGACACCAAGCTTTCCCAGAGCAATCACTCCAGCTTCCATGGGGTAATTATGCCTGTGATGAGGTAACATGACTGGAGAGTGCAAATAAAATAAAATATAACACCTGGGAATGGCAGGGGCTGTATTTAAAAAAAAAGAAAAATTGCTACCAGGAAGGCAGATTTTGGCTTGATTGTGGAAAACAATGTATCCTTTGAGCTCAAATGAATATTATCAAGATATGTATACTGGCACCAGTATACACAGTGGTTCAGCTGGAGTCAACACTGTGTCCGCTCAAAGATATTGCAAGTAGTACTACGCAGAGCTGGTTGCCATGGCAACTTGCTGAAAAATTTCCCATTCATGCCCATATTTTCTGGTGTTTATTTGATGTAAAAATTTGTTACAAACATTTTGGCACATAACACATGTATGCTTGTAATCCATGTTATGAACTGCAAGGTGGTAGCTCTGTTTGTTATGTTTTCACAGGTTGAATTACTGGCGTGAAACCTCTAGCTCAGACTATAGTCCAGCACAGAAGGGCATCACTATAAACATGCTCAAAAATTTCAACAATCAACTTCGGCCTTTACATAAAGTGTGTTCTCGCGCACTTACGTTTTGACCGGCTCTGGTGTGACCACTTGGGTGACTGGACCTTCAGAGAGGGTTGGACTGGTCAGGTTGAGACCTGAAATTATAAAGCAGCAAAACTGAAAACTACTTCCACCATGTAACTCCCAAAATCACAACAGTTTTGAATGTGTGTGGTCTTTATCAACTCTGCCATGATGCATAAACTGGTTGAGTCATGGTACAATCATTAAGGTAAACCGTGTGGGAATATGCAACTCAAATTTAAAATTAAAAAAGTTGTTTCTTCTCTCGAGGTGGATAGATAAAAATAATGGCCAACCAACTTACTTTTTTAATATTACTCACCAGCTGGCAGGCTGTCCGCTGAGTGTCTTCGTTGGTGTCGTTTACTGGGGGTCCTGATCACATGGGGTGGATGGCGATTAGCAGCGTCCAGTAAAACCTGCTTTGCTGTCCTGCCACTAGGGGAAAATAAAGCTTGGGTAGAGACATCACACAATAAACTACTGAGATTGAGGCCTAAAATTTTGTGCAGTATTTTGTGACTGCTAAGACTTCATCAGGTGCCTGTGAAGGTTATTATGACCCAGATATCTACACAGTTCATCTTTGCTTGTGAATTGCATTTGTGCCAAGTATGACTAAAATTTGTTCTGTATTTTTGGGGGCACTATATCAGAGAACAAAAGTGACAGGTTCGACAGACATGTCAACAAATAAGCATTCACAAAGACCAAAATAATGCCTTCTCCCTGTCAGGCAGCACACAGAAATAAATATACAATTTTACACATGTGTACATCAAAAATATTTCAAATCATTTTTTTCAAGTTGAGATGATCTGATAATTATGATTCCAGATTCTTGTAAACAGACATTTCATTCAACTACCACCAGTCAATGGTCTTCCTTTGTGCCAAGATCTATGGACTCGACCCAAGACTTACCACTAACAGCATCTATCTGATTTCTTTTACATTTTCTTCCTAGATCCCTCCAAAAATTGAAAAAAAGAACATTTTTTCCCCTTAACCCAGTGAAACAATAAAAACATCTATGTCAAATGTTGTCTGCTTCGAGGTTTTTCCTTAAATTTCTCACTAATGAAAAACAGTTTGAAAGTAAATTTACAGAATAGACATAACAGGATAACATGCCTCAGGTCAACAGCTTTCCTCTTTGTGGGCTGGGCCTTAGCACCCATACTAAAGAGTCCTGTTGACTTCAGCAGTTGTTAAGCATCATTTTAACCAGGAAAAGATTGGGGGCTAAAGTTCTGACTCCACCCACCCCCCGCCAACCCCACCAACAAGAGTCAAGAATGTCAGACTGACCCAGCTACTTTGGCTTATGACCATAAGTACATTTTCACAGTATGTAACAATAGGTGACAGTTTTGACAGTTCTAGTAAACAAATGTAATGAAACCGCATGGCCTATAATGTAATGCAAGTCATCGGGACAGGAGTCAAACAGCTGTTACTATATAGATATTGATACCAATCTTAGTCATTTTCAATAGGTAGTTTGTTTGGTCTATTTGGGAGGAGCTACCTCGAATTTAACCCTATGTAAAACTCTTTCCATTATTCCTGATTCTATCAGCTTTGAATTTGTTGTGCGATGTGCAGTCAGTGCTGGTTTCAACCAAGCATCCAATGAGAAATTTCACAAACACCTGGACAGTATTTATTGACTTCACAGACAGCAACCAGATGGTATCTATTTGGGGAAAGAATTCTTACTACAGAAATGTTGAGACACGTTTCTTTTTTCAATGATCATAAAAATTTGTCCTGTAGTCCGAGCCACAGACTGAATTGGTAGGCCTGATGTTAACCCTTTTCTATGTTAAAATTTGGCTCAGTACATAACAACTTGCCCTGGCGTTTGTTGGCCATGAAGCAGTAGCCCTGCCCTGAGGAAAGTTGTTGACCTGGAGACAATACTATGAAGTCTGATGCACATGTCAAATTCAAAATGTTTTCTAGTACAGAGACAATGAAGTCAAATTCTTGCAGCGGGCAACAATGAACATGGGAGCACTTCTGGATGGTTCGACCATGAGAGAGTTAAGTATTATATGCGATGTGAGTCTGTGTTTTACATAGAGCAGCATTCAAGAACGAGTTCCTCTATGCCTCCTGATTGACAAACCTGTCTGAATGCTGTATACTCTACATTGCCTCAGGCCAAATTATGCTGTGTAAATATTCCATGATTTTATCATTATTGTCAATAAACTTTGTTTCCCTCTATTTAGCTTTATTCTTTTTACTAATGCGACCAAACCACACACAGAGAAAAAAAAATCACAATAAAATGTTCTGAGTCTAATAATAATGTCTTAATTAAATATAAACTCGTTCAACTTTATGTCTGCAGTTTCATCTCAAACCCCAAGGCAAATATTCAGCATGTCAGACGGTTGTTATTTCCCATTCTGAGACATGTGGCACCACCTGGAGGCCAACCACCTACCTGTATCTGTGTTTGGATCCCAAACTGAACAGTTTACCCACAGTGCCATTTTCACGAGCCTGGTTCAACCTGCAAGAGTCAGATCTAGGACTTCTGCATTGTACCAAAAACAATTGTATGAAACATCTATTCCTGTAATTATGATACCAGTGGGATGAACAAAAGTGGCTGTATGCAGGTAGACAGACATCCAAGCCATACAATGATTATAATATTGGCCATAATTTCTTTCTTATCGGTACAAAAGGGACATTCCTATCTTACTTTAATGCATATATGTAGTAACACAGTAACAATTCTACAAATTTATAGTTGCAAATGTACATAGTTTTAATGATCCATTATCATCACTTGCAGTGTCGGCCATGTTCTTCCTGCTCGTTAAACATACCACATAACTCTACCAGTGCAATGTGTTCAGAATAATGGTTTGACACTCTCCAATTAGCAGCCTCTGTTTTATTGTATTACTACTATTTGAAACCATATTATCTTGATTCAAAATGCACAAATAAAAAATAAAATATAAATTCTTATTTCCTGTCATCTGATCAATGCGTACTCTATCGAATGTACCTATTATTCAAACTCCATAAATAAAGAATATAATAAAAATTCTTATTTTTTTTGGGGGGGGGGGATTAGCATTGAACTCTCTCTACCAAAGTTTACTTTTCCTTTAATCAACATTTACTGTGTATACTAACATTTAATGTATTAAACATACATTTACAAAATGCTTTTCGTTTCCTTCCATTACTCTGGCAAATTTAAACATCAGCATTAATTATATTCACATTTTATATATTACTCAAAACAGAACTTTCACTGCCATGTTTTGTATTCCTGATGATCTAATTTAATATTCACTTCAGAGAAACTTGTATAAATTATATAACTCAAACAGCCGCTTAAAACGTGTATGAAACACCACACATTCCTCAATTCTAGTCGATTATATTGAAACCAGCAGTACCTAAAGGCACTTCCAATTTTACAGTCACAGATGATATATATATGTAATCTACAACAAGGCACAACAGCTCCATTTTATAATGAAGTAAGATAATTCCAAATTGACATTCAAATCAGATATGCAGCTCCAGCTTGTTGTTTTTATTTCCTTTCACATTTTCCCCCCAAAACTGGCAGGCGATCAAATGTTGTCGGCTTCAAAAAAACCATTTGACTCACAATTGTAAATGTGACTTATCAATGCCAAGGAAAGTTGTTGACTCAAGTGTCAATTCAAGAGGGCACGGGTTAAGAAGGGGGGGGGGGGGGAGGAAGGCTCATCTGACTTTTAATGACACTTGATATTGGACATATTTTATAAAACACAAAAGTGTGTGTATTTCAGCGCATAGTACAGAATAGAACAAGAGGGCTGTGTGAACAGCCCGTGCCTCAGCTGATCTTTACATCCATCACACTTGCAGCTCTATGAACTTGGCAAAGGATCAAGGACACCATGTTCTGAGTAAGTCTGACCTTTATAGAAGAACACTTACATGTACAACATCAAAGTTCAAGTAGTTCTCAAGTTATAATGAAGAGTAAAATTCATGTATGTTGCACTGTGACCCCACAAACGAGGTCAAGGTCATTCATGTACTGTCTCAGCATGACCTTCATACAGAATAATTAATATGTGTAGCTAACTCAAAACAGATCTCAAGTTATCAACTAAACAGTAAATTTCGTGTCAGTTGTCCTGTGAATAAGCATTAGAATGCCCATTGACTTACATGGTAATCAATAGTAAAGGTGCATTTACCCCAAAGGAGCCGAATAGAAAAAACCATTAAAAGTCAGGAATACGCAGCATTCCCACATAGGTGCATTTACCCCAAAGGAGCCGAATTGAAAAAACCATTAAAAGTCAGGAATACGCAGCATTCCCACATAGTGAACAACTTTGTTTGGCCCTTCCATAAGGAACATATCCACCACATGTAAGCTTAATCTGAGTGACGGTTCTGGAGAAGAAGTCACAAATAGCTAAAGCACACAAAAATTCATAAAAAATTAGAAAAAAACTGCAGCGCCACCTGGTGAACAAATTAACAGCAAGGAGTCCCTAGATGTCTTCCTGTGTGATATCAAAGCAATTGGGTAAACAATTTCGGAGAAGAAGATTTTTTAAGTTTTGTCGAAAAAAAAAGAACAAAAAAATTCATTAAAAATCCAAAAATCACTGGAGCATGAACATTTGCACAAAATTGGTAGAAACCCACCCAAGGTACATTGTCACCAAGTTTGAAGTTAATCTGGATGACGGTTTTGGAGAAGAAATCGAAAATGTGAATTAGTATTAGAATGCTTATTGACTTCCATAGTAATCAATAGGAAAGCTGCATTGACCGACAAGTACCCGAATTGAAAAAATCGTTAAAAATCAGGAATCTGCAGCATTCCCACATAGTGAACAACTTTGTTTGACCCTTCTACAAGGAACATATCCACCATGTTTCAGCTTAATCTGAGAGATGGTTCTGGACAAGAAGTCGAAAATAGCTATAACACACAAAAATTCATAAAAAATTAGGAAAAAATTGCAGCGCCACCTGGTGAACAAATTAAGAACTAGGAGTCCCAGGGAGTGTTCCTGTGTGATATCAAAGCAATTGGGTAAGCGGTTTCGGAGAAGAAGATTTTTTAAAATTTACCCAAAAAAGAACAAAAAAATTCATTAAAAATCCAAAAATCACTGGACCCTGACCAATTGAACAAACTTGGTAGAGACCCACCCAAGGCACATCTCCACCAAGTTTAAAGTGAATTTGGCTGACGGTTTTGGAGAAGAAGTCGAAAATGTGAATTGTGGACGACGGACGGACGGACGACGGACGGACGGACGGACGGACGACGGACGGACGGACGGACGACGGACGACAGACCCTCAAAAAACCTCAGCTGACTGACAAGTCAGCTGAGGTAAAAATCAAATGTTGCGGGACCTAAAGTCATAACAAAATAGGTCATTTCGAGCTACAGGTAAAAATGCTGGCTACATTTGTCCCAGATCCACATGAATTCATCTAAATTAAGTGTCCCGTAAACGACTGTCTTACCGAAAGAAAGCATGATGCTCCACACAGCACTTCCATAAATGTTTACACGCCTGTTTCGTACTCAGGTCAAATGCATACGTGTTTTCATCATTCTGAAAGAGAACAATCTTTATCACTGTTTGTCCTCCACATCAGTTTGTTGCTGTCAGTGTCCGACATATATATGTGATCTACAGTCTGTACCAAATAGGTCTGTCTGCTGGTTCCTTACTGGTCAAAAGCTGACAAGGGACCAATGAGAGAACTTGTAACATTTTTGTGTGGCACACATTTTTGGCCTCACACAAGCATAACAGCAAACAGATGGGACAAACACAAATAAACATTGGTTTATGGCTGTTCAGCTGTCACACAAGTCAACAACCATGACAACTTTTACATGGACCTCTTACCAAATAGATAAATCTCTTTACTTCTTTAGGTAACCTCCCTTTTTTTTTCTCTCTCCCTACATTTGTTCACACATAAATACACTGGATAAAAAATAATCAGCCTTCCTAACAGTAACATAAACTGATCCAAAGTGTATGAAAAATAAATATAACAGTTTTGTTTTTTTCAATCTTAATCTAGTTCTACCTTTTAATTTGTACACATACTTACATTTTTATCCTTGACTCTGATCATAAACCTTTTGTCTTTGAAGGTCACCTTGGTAATCCTAGGCCTACAACATCAACCGATACATGCAGTTACACATTAGGCATAAACAGAACAATAATGCAGAACTACATTTGTATATATTCATCACACATTTGTTCTGATGTTACTTTGGTATTTTCTATTTTGTCAACAACATATAGTGCATGATGTGCGAGTCCAAGTAATGCACCACTGCATGCCTTGATATACATGCAGCAGGAAAAAAAAAAAAAAAAAAAAGTCGTCGTGTGTACATAAATTTGCCACAAATGTTATGGTGAGCCTAAATTTGTACAGTTGAACTTGACGTAAAAGTCACAACTTACTACAGTAGTAAAATAACTCCAAAGACTGTCACCACAGACAAGACAGACAGACAGACAAATGACTTTGACTTAAAAATGCATCTTGACCTTCATTCTTTCCAAATTGGAGTCATTTTTTGAAATGAATACAGTAAAAAAGACTCGAGATATTTTCCATGAAAACTACATATATCCATGGTGTGCATTTACAACTAAGATGTCATGGTGCAGAGAGATCAGTGACACAAGCAATTTCTATCTGCAAAATATAATGTACTCCTGTAGTAGCAAGCCATGATGTATGTGTACCAGTTCAAGACCCACTGTATGTGAAGCAGAATTGCCACGGCAGTCCCAATGTACATACCCCAGTACAAATGCCAGTGTATGTACACAGGTACTACAAATCCAATTGTACGTACTTAAGAACCACAAATCCCGGTGTATGTACACTAGTACTACGAATCCCAGTGTACATACACCAATATTACAAATCCCAGTGTATATACACCAGTACTACAAATCCCAGTGCATGTACAATAGTACCACAAATCCCAGTGTTTATACACATATACTACAAATCCCAGTGTGTATACACCAATACTACAAATCCCAGGTATGTACACCAGTACTACAAATCCCTGTTTATATAAATAAATACTACAAATCCCAGGGTTTATACACCAATACTGCAAGTCCCAGTGTATGTACACCAGTACTACAAATCCAAGTGTATATACACTAGTACAAGGCCCAGTGTATGTACACCAGTACTACAAGTCCCAGTGTATGTACACCAGTATTACAAGTCCCAGTGTATGTACACCAGTACTACAAGTCCCAGTGTATGTACACCAGTATTACAAGTCCCAGTGTATGTACACCAGTACTACAAGTCCCAGTGTATGTACACCAGTACTACAAGTCCCAGTGTATGTACACCAGTATTACAAGTCCCAGTGTATGTACACCAGTACTACAAGTCCCAGTGTATGTACACCAGTACTACAAGTCCCAGTGTATGTACACCAGTATTACAAGTCCCAGTGTATGTACACCAGTATTACAAGTCCCAGTGTATGTACACCAGTATTACAAGTCCCAGTGTATGTACACCAGTATTACAAGCCCCAGTGTATGTACACCAGTATTACAATCCCAGTGTATGTACACCAGTACTACAAGTCCCAGTGTATGTACACCAGTATTACAAGTCCCAGTGTATGTACACCAGTACTACAAGTCCCAGTGTATGTACACCAGTACTACAAGTCCCAGTGTATGTACACCAGTACTACAAGTCCCAGTGTATGTACACCAGTACTACAAGTCCCAGTGTATGTACACCAGTATTACAAGTCCCAGTGTATGTACACCAGTACTACAAGTCCCAGTGTATGTACACCAGTACTACAAGTCCCAGTGTATGTACACCAGTATTACAAGTCCCAGTGTATGTACACCAGTATTACAAGTCCCAGTGTATGTACACCAGTATTACAAGTCCCAGTGTATGTACACCAGTATTACAAGTCCCAGTGTATGTACACCAGTATTACAATCCCAGTGTATGTACACCAGTACTACAAGTCCCAGTGTATGTACACCAGTATTACAATCCCAGTGTATGTACACCAGTACTACAAGTCCCAGTGTATGTACACCAGTATTACAAGTCCCAGTGTATGTACACCAGTACTACAAGTCCCAGTGTATGTACACCAGTACTACAAGTCCCAGTGTATGTACACCAGTATTACAAGTCCCAGTGTATGTACACCAGTACTACAAGTCCCAGTGTATGTACACCAGTATTACAAGTCCCAGTGTATGTACACCAGTACTACAAGTCCCAGTGTATGTACACCAGTACTACAAGTCCCAGTGTATGTACACCAGTATTACAAGTCCCAGTGTATGTACACCAGTATTACAAGTCCCAGTGTATGTACACCAGTACTACAAGTCCCAGTGTATGTACACCAGTACTACAAATCCAAGTGTATATACACTAGTACAAGGCCCAGTGTATGTACACCAGTACTACAAGTCCCAGTGTATGTACACCAGTATTACAAGTCCCAGTGTATGTACACCAGTATTACAAGTCCCAGTGTATATACACCAGTACTACAAATCCCTGTTTATATAAATAAATACTACAAATCCCAGGGTTTATACACCAATACTGCAAGTCCCAGTGTATGTACACCAGTATTACAAGTCCCAGTGTATGTACACCAGTATTACAAGTCCCAGTGTATATACACCAGTACTACAAATCCCTGTTTATATAAATAAATACTACAAATCCCAGGGTTTATACACCAATACTACAAGTCCCAGTGTATGTACACCAGTACTACAAATCCAAGTGTATATACACTAGTACAAGGCCCAGTGTATGTTCAACAGTACTACCAGTCCCAGTGTATGTACACCAGTACAAGTCCCAGTGTATGTACACCAGTATTACAAGTCCCAGTGTATGTACACCAGTACTGGAAGTCCTTCTTGATGTGTCTTTGTAAGTGACTACAAAGTATATACTTACAAACAAAACAAGTACTATCCAATTCATGTACATGCAATATCAATTAAAAGATGATTTACATTCTCAAAATAAGGAACAAAAAATTCAAGCCCCTTGTTTCCCATGACATGTATGCAAGGCTTACCAGAAGTAGTTGCCCACTTTAGACTTGTTCTTGTAGACCACTACGCCAGTTGGTGTGAGTCCAAGGAAGTATTCCTGGTTACCCTCACCCTGTATGCACAAAAACACTCCACTTTACAGAACACAGAGACAGCATGTATTCCTCCTAATAAGCATCTAGGGTGCTTACATAATTACAATGTGACAAGCCTTCAATTGAGAACATTACTTTCAACATTGTTACAATGTGTTAAGCCTTCAATTGACATTACTTTGAACATTGTAACAATATGATAAACCTTCAATTGAGAACCCTACTTTCAACATTGTTACAATGTGATAAGCCTTCATTATTGACAACCTTACTTCCAACATCATTACAATGTGATAAGCCTTCAATTGACAACCTTACTTCCAACATTGTTACAATGTGATAAGTCTTCAATTGACAACCTTATTTTCAACATTGTTACAATGTGATAAGTCTTCAATTGACAACCTTACTTCCAACATTGTTACAATGTGATAAGTCTTCAATTGACAACCTTACTTTCAACATTGTTACAATGTGTTAAGCCTTCAATTTAGAACCATGCTTTGAACATTGTAGGTAAAATATGTGAAAACCACAAGTAAATCTTGATTTTTTGGTCTTTTTTTTTTTCATTTCAATTACAAGGAAGAGGGGAGGGGTCCTTATTAGGGAAAATAGTGTTTTTTGAGCACACAAACCGAGGGGAGCTTGTTAGGGCATTGTCTGTGCATACAAACTGAGCAAGCACTGTGCTATGAAATTCCAAACTTTGTTTTCCAAAGCTTTTTTTTTTCATATATATAATTTAACACTTTGACTCTCCTCTGTTCTCATTTTGTCAGGAGAAAGGAGAAGGTGGGGGTGTTTATTTATGTGGGTTTTTTTTTGTTTTTTTTTGTTTTTTTTGTGAATTCATTGGTTCTTTGGTGAGTATACAACAGGGGACGTTGATATTTCTCCCTTTTCTTCAATGACAACAAGCACTTCGTGGTACATTTACAAATACATGTCACTGACTTGTTCATACACACTAAATCTGAATAAATCTCAGCATGCCTGAGGTGTTTCCAGCATTGCCGAAGGTCTGGATAATGGTATGGAAGCATATGTCCCACTACCCTTAACACAGAAGCCATCTAAATCATCAACCTCTTATATTAAATCTACCAATTGCGGGAACCATAATGAATTTTACAAGTTTAGCTGTTTGCCAACAGAAAAGTGAAATTGATGTTACCCGACCACATTAGAAGAGTAAAGAATCTCAACAATGCAAGGCCCATCTGCACAATTTGAGTTTCCTGAAGTGAACTGAGTGACCCCAAGCCCTCAAAACAGGTTTGTTAACTGCACAGGGCCAAAACAAATAGCATTAATTTAGCTAACAAAGCCAAATGTTATGAGAAGCTAAAGGGAGCAGAGAATATGTTCACATGTACAAGAATTTGAGACAAAATTAATCAAGATAAATTCTGGAATCTCTTGGGAGCAGTCCAAATTGTGCAATACATGTCCACAGCAATGTACTTCATGCATACACACTCCCTAGAGCCTTATGTAACTGTGGCCTGGGTTTGTCACCCATGTGTTGTACCTAATAACAAGCACAGTGTAGGCCTCAGGGGCAGCTGGCCACCAGGGACAGTCCAACCCCCTCACACAAGCCTCTCTCTATCATAGTCCCATGCTATATACTAATCAATAACAAACTCATCCCCTTTATGCCTATCTCTCTGTCAAAGTCCCAAGCCATATACCGGTTAATAACAGCTCATCCCCTTTCTGCTTATCTTGCCATCAAGTGTCATGCCACATACTAATAACAGTCCAACCCCCTTTCATGCCTATCTCTTTATCCAAGTCCCATGCTACATACCAATTTATAACAGCTCACTCCTTTCATGCCTATCTCTATCAAGTGTCATGCCATATACACACTAATGACAGTACAACCCCCTTTCAAGCCCATCTTTTTGTCAAACTTCTATGCCATACTAACTGGTACCAGTCCATCCCCCTTTTAACCTTATCTCTCTGTTAAGTCCCATGCCACACACATTAATTAGTGACTACTCACCCTCCTTTATGCCTGTCTTGCCATCAAATCCCATCCCATACACTCACTAACTAATACAGTGGTCCCTGTCTTGAGAGACCGCCCCTAAGGCAAGTCAAAATGTGGTCTCTCAAAACAGGTGGTCTTTCATTAGAGGTATAATAACATGGAAAAGATAGCACAGTGTTCTGAAAGAGTGGTCGTAAAAAGATATGCGGTCTCTCATTGGAGGGGTCTCTCAAGCCAGGTACCACTGTAACAGCTCAACCCCTGTGATGCCTGCCTGCCTACCTACCTACCTACCTACCTACCTACCTACCTACCTACCTACCTACCTACCTACCTGTCGAGTTCCATGCTATATAATACCTACATGTAATAGCAGTTCAACACCTTCCTGTCAAGTCCAATGCTTAACACTAACTACTGAGAGCTTAACCCCTTGCTGCCCATCTCTCTATCAAGTCCCATGTTTTACACTAAATAATAACAGTTTAACCCCCTTTCAAGCCTAACTCTCTGTCAAAGTCTCATGCCAATATATTAGTTAATAAGAGCTCACACACACACCCTTTTACACCTATCTTGCTATCAACTCCTATCCCATACACTAATAGGAGCTCAACCCGTTGATACCTATCTCTCTATCAAGTCCCATGCTATACACCAACTAATAACAGTTCAACCCCCTTTCACGCCCATGTCTCTGTCAAAAGTTCCACTGCATACTAACTAGTGACAACCCCACTACCTTTCCTGCCTATCTCTCAGTCAAAGTGTCATACTGTCTGGAAACAAGTTTTCTTGCATAGCTTACTGGGATTAAATGAAAATAGCATGTTCAAATTCCTCATAAAAAGAGCCCTCATTCAGGTACCAAGATGCCTGGCTTAAAGTGGCAGATATTCTATTGCCTCGTGAGTCATGCTGCTGCAACTGGGGCACTACTGGCAAGACCATGCAAAAACTACTGGCAGAAATGTGGCTGGTTTGACCGCTTCTGAAAGGATATTTAGGCTGCTTGCCATATCAGAAACAGTGCTGAGGAAATCAGTCTCAGAATAAGTTGCCAGAGATACTTTCAGCAAAATTCATTCTAGCAACAAGTTACATGGTTTATGCAAATTTCAGAGCTTTGATAAATAAATTTCAAACTGAAAATAGGAGTTGAAAATGACAGCTAGTCATCGGTCTTAATAAACAATGTCAGGATACAAGTACATATAATATGCACTCGTGTAAGTTCATACGCATGCCAATAGATATGGAATAGATCCAACGTAACATTGGCATTCTTACTAGAATAAATGGCACAAATATATACAAGTATTCTGATTTGATTCATTATTTATTCTTCAGGCATAAAAATTATGACATTTCAAATTATTAGTTTAAAAAATGTCTGTCAGCTGAGGCAGAACCACAAAGCGGCCCAGTTGCCGCCTCATCACAGGTGTCCTGTTGCATTGCACAGCTACCTGCCCAAGCAACACCTTGTATTACCACTTTCTTCATCAAAAATCCAACTGTTGGTTACCGTACCAGCAACCCAAAGCTTTGTCTCAGGACATTCTTTGGCTTGTGCCAAAATTGTTAACATGTTAATGCGGCTTTGTCAGACTTCTTGCAAGCAATGTGTTCCCCTTACATTTGACATAAAGATTCTCTTTTTTTCTGGTTAGAATATGAATTCATTCAGCAGCTTTCCTGGGCAAAGGTCAAGGCCCAAAGTGCTCAACTTATACAAAAAACTCATGGCTCTCATCTACAATCCTCTTTCAAAATACTTTCTTTGTGTGAAGAACTTTAAATAAAAGCATCAAGGTTGATGGCATTTGGCTTCCAGCTGCTTTTAGTCAGTTTCAATGGAAAAAGGTTTAAATTGAATTTTTGTGACCCTTGTGTAAGACAGCACTAAGTATAGGGGAGAAAGGGACTTGTCCTTAAAACTTGTATTTCTTGTCCCAGGACGTTTTACTTTAGAGGAAGCAAAATAATTTCTTTGGCCTGGCATCTCTTAAAAAAATAAATAAACAGCTACCTACCCATCCATATCAAGAAAGTTCTGCCACAACATGTTACTCACACACAGAATTTCAAGCCTTTGGCAGAACCCAGTCACTGTCTTTGGGCTCATATTTCACAGTCATCAATTACACAGCAGTTAATCAGAAAAAATTCAAACAGCTTTAACAACAAATTATTTGCTTGATAGTTTCTAGCAACTGTGCATTAAAAATTATGACAAAAACGCCCTGTGTACTTTGGCGGGTTGACAGTTAACTTAATTCCTACACCTGAAAGCTTTCACTGAAATCGTTTTCATAGCTTGAATTTGCTGTACCAGGTCTAGTCCACACAGCAGAGGATCAAGTGGCAGGCAGGCAAGATGAATGAATGAACATCTTATCAGCAGTCTTTGAAAATCAGATGCCAGAACACCATCAAATTCTAAAATCTCTCATCAAGAGATTGTCAAGCCATGGTGACACCCAGTCTGTTCACAGGAAAAATTAAATCATGTCCAAACTGAACTGCAGAAAACAAACAAAAAAAAACAAAAACAAAAAAAAAACAAAAAAAACAAAAAAAAAAAACAAGGCTCTTCTGTTTTTTATTTCTATGAGGCCTGTTATCACATTTAAGCCCATTATGTCACAGACTGTGACAATTTGCCAAGAGATACATGTGGACAGTTTTGGCCGGGACACAAGGTCATCAATAAAAAACCTCATTAATCTAATTTTACACATTAACACCTGGTCTAAAGTGAAGTTTTGGTGTGCAGTTCAATTTGAATTTCTGTATAACAAGCATGAACGACCTTTTTTTCTGGCAGAAAACATGAGAAAATGAACCACAGATAGGAATCCACAGCTAACGCACCTGATGCTGAACTTAATCAACTTGTAGGACCTTAAGAATATTTACATGTAAAGATGCCTAAAATGGTTATCCCATCAATGGTTAGGTAAGTCACAGTCTCCTGGGGGGCAGAAGCGTAACACTTCTCACACCTCCACGCATCCCGGTTAATTAGTTCTCTTTATTAAAATCTGGAAGTGCTATTCCTGAACTGTTCATGGTTACATCATTGATACAGCAGGTTGCAACGGTAGTGTACATCTATTGATTAAATGAGTCACTATTGATTTGTCCATACGGTGATCGTCAGGAATTAATGCTGATTCAGAGAATGAGGTGTTCCTTCCCAAGTAATCTATGCACGTACTTGCAATGCAATTACTGCTATGTTGAAAGTACATGGGTGTAACTCACCCACGTGCTGCCTCCTATCAACACGTGGAGGAAAATAGGTCTGCGGTTTCTAGACGGGCGATACAGGAGGAAGTCTCCTACTACTAACCCTCTCCCCCTTATACTGGCCAAAACCATCTGGTGGTCATACATTTTTGTCAAATATCAACAGTACTCAAAAACAATCTGAACGAAAATGTAAACGGGGCCTATCAAGATCACATAACCCAGGTCAACAGCTTTCCTTGTCATGGGTTGTACGCTTAGTGCCTCACGTAACTCACGTCACAAACTGAGTATTAAGTCAAAGGAAAAAGGGTTAACAGCAAATAATGAGAAAATAAAATTTCAGTCTGTAGACAAGTTGATGTCATTTTGACAATGGAGAAACAGCACTCAGCAGGACTTCTACAGACAATCTACAAGTGCCACTCTTGTTTCTGTTTGGCTCAGAAAAATACAAAAATATTAACTGCTGCATAAATAAATAGATTATTAAAGGCGCTGTTTGAGTGTTTCACTGATTGTTTCTATTTTCCAGTTTGACAGCCAGGATTTCTCAAGTGGAGGTGAGACCCGTCATGCTACAGACCTGTACGGGATGAAGGTCCACTCCGTACATGTCCAACCATTTGGCCCGGTCCAGAAACTTGTACTCAGCTACTGCCGGGACTTGTCCCCTGTAACATACAACATTAACATATAACATTAATCACACTCACAGTGACACGCCAAGACCAGTTAGTGTGACGTAAACGCCTGGCCACCACTTGTAACACATAGTAACATACAATGATCAGCTGTAATAACATGATTGATTGAACTCTTTAGCACCTACACCCATTGTATTGATAGCGTATAGTGAAAAATCCTAAGAAGTCAAAAGACTTTTTTTTTATTTCTTTCAATTTTTTATTTTCACTACACCATGTTTTATGACAAGAGTTGCTTCAACATTATGACTATATGCATGACGTTCTGTGCAACAGTCTTGTGATAAAAATGGAAGCATTAATAATTGTGTATAATGGAATAAGCAAAGGGAGTTGTGCACGAATCTTTTCCATTTTTTGCCCGTATTCTCTTCAGCGTGGGTACCAGTAAAGCCATACTTTGTGTGGCAGTGGGCAATCTGTAAATTGCACTGCAAATAACAGGTACAACTGAATTCAAAACTACAAAAATTTTATAGCTTCATCGCATGCCCTACGTCAGTAGCTTTCCTTGGTGTGAGTCGGGCACAGGTCTTACATACAAATCTCCGCAAAAAAACCTTAACTGAAGAGAAATTAAGTAAAAACATTATGGAAAACGACAATTTACATCCGGGTCCCGGTGCTTTTGGACTATCTGAGTAGGAAAGGGTAAACACTTGACTGAAAGGTCTTTTTAGAAATTACATTATAATTTGAAATTGTGATGTAACTTCAGCTGAGTAAGCATGACTTGAGCCACAAGGAGCCATGACAGTTAACTCTTTCAGTGCCAATCACGCCTTAAGTCAATTTACTTATGTCAAACTAATCTGAATTTTCATTAGGATCTCAGATTCCTATTCCTGGTAAAAAGACCTTTCATTCAAGTACCAGAATGCCTAAAATTCCAGAGAGAATTCCCCAGGTCAACAGCTTTTCTCAGTGCGCACTGGGTGCATTGCACCCAATGTGTGTCAAGAAAAGCTGTTGACTCAGTCCAAAATTTGGCACTTAAAGGGTTAATACTGTATTTTCAGTATCACAATAAGAATCATATCACAAATGTTTAATTTTAACACATCAATATCATGCTGTCAAAACTCTCAAGTTGAAAATTGTAATTGACCTATACCCATCTAATGAGGAAGTGACAATGTCACAATATGCATATACTGTGAAACATTTTCATGTCCCTTCCATGCAAGCGCTTGATAAGAACACAGAAACTTTTCAAAGATGTTTCAGAGTACATTATGTAGTGCTTACTTGGTTTACAATAAACGAGAGAAAAAAAGGAGCAATGAAGGACCCCACCGTCTCTAAGGACAATGTACTGTAAGACAAGTTGACAATCCTTCTCGTGTACATGTATCTGTGTGCACTTACTGACGTCATTTGGCAAAAGTGGGTGACCTGGATTCCAACCTCTAAGTTCACCTGAGAGAATCTTTTACAAGGTTCCAATACATACAGCTAATTGTAAACAGAGACAGCATCTGGGTCACCTTTAAAGTGTCCTGCTGACCATTTGGCAGCCACGCTTTTACTACTTTTTTCTTTTGAGTAAGAAAATTATGCTTTTAGTGACATATGTCATTGTATGTTGAAATCCTTGCACCTGGGTGTTAATTGCAGGTTGCATACATCTTTTAAGTACCACGCCTAACGGGATGAACCATCTAACAACTCAGGTCTTTTTCTGCATCTTCAATATGCATCCGTCTTCCTCTTTTTTTCAGTTATCCAGAGACATATTATTTCCCCACCACAACTGGGCAAGAATACACAATTATCAATGTAATGTTTTTGCCAGCCATCTGGGACAGAAAATTGATGGTTCCATGACATTTCCACATAATGGCAGAACTGTGGCAGTGTGTCTATCCAGCCTTTACCATGGCACTGTAAGTACCTCAATTTTTGCCTGTCATATCATCTTTCCCTTGCCCCAAGTCACAAAGGTACTGGAACACTACAGTTTTAGCCTGGCCCAGTAATTAAGTCTATACACTGACCGGTGTTTTATATGGCTCAGTTCAAATGCAAATGTACCTGAAGAAAATTGGCTTCAAATGGAGACGGCATTTGCCTCAGGAAAGAAACAAAGATGGCACCCTCAGGCAATCCTGTGTGGAGGGAATCACTGCCTCCCTGGACTGTGACGGGGTCATTGTTATTGGAGCTATGATAGAAATGGGGGAGTTGGGGTACTACATGCAGGTTTCACACATACGATGGGACAAAAATTAATTTTGTGCCACATATGATTGCATGTTTTATTTTTTTGACACCAGTAACGGATGTCCCCCAGATCATGCCTACAATTGATTGCACACTGCTGGTTACTGTTTGGCTCAGCCTAACAGCCGGGGGGAGGGGGGGGGGGTCATCCCAATCCATAAAAGCCCCCCAAAATTTACAGAAGCTTTTAAAACATTTTCTAATTTTTAATTTCATTTTTATTCTAAAACTTTTACATGTAATTTATCTCACCTCTCCAAAAGATTCTGGTAAGTATCTTTATTTTGTGTGCAACTTTACCCATCACCCACCCACCCTCCAATTAACAATGGATTGATCCAACCACAAACCTACTTATTTGCATGTCAGGTTTTTGGCAACATCAGATCAGGGTATATCTTGAGTCTTATCTGCTTTAATTTTCCATAAACTTTCTCTCTACAAAGTCTTCAATGGTATCTGTCTACTCACGTCATTATCAATACAATACCCTCTTGGTGTAAAAGCTTGCTCTAAATACAGTGGTCCCCCTCTTATAAGGCCCCTTTCACTAGGGGCCACCCCTCTTAAAAGGCCAGCATTCTTGTGCACAAAGTGTGCTATTTCCATTATCTTCTCCCCCTCACGAGAGGCAACCCCTCTTATAAGGCCACTTTCTGTCTGCATTTGGGGTGGCCTTATAAGAGGGGGACCACTGTACTCTCAATAGTAAACTGATAATTCTATTCTCAACAGAAGCCGGTTATGTATTACTGAGTGCTTGCACTTGCCGACAAAGGATGAGGAGTCAGTGTTACTCTCGATGGCCAACAAAACTTATGTACCAATTACATTAGAGGTATGGGCTGCAGGCTACGTAGTGAATGTATCGATTTGAGGTGGATGCATTCATACTTACATATCAGACTTTTTAAAATAACATCAGAAAAGCCAGACATTGACAATAGGGAGAATTGAGAAGTATAGGAATCCAGATTAGTTGTCTCTATCATGTCCACAAAGCCTATCAATTCACATGTTATACAATATACACATTACATATTATATAATATTTAATTCACAAACCCAAATATTACATAATATTCATAATTGCAAGATACATATTTGTATTTCACACACAAAGTTGGTGGTTTGTAGATATGAAAATTTAATTTCTAGGTGTTACTGTTTAACTAACAACCTTCACGCTATGGTTCATTGTTCCACACTATCAAAGCCCTTGGGGTTAAATACGCTTTTGCTCACAATTTAAATGTAACAGTCGAGAAACTAAATGCAGCAAAATTAAACCAACTATAAAAGATAATTATACACTCTACATGCCCCCAGGCACCAACCGATTTGTACAGTCCATTTTACAACTGATTTTATGTAAATTTAGTCTTTCAACACCCCCCACCCCCAAAAGATTAAAAAAAACAAAAACAAGAGGTAATTTGGTGGCTACGTCAAAGATTTTCCATTAATTTCAATGTGGAAAAAATGAATGAAATTCATAGTTGAGAACTATCAAGATAGCATGCCCCCAGGTCAACAGGTTTCCAAGAAGCATTCCACTAGGTGTCTTAATTGGAGGAGGAACAGTTTACATGTAGTAAGCTTTTGCTTGTGCCAGTACCAGTATCTCATTATACACTGTTTAGTGTTTTCATTCTCATTCACACCACATATGAAAGTGTGCCTGTCGTGTGAGATCACACTTTGGTCATCACTGGGGTAGTCTTTCATCCCTTAAAGTGCTAATCACAGCTATAGTCGCTTTCTCATTACCATTAAACATATAATGGTTAAAAAAATTAAATTCCTCATGAAGATACCTTTCATTCAAATACCAGCAAGCCTAGTCTAAAGCAAAAAGTAGTAGTAGTCAACAGCTTTCCTTGGGACACTTTACGCGCAAAGTGCCCCCAAGAAAGCTGTTGACTTTAAGGGTTAAAACATGTTTCACTCTACAGGTACACACAATATAGACTTTAACATTTTCCAGTTGGCTTATGTGGCCTGTGTCTGTAAATTTTGGATAAAATTCCAAATGTTGTACCCAATTTATTCTGTATCTATGATATAACTAGTTATCATAACTGTTATCAGCATGTTCAGTACAAGTAGAGCTCTCACGTTCCTCAAGTTTCAAAATAAGTCAGATCACAAATACATTTATGCCTTTGATTTTTGCAAAATACATCATTTGTATCAAACATAATTTGGGACAGTTGCCATGGCAACCATGTTGGTTAGCTTATTTAATACATTTGCCACTTACTGCAATCTACAAAGCCACATGAATTCTACAAATTTTGATAAAAACATATTCGTGAACATATTTAGAAAGTTTTTCAGGGAAAAATCTTTTGCCATAGAAAAGCTGCTCAAGGACCTCAGTATATGCATTGCCAAAATTATCTCAAGGTCACCTAAGGTCACGACGTGACATGGCCTCCCATCTTGGATTTTTGCTCTAGGATCTACGAAGGAGAGTCTGTGTATTGTATTAATCTCAATAAGCACACACTCCCTAATAAGCATATCCCTCCATTTTCTTTTAAACAAAGGACCCCCAAAATCTGCCCCAGTTTTCAAACGAGTGGTAGAATTTATTACACTTAGAATCTACATTTTCTTCAGCTTTTGTGGATGAATTTTTTTTTATAGCACACTGTGCGCTTATTAAGATGAATACGATGTACGCAGAGTCTGATTGCAATAGTTATTTGTGCAAATCTGTGTATACACAGACTCCGACTGGAAAGCATCAAGTTCTGTCCATAATGGATTGCAAAGAAGGTTTTTTACAGGTCAGTGTGTTTTCTACACAAAAAATATTAGGACCCCATGAATTTTCATGGATATAACCCTCAATAGCCTGCGCTGTGCACAATCCAACTGTCAGGGTCCTCTTAACCCATCCTTGTCCCACTGAGAACTTCCAGATAAGCTTTTTCATATTCATGCAGTTCACCTACACATGCAGTGAGCTTTTCCGGGAGCAGATATTTTTTCATCCTCTTGTCTCGATGCTCAAGATATTTTGCCCACCTTCATGTGGTGATGAACAAAAGTATGGAGAGTTCACCAGACAGCACTTTTGCTAGGAAGATTTGCAAACGGACTTGTTCAGCAAAATGGGAAATATCAAGTATGTTTGTAAGTTTACTTTGAAGACAAAAGACATTCAATCATAGATACGATAACATTTCCTTGATGGGAGGCAGTTGGTCATACTTACAGCAATGACTTGTGAAGCTGCTCAATTCTGTTCTCTAATTCTTCAGTCTGATTTGGCACAAAGCGGAACTCAGAGACATAGCCCAGGGAGTGACGTTTGAGGTCATAGTCGCCAAGTTCAGCTAGGAAAAAAAAAAAAGAATCAAAAGAAGCAGTTTACAGTAATGTATATATGACAGTATGTCACAGTTTTTTGCAATGGTTTTGTAACACAAAATTGAGTGCATTTTTCACATGAACTTTAATATCCTAACATCAGGTCTCAAATTGAGGGACAGATTTAAGAAATACTAAGTGACTCGTGTGTGGCAACCTTTTTATTCAGAACTGTTCTTTCTGGGTGTCATATAATGAAAACAGGAGACTTTTTCACTTAGTTCAAAGATTAGCATTTGATGTGTCACTTTACTACCCAACATGAAAACTGGGTCGAAACGTGGCTCATGAGATATGTGTATATGACATTAAGATATATGGCTTAAAACACTGCTTTGACGGTCCAACAATAACTAATAACAGTCAACATAGCTAACCCTTTCTTGGTTAGAATAGGACAGAGTCAACAGCTTTCATTGGCATGGGTTGGGTACAGTGTGTATCTATGGCAATGAAAGCTGTTGACCTACAGGATGATGTCCTGATAGGTCCACCTAAATTTTATTTTTATTTTTTCTTGTTGGGTGTTAACTGATTGCTGGTCTCATCTTTTCTGTTCTCTCACAACTACAATTCCCACTCAAAATATTTTGTATGAATTACAAGTTTATGTAAAAGCATATGACATTTTACACCCCCGCATTCAGGGGTGACTAGAGCAGGAAAGGGCTAAACCGGTGAGGGGGTACAGTGGTTCCAAGAGGTATTCTAGACAAGAGGCCATTTCTCAACAAGTATAGTATATTTATTCTATTTCCCCCTCAAAAGAGGACACCCCTATTGCAACGCTAACATCCCAGTGCACTTAGGGTGACCTCATAAGACAAGGATGTATAGATGCATACATATACATACCCCCCCCCCCCAAAAAACACACACACAGAGGCACACATAAATTTGATAAAATCACATATATGTCAAGTATATTGTCAACCATATATATATATATATATCAGCCACCACCTGTTGCAGAATATCACGACTACAGCTCAAAGATGTGTGGCACTGTTCCCTCATCCAACCCGTTTCATTGCCTGTCAAGTTTTACTGTTTACCTGCTTTACAGACCAAGCTCAATGTGTACTCTATGCCACTGACAGAGAGCAGCGGACACAGGTTACTTTGCTTGGCAGGCAACTATTGGGCCTATATGAGCCATTATGTTACTGGCCCTGGTATAGGACTCACATTGTACAGCTAGTGCTGAGAGATCTGCGGCCATGTCAAAGGACACTGGCAGTCGACCCTGGAGTATGTCCCTCTTCACCTGCAGGAAGAACTGGTACCTGCAAACACAAACCTTCCATACAGGCCACAAGTAGACCCAACAATTTTCTATTTCAAAACAGAAGGAGTTCCATTTCTTCAACTAAAAAAAAAAAATTCTGATTTCGTTATATATATATATATATATCATACAGGAAAACTGATCAAGTTCTGTTTCAACGATGAAAAAGAAAAAAAAAACTAATGCACAACTGCACTTTGGTTATCATTTTTTCTTACACGGTGCCTGCCTTCAGATTTTCAAGAACAGGTTTCTGCTGACCAACTGTCAGCCCTGAAATAGGTCTTGACAACAAGTGTGAGCAATAATACAGTGATAGAGATTGATTTGATGACCAGCACTGAGACAATAACATTACCTGGCAGCACACCTTGTGCACGCAAGGTGCTGGTATAAAAATAGGAATGTGAGCTCACCTTGTGATCTCTTCTTGTAACTTGCACGGGTCCGCAGCATAAAACTTTACCCCAAAATAAAATGTGTGCGGCGGAGTGGCTGAAACACAATGTATTTATCGTTTTAGCACCCGGAAGTAAAAAAACTGGTATTAACAAATATTTGAAAACGCTTTGCATCTTAACATGTTTCCAATTTACCACTGCCAGACACTGTTTTTTCAAAAAAAAATGTTAACCCCTTAGCATTGAAGTAAGACTTGAATCAACAGCTTTCCTTGATGTCGGTTGGATGGTTAGCGTGGGTTAGCACCCAACCCATGTGCATGAAAGTTGTTGACCTGGGTCATGTTATCTTGATAGGTCTCATCTACAATTTTCATCCAAATCACTTTTTATTACTTTTGAAATTAGTCCAGAACGCTGAAGTAGACATTTAACCACCACCCGGTTTTGGCTGGTTTAAGGGACAAAGGGTCAATTTAATGTTTAGCTTACTCATAGACATAAATTTTATGAGATACCAGCATGTCCAATAGAATGCTGTTTTTTATGTCTCCTTGCACACTTCACTTGTCAGGTATGACACAGGTGTCTTTTTACTGCACGTCTTTTTTTTGTTTTGTTTGTTTTGAAATTTGAGTGCGACTTCTATTTGCCTCACATCACCAACAATACAAGAAACCATTTCAAAACCACAACAAAATGACTTTTTGGCGGAGAGGACCTCAACTATATTTACACAACTAACGGTGCTCCACTGGGTCAAGAGTTGACAAAATGGCAGGCTTTGTCACATCTTGTGTTGGGTAATTAGCACATACGACAGCTTACAGCCCACACCTTATCACTGGCACAGGCATACAAGTCCACCTCCAACTCAAAACTAGCTCAAAATGGCTGGATGTTACACGTCATCTGCTATGCTGAATTTCCTTACTTCCATTGTACATGAAAAACGCATCATTTGATGATATCTGTCAAGATAACATGACCCAGGTCAACAGTTTTTCTTGGAACTTTTGGGGTACTTAGCACCCAATCTTTGCCAAGACAAACTGTTGACTTAGTTTCAATCCCAGACTGAGGCGTACTTAAGAAGATCCAGTGTTCCACTTAGGAGACGCATTGATGAAAATTTGGAACACATATCTCTGTCTCGTGCTATCCCTTTTCAAGATTTTGGTAATTCCAGGCATAAAGTAGCTCGTTTCACGATATACATCTACAGCAGCTCCTTTTATTCTGGTGGAAACTGTTATCCAATTTAAACGGTTATTCTCCCAATAAACCTGAGCATAGAACTTATTTTCAAATGTATTTGGACACCTTGCATGACACAAAATAACCAATTATAATTTTTTTTGATAAACAAATAAACAAATAAATTTTTAAAAAGTACACCTTATACAAAAGTTGATCAGAATGTTTGCTTCATCCAGATACTGCCCTACTCTGTAAGTTTCAAATAAACATAAACAATTTCTTTCTAGGGTTCACTAACTTTCTGTTTTTGTTCTTGTCCTCCTGCCACTTTTTGTTTAACACTTTACTTTCCCCATGTTCTAACTCAATTGTCCATCGATTTAAATTTTATTTGCGAGTGAAATTGTCATTATCCCTAAGGCAACTGCTTTGAAATTTTACTTTCACCAACTGGATTTTCACTTGTCCCACGCAAGTTGATGTGGATCAAGCCCTGCTAACATCCATGGACTCAGACTGAAGTTACAGCTTTCCATTATGGAAGCAGGGCTATTTGATAGGGAGAAACACTGACTGCACTCAATTGAGCACTTCAGTCTCAACATCATGGGGAAAATGAGCACCTTTGCAGAGTCTTATCCTTAATTTTTTGTTTTTGTTTTAGAAGTTCAGAGCTCATTTCCCTGGAAAGATCTCTCTGCTACGGAGACATCTAAGGTGGCTATCCCAAAGGGAAAATGCATTGTTGTCGACTGTGGTTATACAGCCCAAGCTCCTGTCATTGGGCTTTGGTGGTCCATAGGTATCACTGTTCCTTTGTCTGTAGCCGCAGATATGTAGCCTTCGAGGGGGCAGCAGGGTATGGGCACAGTGAGTTGGAGGGCGAAGCGACTGGAGGGCCCCCGACTGTTGGCCCCCCTCAGTTGCTTCACCCTCCAACTCATTGCATCCATACCCTGCTGCCCCCTCGAAGGCCACACATCTGCAGCAACTTTGTCCCCTTATACAATCACCCAGTACTGAACTTGCAGTAACCTCCATTTTGAGTGTTTAATGTGACTCGAACACTTTTGCGTCACTCTTCAATGCCTCAACTACCACCATGGTGAGTCCAACCTCCTGTGTTAATGATGACCTTGCCTTTTACATAGCAATGGAAAAGTATACATTGGCTTTCCACGGGGTGCAGCATCATTTCCTTCTAGTCCCTGAAGAGTCAATGCTTGTGGACAAAACCTGGTCAGGCATTACTCTTAACCCCTTGCAGCCCTTGCACTGTCTTTCACCTTATTCAAGCTATTTCCGAGCCTCACAGGCCAGTCCTAAACAGTTAACTGTTGCAGCCCTGGCACAGCCTTACAGCTTATTTAAGCTTTTTGACAGGCCTGCCCTAAACTGTTATTTCCAAATCTTTCACCATAGACACAAAAGTCAAGTGAGCCAAAGAAGCAGACATGAACTCCAGATGCTAGTTCACTTGGTTCCATGCAGAAAGGTTTAAGTTGCCTGGTGTCCGTCCCTTGATTTGTTGCCTGAGTGCTTAACTCTTCATATCAAGGCCAGCATAACTGTGATCAAAGCAGTTTGTGACAGGGTTACCTTATCAGGCAGCCGTACTATCTATATACTTACTCTTTAACTGGGAGCCAACGCTCTTTGAAGGATCCAGCCAGTGCTGTCAAGGCAAAAGAAGAAATAGTGATTTAGAGTATGGTCAAACTTATCATTTAGTGTTGTCTCAAAACCTCAGTTAATGTTTTTTCTACCCAACACAGGAAAATACATGAGTCTGGTCTATTTAGCAGGCTGGTAATACGTTGTTGTTGTTATCATCATCATCATCATCATCATCATCATCATCATCATCATCATCATCATCATCATCATCATCATCATCATCATCATCATCATCCTTCCTTGACTTAAGTTGGTTGCTCAGTGCTCAGTTCAGATTAAGGAAAGCTGTCGACTTAGTCTTAATTCAAGGGGAGCGGGTTTAAAAGAACTAAGTTTAAACTCTGGACTTGTATTTGGAATATTACTCTCATTATAATTTGTCAATATTTCCAATCAAAATAATATAATGTACAACATAAAGCCATTAGATGACCATATTTTCATCCATAAGTGAGGAGCGGGGTAGCACACTTATTGCAGTGTTAAACATGTTCTGTGAAGGCCATCATAAACTACAATTTGTTAGACATGTTAAACAGTAGAGATCTCATTCGTAAAATGTCAGATGGCAGTCTGTACCATGGTTACCTAGACCATGTTATGGTGAGGTACTACATATTCCTATTTAGCAGGAACAGTCCAGGAAATCAATTAAAAAAAACAAACAAACAAACACTTTCAGCACTTCTCTTTCTCTTCTTTTTTCTTTTTTTAATTAATTCAAAAATTATTAACGCAGATAGCATTTTACATGCAGCTGGTTTTGGTTTGTTTATGGGTGCAAAGGGTTATGTACCAGGAAGCAAAGTCAGTGGCTTATGTATTGCCTGGCAAGTCACGCTGCAGTTACTACGGTGATGCAGCAACAATTGTACAGGTAAGAGACTGCCATTTATCAGAGCAGATGACTGTTTCCGTCTTTTTGACCGACATATTTCTGTCCCACTAGGTGACTAATATTTATTCACTTATTTATTTAATGGGCAGACTGGAAAAAAAATTGCAGGGAGGTATGTATCACGGAGAATGGAAAACAAGGGTTACAGTCAGTCAGCGTTGTTAGGAAACAGATTTGTTTTGCCAGACTGTAATTGTTCTTTTCACTGGTGAAAAAAAAAAAAAAAAACTGAAAGTGAAATTTAAAAGCACAATGAAAGACATTTCATGTCAAAAACAGTGGATATAAATACTTCAAATGAGACAGTTGTGATATATTGTTTTCATGAATTTGAAAATAAATATAGTCACAGCATAAGATACAGGGAAAAAAACATGGAATATTGAAACAAGTAAGCCAGCTGTATGGAATTACTTATTTTGCTATTACACGTATATTGATCTTATTTTACTGAAAATAAAGGCACCCTCATGCATGGAAACATGTGAAAATAAAATTACAGGAAAATAAAATCAATTGACAGCGGGCTTTGTGTGGAGCACACAAAACAGGGATAAACCAATGTACAGTTATGTTGGCAATGACATCCACACAATACAGTCAGTGACAGTCCCAATATCTCCATTTTCACCACCTCCCAAATACAAAAAAAAAAAAAAGCTCCAGTAAGTCAACACTGCAGGGAATTTTTTGACACTTTTTTGTTGCTGAAGGAACACCTGATACAATAGAAATAAGCCACGAAATACACTCTGGCTCACTGTCAAGGGCAGAGACAGCAACAGTTGTGAAAAAGTTCAAATTTGCCGCAAGTTGTCATGACTTCTGACCAGGCTGCTTGTTTCAAAGATAGCATTGTGGAAAGGTGTGGCGGATGATGAATGTGTATCTGTGTGCACAGGTTTGCTGTATTTGTGGGAGCTGGATAGATTATTAATTAGAAGGAGTGTGCTGTTTATATATGGTCACACGCATGACCCCATGCAAGTGTTCACTCAAGGGGTGTACAGTCCAATCTGTTTTGCACCTTGTCACACTGCAACTTTTGGGTCAATTCATGCGTTACCACGCATGGACAGTGAAACCTGCATTCTTCTGGCCCCCTACGCAACTTAAATATATATCGGCTAAACATTTTTTGCTGAAATTTGTCAGAAACTGACATGATAAAAAACTTTATCTTTATAGTCTGAGGAATTGAAAGTTACAGTGTGTGTGTGTGTGTGTTCACAGAACATCTGGAATACACAGATTTGTAATGCTATTAATGTGTTTGTGCATTTGATCTCATTGCCCCCCCCCCCCCAAAAAAAAAAAAAAGAAAAAGAAAAATGTGTTTTGTTATACATTGTAAGCCATCCCAAGACTCATGGCTGACAACAAAAGTTAAAATAATGTATTTAATTGTACGTTTTAAGTCATCCCAAGATAACTTGTTGACTGAGGGAGAAACGGTTCAGTGGAATTTCTTTTCACATGAAATTTGAACATGTCATTTTTGTCTTTTATCTGGGTAAACACAGTAAAACCTCCTTAGCCAAACATCTCTATCAGCTGAATGCCTTTTCTCACTCCCAACCTTCCTTGTAAATACTGCATGAACCTCTTTAAGCCAAAGAATTTCTTCGGTCCCAAGAGCACCTGGCTTCGGAAGGTTTCATTGTATGCGATTGTCCCACTCAGAGACTGGTATGGAATGAGTTAATATCATCTTTCTGTGAGCCCTGGGGAACACAGAAGTATTTCCCAAGCACCTTAGGTCACCACAAGGCAAGGAATGCTGACAATACATAGCTATTGACATGTGTAATATATGTAAGCATAGAGTAATATTATTTGTGTAACTATGAGTAATCAGGGTCTACATCTCAAGGCTGCCCTATATTCCATTTTATACAATTGCCTGACCTGATGGGCTGACAGACAAATGTTACAGTCCAGCTGAAAAACTGACATAAGACGGGGGTGGCACGGGGCACCCATTGAAGCTCACAGAAAAATATAAAATTCTCCGATCACATATCACATAAAAAATAATTTTGTACCAAAGACAGGTTACATAGCGGAAATCCCGATCACACAATCATTTAGCTTTCAAAGCTTTCAATCCCATTCAATAAATTTATAATAGTGATCTCATGTTCCATGGAATACCCCCTCCTCTCCCCTCCCTCCCCCAATAAGGATCACCAGCAGCTGTCCCCTAATACATGATCTGTTCATGACAGTGACACAACAGTTGCATAGGCTATACATTTTATTCTTTGTCCTGATCTTTCCAAGCACTTGGCAATTTTTTTCTGCTCATTCTTGCGTGGAACTTGTGGTACAAAAGGAGGAGGATCACACTGAAATAATACTTCCTCTGGCATTTCATTCCAGGTTTCTGAAAACTGGAGAGGATTCTCTGAAGAAAAAAGTGTAACTGTCACACTTGCCTTTTTTTTTTTAAACAAAAACTTTTTCAGTACCTTCCCACAGCCCTGTATCTTCAATATCAGTCATACTGAAACATGGTGATTTATTGTTCACATAAACAAGGTTTACTTTTGGCCCATTTCAAAAGCAGTAATAGCTAAATTTGTTCTTTCCTGTTACACAGAGCAAGTACATTTGTGTGAATTTTCACATTTTCTACACTTCCGCAAAATTACAGGTATGGTAACACTTATTCGGCCATCTGATTAGGCAGCCCAAGATTGAGCATCAGCAAAATCTTGACATTCACCAAAAGAGTTGATATTTTTTTTTAAATATCATCCATATATGCACTCAGCCTGGTATACATATGGGTTGTGCTTTGGGCTAATCATGAATGCCTTGTTCTAACTGGATTGATGATAATATGACACAAATCTAAGGTGGGTCTGTCAAAACAAGAATTTCAGAGAAAATAGCTTTAAAAGTTTTGTACTTATAGAAATCTGAGCCAAAGGTTAACATGTAAAATATACAGGAAAACAATCGGTGGTCCTGTACCAATAGGTAGATAGTTCTGGGAAACACATGAGCAATGCTGCACATCCCTTTAATACAATGCACACGTGAGGCTTAAAAGTCAGGTTCAGTGGTGCTGTGACCTTGAAAGAGGTCAAGGTCAACATGAAACAACACTTCCCATGCCCATCATAGGATGCATTATAGTATAAATGGCATTACTCTATCTAAAATGGTTCATAAGATATTGGGCAGTATAGACCTGTCAAAGTTAGCAACATGTAACCGTGAAAAGAGGTCAAGGTCAACATGAAGCTACACTGCACATGCCCTGGAAAGGAAACCTATATGGTAAAAATTCCATCATCATATCTTAAAAACTTCATTAGATATTGGGCCAAATGGATATAATGGACGACAAAAGGGACTGACTGCCCATGTTCCTACTATTTCTATCCCCCCCCCCATGCCACCTTTGGTAATGGGGGTGGGGGGGTGGGGGGAGACCCAACAATAACTTAATATACATTTTCGAACTAGGTATGCTGGTGCTTCAAAGAAAACTGTGTTTGTGAGGAATTTTAATTTGTACTTTTCATTTCAAAAATTCCATGCACGTATACATGTACACAAATATTCATGCATGTATTATGTACTACATTAACCTTCAAATGTACACAAGAATTTTGTAGATCAGGTCATCACACAAGTACGCTTTAGTCTGTTTGAATCATAAGGCTGCAAGCAAAGCATAATTCCAACCCATGTAATATTGATTCCCATGAGTCCGGATGACGCCTATCTGCATACTTGGCTTCAGCTTGCATGGTACTAAATTTTCTGATCGATTTTTCTGCACAACTGCAATGTGTTGAACTCTGTAGAGCTCCACCAGGGTTAAACTAAACAGGATTTTTGCTTTTCTTTTTTTTTGGTATAGAATGTAAAAGCAAAGTATAATGTGCGGGGAAAAAAAGTTCCATCATTCTGTTATATTATAATGGGTGCAGAGGCATGTCTTTTTATTTTTTACCATTATACAGTTTAACTGCTATGTTAGTTTGTGGAGTCTATGCCTCAACTCATTCCGAACTATGGTGACAGGCATTGGTCAATGGTTCTGGCATTGCCTGGAAAGTCATGCTGCAGCTGCCCTTGTGGCAGCTGCAGCATGACTTGCCACACAGTGCCAGAACCACTGACTTAAGTCTATAGGCATGTTGGTACTTGAATGAAAGCTCTTTTCATGAAGAATTTAAATATGCAATTGTCGTCTTAAATCTAGGTAAATATATGGAAAAATTAGGGACTGGTATGGAATGAGTTAAATGTTTGTTTGCGCCTCTGCTCACATTGTTTTCTGTTACAGTGAAAAATTCCTCAGCTCCAAGATTGATAGTTTTTATAGAAATGTGCTTTTCTTCCCACATGGCTCAATCCTGAGTAAGTTTTTTATGATTTGTCACAGATAAATGACTCATGCAGAAGCTGCTCCTTACTAAAAAAACATTCCATAGAAAAAGTTTCAGCCCTCCTTCATAAAAATAACAGATTAACATAATATCTGTGTTACATCAAGTGTCCATAACTGACCAAGAAGCCATTGCCGAACAGCACAATACCTTGTCCCTATACTTATTCTAAAACTTCCAGGGAAAATGAAAATTCAAGAAAAAATCTGCTAGTCAAGACAAAAGATGCAAAGAAATTATTTCAGGTTATCAGTCATCATCATAAGTTTGAGCCAAACAGACATGACAGAGTTAAAGACACTTGGTTTTTGCTTCACAGGAACTATAAATGACATCACCCAAGAAGAATATCCTAATTCTATATAAATACGACACAAAAAAAATTTGACTTGGTTGCTGGGCACTAATGATATCATCTGCCACAATAAGAACATATTGATGGATGCATGGTGTTAACATTAAAAGACTTATTCTAAAGACTTGATTTTTCCTTCTTATATTAAACTCAGTGTCTTCAGAGAAATGATTGACTTTTTTGAGTTATTTATTTACAAGTTGCTAGATTGCACAAGCAAAACCCTGTTTGCCCTGTACATAGAAGCACTTGAGTGTTGAATGATAAGGGCAAAAGCAACTCTGCAGTTAATAATAATATCCTGTATCAAATTACGACTTCTCTTATCAGAAACATGTATTTGGCTTGTAAATCATAAAGAACAACATGCCACATCTTTGCCTGAGCCAAACATTCAAAGACTTACTGTTTGGTTTGTGCCATCAAGGTAGCGTAGTCCGAAATAGTCCCTCTCCAGCAGATTGAGATGTTCGTATACATGGTTGAGTAGCACCTGGCCCTTTGTCTGTGACTGCAAGAACACAAACACACCTCATTAAAAGATCAATAAATGGATCAAATTGTTGTACAACATGAATTTCCTTCCTGTTCACTAGCTTCATCAATAAAAAATCACATCAACTATGACAAGCCCTAACATTTTCATTTATTTTACATAAATCTTTATAAATATGGATTTATTCAGCCTTCGCACACAATATAAGACTGGAGGTGTATTGTGCACTTGTTGACTGTGACTGAACCAGACCTTTAGCACTGTATGATGACCTTTGGTTGTACACACGTGCATGCATGCATGCATACGTGTGAGAGAGAGAGTTCATCACTGAACATTTCTATATCTGTCAACAATGGTCTTAACAAACTACCAATGTTGCTTCTAAAAAAAATGCTACAGATGAAGATTGCTCTATCCTATCAATTATAAAAGGGAAAAGGCGGCTGTCATTAATTTTTATAGTTACATGAATGGGACAGTGGCCTCTGTGCCATGAAACCTTCTTCATGGGTTGACATTAAGGTTTTTAGCTAGTTGCCCCCAGTTATCTTTTTTTTTATATATATACATATTTACAGTTACTCACCAAAATGTAATAAGGTCAAGGAACAGTGACTGTGTTGACCCTTAAAGTGCTGATTTAACATTGAGTCAACAGCTTTCCTCAGAACACTTTGCACGCATTGCATGCAAAGTGTTCCAAGGAAAGCTGTTGACTAAGACTACTTTTTGCTTTAGACCAGGCTTGTTGCTATTTGAAAGAAAGGTATCTTCATAAGGAATTTGAATCTTTTAACCATTATACATGTACGTTTAATGGTAATGAGAAACTGAATATAGCCCCGATAAGCACCTCAAGGGTTAAGGTAAATGTGAGTTTGCTGTGGGCTGTGAATCAGGAGATATCTTGCTTGGATTGTGCTCCAGATGGACAGTCAGACAGACAGTGAGACAAGCTGAAAACAGTATACATACCCCAAACAAAGTTTGGGGGGGGGAGGGAGGGGGAGAGTGAGTATAATAACTCACCACATTTTCTTTTCAGTGATAGTAATTTACATCATTTAGCCCCACGTATGCTGACTGATATAAATACTTATGTACCCACTATTGACACCATGGGTGGTGAACCTAGCTAATGTCAGTGGCAACTTTTAACAAAGGGTCTCTGTGGCGCCTTCCCTTCCTCTGACATTTCAAATTTCATATTTTCCGGTGAAAAATGTGCAGCCTTGAGGTCTGGCACACATGATAGCCATAGCTGTCTGTGCTGTCGCTGGTGGCTGTGCATAAGCTCTAGTCTGTTGTAGCTTACTGTCAATGATGTTAAGTCAAATAAAGCTGCTGCTGTCACCTGAAGGCAATACTTTGTGCTCAGAATCGTTTCCCAATTCCGGTCAGAGCATGTGTCTCCTATATTACTGCTTGTCCACATAATACTCTTGACTTGACAGGCTAAAATAGAAGTGGGGGCTTGATCCGCGACAAAAACACTGTCTAAGAGTTTCCATAGCTGAACCCTGCATTTTTACTTGAGGAAACAGAAAAACTTTGTATTACACCTGGACAACACCATTCATTTTTGTTACACCATATGTAGTCTTACACACTTTCAATGATTTGAGTGAAAAGCCCTCAAGAATAAAAGCTTCTACATTGCTTTTTTGCTGCAATGATAGAATGTGAATCCTCAACTGAAGTGATGATTAGAACAACCTGGTCCTGGACCATAACTGTTGGCTCTCACAGCCACTGACTTTCATATATTTTCAGTACATAAATAAATTGATTGATGAGAATGTTAAACTACAATTATTCTGTACTTTTTACATGTTATGCCATAGCTCCAAAGCCATCACACACACACATACACACGTGCGTACACACAATTTCATTTCTACACGAACATCTAACCTGATGATCATGGCATCTGTGTCTCATTTCATTGTTATGTCTCACGGATTTATGGATTTAGCTATAGAATTTCACACAGAAGCCTTTACAAGAATAATTTTTTGAAAATTTTGATGGCATTTTTTCCCCTCAAAAATGCCAAAGGCATAAATCCATGCCACAGTCTGGGGAGGAATACCCTTCCTGGAAAATTTTGGGGTCTGAAGCCCCTAAATTCAGGGCTGTTCAGGACCAACTGCTGCCTAAATGCCTTCAGTCAACTAGGTTTTCTGTATGTCAGTCCACTGGCTGAGAAACACAATGGGCTGCACTGTGGTTTGTTTGGGACAATAAAGGGCCCCAACTTTTGAAGAATGAGACTTTTGTTTGGCTGCTGTCTACATGGGAGATCAATCCCTGCATGTATCTAGGTGTTTGTATTGATCAACTGGTTGCTTACATTTTATCTGTTTAACTCATTCAATACTGTCCTGGTAAAAACCTCAGTCAGTGGTTATTGCACTGCCCGGAAATATAAAAACCATTGACTTTAGACGAGATTTGTTGGAATTGACTGAAAACTCTTTTTTTTTTCATGAAAGGTTTGAACGCACAATATTCAGCTTAATCCTGGTAAATATATGAAGAAAAAAAAATGTACATAAACAGGGACTATTGTTGAATGAGTTAATGGTGTCATTCATCGGGACATAGATACAGGATCTGTTTATCCCATGACTGGATCATTGATAGTGAGTGGTCTATCCACTTGATATATCATTAGATTGTTGGAAGGCAATAAAGCCATGAAATAAAAAAAGTTCTGTACAATTAACTCTTCCACATCCCACAGCATGAAATGTTTGGACTGCATTTGCTCCAAAACAGCCTATGGGTCAATCCAATCCATGATCTTGACCCTTTCAGTCCCAAATTTTGAACAGAGTCAACAGCTTTTCTCTGCATGCATTGGGCACAATGCGCCCAATCTGTGCCAGGAAAAGCTGTTGACCTGCAGTAATCTCTCTGGAACTATAGGCATATTGGTACTTGAATGAAAGTTTGTTTTTTTTTTATGGGGAATACGAATATGGGATCCTAATGAATAATTCTGACTAGTTTGACTTCAGTAGATCGACTTCAGAAGTGATTGGCACTGAAAGAGTTAAGTTTGTGATTTCTGGTTGGATCTCAATGACTCTTGTGTAGAAGCCTACATGTATGAGCACTGCTCCAGGTTTCGACGTCTGAATAGTTTTGTCCCGATCAGAGGTACAACTCATGATGCTTACATAATGATCCCAACTGTCTTCCATGCATGCTTGGTTCATGCTCTCACAACTTCCACATACCTGTACGAGGGCTTGCAGCTACACTTGCTAGAAGGGCATATCTTTCTCACAGCCTATTACATGCAAGTAAGAATCCTCACAAAGACCCATATGCATGAGAACATCTAATGGCTCAATCACATTATTCCCTATTTACGTACATATACTGACACTTCATACTTTCTACGTCAAGCAGCAGATTTCCTTCACGCCATCTGATATGTCTACACCAAGAATGCTCAAATCTCCATCTCAGAAAGTAAAGAGTCAAGCAGCTCATCCTTTTAACCCCTGCACTTCCAAAATAAACTGAATTGCCTGTATTCAGCATTCACATTAAAATGTTTAAAGAGCCATAAACAAGTTACTGGTAATTTCCTGAGCACATCAGAATGAATAAGAAATTTTCAACAGAATCAGGCTAAAATAATCCAGGAAATTTTATACAGTTTGAGCTTAAAAAATGGGGACATTTTATGCCTGGAAAAGGCAACTTAACCTATTTGGGGGTTACTGAAAACATAACAGGGTTTAAACTTCAAACAGTTCTTGATGACGAAAGAAGCTACATGAACCCATGAAAAAGACATTCATTCGTCAGCAACAAGTTTGTTACAGTTTGGACCAGAAAAGCACTCTGCATTCAGAGTTTTTGACATTATGTTAAGTCCTATTGTCCATGAGACATAAATTTATGGTTGGGGACAGGTAAAACTGTTGACACACAGACAAGCAGCAAAATTTTAATGCTCAGAAGTTACCTTACCATATTTTATTTTTTAAATCATCGTTTTATTTTATTTTATTTTTGGGGGAGGGGGGTAGGGGGAGAGAGAAAAATACGTCAATCAGTAAGCCAAAGTAACAAAATGCCAAAATATTTGGCTTGTATTTCCAACCATGTTGTCCATCAAAACTTTATTTTCCAACTGGTTCAACAGATCTTAAATCTCTTTGAAGATTTGAATTCTAAATCTCTTTTAAGATTTGGTACAAAAATAGATTTCTGGGTACATATTGAAGTTGTCAGCTGGCGGTTGTGAAAAACATTGTAAAGCTAAGAGCCTAGCTTAAACAAAAGGCCCATGGGCCTTGTACTCTGCTGACATTGGCATTGATGTCCAAGCTGCACCCTTCTTACTGAAGAAAGACAATAAATCTGGATAAGGGCCAAACTCCATAATTACCGGGTCATGGTGACCCCAAAAGTAGGTCATCAAGTACAGGTTTACGTATAATGTAATCAACTGCAATTTGGATCTGGACGCTCAATTCTCTTTGCCGTTGATGTCCAAGCTACACCCTGCCATTACAAAATCACCTCTTTAAACTCTACAGGCATGGTGACCTCACAAAGTAGGTCAAGGTACCTGATACATGTATAAGAAAACATTCTAGCATTGGACATGGTCTATATTATACATCTTCTAAATTTGCCAAGTCTAATCCAATTATTTTTCCAAAAAATGGAATTTTATATCTTACAACACATTTTGGCTCATAATGTCCATCAATTACAAGTGGTGCCACTAGTATCATTAGCAAATTAGACTTTGACCTCCCAAACAATCCCACCACATTCCATGAAGATCCGCCAAAAATTAAAGATGCTAGAGTGTTCACAAGATTTTCACATTTTGACCCCTATATTGCATAATATTGCAGGTGGCACTACCAATATTGAAAGGGACCTAGACTGTCATGCACCCTATAAGTCCTTAAAGTTATATTGGGCTAACTTAAAAACTGTGGACGATATGGCACTAATGAGCAAAAGTTTACAGATGGATGGATAGGATCAGCGGTCGCATAAGCTGTGCGACATTAGGTCAGCAGAGCTAAGAAAAGTTACTTGCTAACTCTACTTAGACACAACTGAAGAAATTTTTATTAGATCTGGCACTAAGTAGACTACCAGAGAGACCTTGGTGATCCCCAGGCTCACGATGAATGTGTGGGGGAGCCGTCCTGTGACTCACTGACTGGCAAATCCCAGACACCAGTGCAGCACATTTATAATGGAAGCCCATAATGGACTAACCATGTGTACCCTTTGACAGGTAAACAGTGCACACCTTCACCAAGTATTCTTGGACAGATCTGCTTTTTCCCCCAACTAGACAGATGTCAATTTTAGTTCAACCCTTGTTACAGGCCAGCCTAAGCACTGTCGATTACTTTATCTGTATATGTGTGTATGTGTGTGTGTGTGTGTGTGTGTGTATATATATATATATATATATATATATATATATATATATATATATATCGTTTTCAAAAGTTAACAAAATTTGCAGGGTTTGGAATTTGCAATATTTAGACTTAAAAACATTGAGTTCTTAAGCACATGTATATACATGTACATCTACATGTTCTACTCACCACCACCCTACACACTAAAACACATATATGTAGACGCTTTAAGGCAAACATCACTTTTTTCATCGAGAAACAAAAGAAAAAACTCACAAATCCCCATAGTGGCATTTTTAAATCTGCATGTTTTGATTCAGGCGCAATAAAAAAAATTATGCAAAGAGAGCAATTAACAGTAAGATACATAATTTAAATGGATAAAAAAAGTTATTTAAATGGAGACATTTCCTTGTGCAAGCATTCTTACTTTTCACGTTTCTTAGCAAATTGAAAAAATACGAAAACTGGCCACACTGAACAGAAATCCGTACATACAGCAGGGTACATACGCAGCATTTAACATGTCTAACCACACCCCAGTATGTCTTTACTGAAAAATTGCCACTCAGAATCTGGACTGTAATTGAAACCCTGGTTTCAACTAATAATTGAGGCCTACAGATGAACTTGCGCTGATCTCCAGCACCACTGCCATTTCAAAAAAAGTCAACCAAAATCATGACAAAAGACCAGGTACAATGACGATCTTTATCCACTGTGCTCAGGCATAATGTATGGAGGCTGCCACAGGATTTACGGATGAGTTGGACTCATTCAGCTGACAATAATGGGTTTTACCTGCACTGTCAACCTTGCAGTTTGTTCCCAGAACCAACTACTGTGGCTTGTTGACTGTCCATCATAATGCCATGAAAAATGGTTTGACGGGCAGTAAAGCAGGCAAAATTGCAGGGCGACAGACAGGGGGTGGAGCAAGGAGTAAGGACCCCTGGTGGCAGGGCGCCCGAGGTCATTACAGTGGCTTGGCACACAACCAAACTTGTAATTCAGTCTTCCTCACGGACACTGTCTTTTGCAAGCAGCAGCATGGGTTCGTCTATTATCTGTTCACACCCGACACGCACATACCTGTACTTGCAAACTACCCTCACTCACACGCTCTGAACCTTCCATGCACAATCAGTTTTACGCGGAGCAACACAATCACACAATTTACACCATTCTGCTACGAGTCAGAGCATGGTGTCTGGCATAAAAAGCAACAATTTACAAATCGTAGGTGTCAATACAAGACCAGTCACAAGGAACAAGCTTGCTTCGCTGATTTCCCTCTTAAAAGAAGTAGGAGGCTTTGTAAATGGGGTTCCTTAGTCGTTGATGCAACAAGGCTTTTCCCACTTACCTGCCCTTTGTTCCATTTGTCAGGTGTATTGGTCTAAATATGGTCTATGGTCAATATCCACAAATTCTGATACTCTTGTTCTTGGTATTCCTTTGATGCAAACTATGGCTGCCTGCCTGATCATTTTCAGTCATTAAATCTGACTGTACAACACACAACAATAGCAAGTATTTATAGAAGAACAGTTCTAAGCTGCTTTCTGATACATGTCATGAGAAAAGGTCATTTACACTGTGCTGGCGACCAGATAGCCTTATGTCCACCACTAAGTTTAACCAGACACCTTAAAGTTTTGGTTAATGTTTAAAAAGATGAAATTTGGCCAACATTATGTTTCTACCACGAGTCACCATGGTGCATGAACACAAGTTCAAATTGCAGTTCATAGCAACTTAATTTTTCTAGATTGCAACAACTGCTATCAAGATACTTAGTCAGCCTGAATTTCTCAGTTTCTTGGAAAAATACGTAACTTAAAATAGTGCAGATAAATCATCTTTACTAGCCATGCAGTGACACACCTGTAAAATTCACAGAATAAATGAGGACACTGATACAAAATTGGTTTGTTTCCTGGGGAAAAAAAAAACTTCTATCACTTATATGCTAAAACAACATCTCAACTGAGCATTATGAGTGAAGCTTGACCCCTTGAGTAGGTCACAGGTCAGTACGGAAAACTCAATCTAGAAATGTGTGGTGGTGAAAAATAGAAGAGAAGTCTGAAGGGCCAAACTGTCGACCTGTGAAGACAAAGACGCAAGCAACAATGGGTCGCTTGGGAATTTTTAAAGTATAAAAAGAAAAAAAATTTTGCCATGATGAAGAAAAATTCAATTTTGGGGGAAAAATTGAAAATAAAAATGTGAACAAAAACACATTAAATTTTTTGCCATAATAAAGCAAAAAAATAAACATAAAAGTACTTGCTCAAGATTTGAACTTGAGACATTAAATCAGGAAGCCAGAGCGCTACCACAGACCCACAGCAGCTTCCGGTAAATGATGCATGAATATGAAGAACATTTGGTAGATTACAATCTCAAACACGTGACATGGCAGCCATCAAAATAATGGCATCAGTCTTGCAACATAGCGACTGCTGAATGAAAAAGTTTGCGAAGAAAAATTAAGCAGTCCTGTGAAAAAAAAAAAAACTAGAAAAAAGCACGCTTGGGGAGTAGGTAGTGATACAACTGATAAATATGGAGTGAACCCAATGCTACGTTTTTGACTTATTCTTTACAACACTGTGTATTTATATATAGATTTGTTGGTGCTGTTGTTAAGTGATGTTTGGATGCAATGTGACTGGCCCTGCACATGTATAACTTTTACAGAACTTGAAAGATGGCGACAAATAAGAAGCTTGCCTGCTCAACCAGCCCTGCAAGTTCATGCCTGCAATTTTTCTAAAGAGCAACGGGACAGCTGCATGTAATGCAAACTTTACCAGCCAAGCCCCACGGCTGAGCAGACAAAGATGAAGTAACAATACCAGAATGTTGCAGGCTGTACTATTAATCATGCTCAGTTGCTTCCCCCTTGTGTGTCTACTGTACTTCAAATACTTTAATACATAGTCCTCACATATATTACCACATTATCCCCTTTTAGCACCCTGTTCCTTTAAGCCCCCCACCCCACCCCCACCCCCACACACTTTCCTGACTTGGCTAAATTGCTACCAAATAGTCCACATTTAGTCATTTCAGTGGTATGAGGCTGAAAAGTTCCAAATGCAAGTCTGAAAATAGCCACATTTCAGTTCAAGTTTCTAAGCACCCTGGGCACTTAATAGGGATAATACGGCACCATTACTGCCAGGTGACAACCATTTATGAGGAGAAAGTCTAATTATGACACAGGTGCTAAGTATTTTGAATTACTTTACCGGCACATGGTTGATAAAGAGATGCCAAACTGCATGCAAAACCGTGAATCAGCTTCGTCTGGCTCTTTTCTGTGGCATGAAAAGTGCACACAATCCATTGTAGTTTCTCCCCAACTTGTAACATTCCAGGCATCTCAAAGGCCCAATCTGCCTCTGTCCAAAAACATTTTGCTACCAGTGTCATTAAAAGCTAACTATGACCCCTTCCTGTGTGTAATTGTCAGTCTCCTATGAATTCCATGGCCAAAACTGCCCAGGTTTTTTTGTTTGGGTTTTTTTTTTTTGGCATTCATCAAGACAGCTGTCTTTTTAGATTATTTGTATATATTTCTTCACAAAGAAACTTATCTTCTAAACAACTTCCTGAAGGTAACATCAATCAGCATGTGAAGTCCACTTGCACCAGTGTGCACTGAAAGGCTTCACTTTATGTAAAAGTGGCTGAAAGTTACAGATTCTGCATGCAACATAAAATTCAGATACATATTTCCCAGACGTGTATACGTATACACTTGTATTAACCCTTTCCCACTCATACAGCATGTACCAATGTAAATTGTCCTCTGCTTTTATATTTTTACTTAAATTTCTCGTTACTAGAAAACATTTTTGCTGAGATTTATATGTAAGACCATTCATGATGGCATGTCCTACATCAACAGCTTTCATTGGCCTGGGTTGGGCACGTGATTTGCGTCCTACCTGCACCAAAGAAAGCTATAGGTGAAAGAGACCTTACTCTTGCTACCAAAAATACATTACATTTTCAGAAAAAAAAAATGAGGATAATGACTTAATTTTTTTTCTCCTGAAATACAATTCACAAATTTGAACAGTGCAAATTCCTGGACTTTTTTTTTTTTTTTTTTTTCATTTTTAAGTTTCCTTCTAAAAACAAATTGTTTTTGCTTAGTTAAACATAAAAGTGCAAGCATTTCAATATAAATGTAAATAGCTTTATTGTTGCATGTTTTAATTTTCACAGGTTTTTGTATCTTTGACATTTTGCTGTAGGTTTAATATCACTATTTCAGACATAATTCCTATTTAAACAATGTTAAAATTCTATTTCAATGTGTATTTATTTTTACTGTTTTGTGCCATCAGTGATGTTATTGAAAGTAAGAATACTGTAAAATTAAAGCAATTTACAGTAGTCTAAACAGAGGATTCCAACTTCTACAGCTGTTTAAACCTAAGGGAACTTCCCCTCAAAACAGATCAAATAAAGTTTATTACCACTACAGATCTGTAGTGTGTAGTCAGTCTGCCTGCTGTTAAGATTATCTACATGCACTCACAAGATTCCCCAACATTTCCTACAGCATCCAGACACTCTAAGTCTGCCAAGTCACCTCAGATGAACTGGTCTGGCTAAATCTTTTACCAGGAAAGTCATCTGTCTGCTTAAAAAGTGCACCTTACTGGAGACACTTAAGCTTACTTACACATTTGAGACTGACAGGCAGCAGATTCCAGTAATTCTGGTGGCCACCATGAGGGCATGGCTGACTGGGAAGATCACACACAACTGTTTTAACTCATGGCACACCAATTCCAGAGTTCCCAATACACTGTACAGTCTTGCTCACATGCACAACTTCTTGATACAATGAGCTTTCAGTCAAGTAATAACAATCCTGGTAGTTTATTTATATATTTATTTACTTACTTACTTATATATATATATATATATATATATATATATATATATATATATATATATATATATATATATATATATATATATATATATATATATATATATATATATAAATAAATAAATGTGCTTCTTGTGATAGTGCAGCTGCTAGAAGTGCTACATCCTTGGTTGCAAGGCTGTGCAACAATTACATGTACTGACTTGGCCTTTACCACTGTGGCACTGAATGAGTTAATCTGGTCTAAGAATGCCAAATATCATGGTGTTTTAATGAGTAACAACAGTTTGGCAATAAGCTGGGTATTATACATGTATATAATAATGCTGACTTCATAGAAGCCAAATTGAGTTGCTTTCCCATGATGGCATCACAACTGTGCACACGTGCCCCCAGAGCAGCGCAAGTAGCTTTGGTAATCAGGCTAAAAGTCAGTGCCTCAGGTTACTTATATCACATTTGGGTGGCCTCTCCAGCATGCAGATGATCTCCTTATTGGTGCCACACAAGCTGTCAAGTGTTCCTGCAAATTACCCCAGCCTTGCTGATGCAGTATAAAAATGTTCCCCTGGCCCCTGGCCTGGCGTCCCATCATGGTTCACTCGCTTTCTTGCCCCATGTAATTTAACTTTAACCCTTGCAGCATTGATTTAAGATTAAGTAAACAGCTTTCCTCCGGGCACTTTGTACAAAATGCCCTCAAGTGCCCTAAAGAAAGCTGTTGACTGAGACTACTTTTTGCTTTAGACTAGGCTTGCTGGTATTTGAATGAAAGGTATCTTCATGAGGAATTTGAATCTTTTAACCATTATATGTTTAATGGTAATGAGAAAACGACTATAGCCACCATGAGGACTTTCAGGGTTAATTTTGGGTATGTCTTAGCCAACAGTTGAACAAGGTGTGGTGAGGACATTACAGACCATTAATTGGCAACAAATTACACGTAGTTACAGACTACTAAGAAGTGGTCAGATCAAGCGAGCTCCTTCCTCAGTCAGCGCTAATGTGTCATGTGTTGCTGCAGGCAATTGAAATTAGGCTAATAACCTTGGTGTCTGGCCCAACTCGTCAACGGTCAAACATAAAACAGAGGGATTCAGGCTGAACACAAGCAACATTTGAACTCTTTCTGGATGAATCAATGCCACATTCAAACACATGGACAGGGTAACTGAGTGATAGGGTAACTGAGTGACAGGGCTGTGGGGCCACGGTACCTGCCCAGGCCACAGGGCCAGCACTACCATTTTCTATTATGCCCGTTGATACCTGGTGACCTCCTTCCCGAGATACCCAAGAGCTTCTGTTAACCATGATTCGAAACACGCCAGGATAGGACAGGATGGCAAATTTGCTCACAAAGTAGCTAAATTTGGTCTGGTTCTCATTAGAATAAAGTATACACAGCTCTCCCCCACCTGGCTATCATTTTCCCTTCCTGAAATTTCCTCCAATTATTGACTTTCATAATGTTTTTGGCTCCCTGAGATACAGTATTTATTTATCTCCATATTGCTTCTGGCATCTGCAGATACTCTTATCAGTTACCTATCTCCAGTCCAATGGATACCAGAGCACGAAATTATGACAAATTGCCAAGTTAGACAATTTCTCTCTCAGGCCAAACTTTAAAAATAGTTTGTTAACCATCTGACTATCTTCTTAGATTGTTAGTTCAGAATAGTCCAGCAGTTTGGTAGTTGGGTGGGGGTGGGGGGATGCATTGCCAGTCACCAGTGAAGTAAAATGGGGAACAATACAGCTCCACTTGAACCATTTTGATTTATTTATCCTTAAACAAAACACACAATATCTTACACCTGTTAATGGAAAAACAATAGCAGTTATAAATAGTATGCGATTTGCCAGTTTGGGCTCCAAATGCACATGTATGTTTGTCAGAAAAACTGGACTAGCTGGTCCACAACATATGCTCCTGAGTGACTACAAGTCAGCATGTTTTTCTGAGATTTTATATCTCTCACAGCTCAACACAGCACAGTATTTCCACAGTTTTTGTATTTTTGACTCTCACTAGTTTTACTTTCCCTGTTTTGGACATAATTCCTCTTCAAACAATGTTAAAATACTATTTCACTGTGTTTTTATTTTCACGGTTTTGTGCAATCAGCAAAATTAGAAGCGATAATAAGAATACAGCAAAATTAAAGCAATTTGCAGTAGCATGGCACAGCATTATAAGCAGCAATCTTCAGATTTTAGTTTTCAGGGTAAATGGATATTGGATATTGTATTAATAGTTTTATTGCTTAGTTTTAGAATGAATCATCAACTTTCTTCTCCACTATTTGAGTGCATTGTACCTGAAGTATGCCAAAAAAAGATGTTGACCTTCACTGCTCATGTTGACCTGCACCACTCATTTTCCTTGGAAGCACAGGCACACAACTATTCAAATAAAAGGTACGACACATCTAAATTTGAAACTAGTAGTTTTTCACCCAAGGGCAAAAACAGTTATGCAACCCCTGCCCTCTACATCTCTGCAATCATGATGAAGCAAATTTGCAGAGTTCTATGGACTGCCTCTAATGGCCAGTCACTGGTCAAAATTATCCATGCCAATTAAAACCCCATAGGTACTTTCCTATTAATGTTTAAGTAACCATGACCTCAGGTCCACCATTATGAAGATATAAGCCACTATGTCAAACATAAATTTGCTGACAGCAAAGAAAAAAAACAAAAAAACAAAAAAAAAAAAGCAAAAAACAGACCAAAACAAAAAGGAGCGTGACAATATTTATATCATCAGAAGAATATCCTAGACCTATACGTGGTGTGTACCAAAGATCAAAGAAAAAGGTGGCTGGTAGGACTCAGTCAGTGTAACCCAGCTTGACATGGTTGTACCACTTTGACCTAGTGATCTACTTTTGTTATAGGGCACATCTTAAGGCCAAGGTATGTGTGTTAAGTTTCTTGAAAGTAGGTTAAGATTTAAAAAGGAATTACAGCCCAAACATTATTTTACAAGGACATATATCACTGTGACTCAAATACTTGACCCGGTGCCCTTTTTACATGCATGGCATACCTGTGACAAGATACCTGCACACATGTGTGTCAAGTTTCATGATTCTCAGTCAAAGAACAACGGATTTATATGCCTATATCTTTATTTGTGCACAATTCAACGTAGTACACTTTGCATAAGAAAAAAAAAAAATATGCATATACATTTGTTCTAATAGTACCTTAGGCCAAACAAAATAATACCTGTGTTTCCTCCCCACTATATATTACCTGGCACTTCTAGGACTTCAAATAATTTATTTTATCTTGGAATAATGATAATGAGAGAGAAAATATTTTGCAACCTCAAACAACACAAAGGAAATTGCAATGTACGTGAAATAAGCAGTGATTTTATTTTCAAAACTCAACACAGAAAAGTCCGCAATGGATGATAATTGGGGTATTGACCTACCGATATTGTGAATTTCTTTCACATATTACAGATGGGTACTCAGAAAAATACAGTGAAAGAATAGCAAATAAATAAAACTGAAAAAGAATAAATATATTAGAAAGAAATAGAATAGATAAATTCACAAACTGATAAATTGGCATAAATTTAGAGTCTATGCTGCAAAAATATGGGACAAATAAATTCAGATTCAGTGTGGAGAACATGACTATGTGACCATTTTGGGCAGGCAGCAGGGGTGGTCGTAAACAGCAGGTACTACTGTAATAAAACTATTTAACCAAGTTACAGTGTATTTTCATCAATTCGAAATGGATATATCTTCCTCAGAGATACTAAAATCTCATTTCAGTGAATTGAACTCATTTCCTTTTGTTTTTAAGACATAAGACTGCAAGTTACAAGGACTTTGGTCACTGTATATCAGTTCCAGTGATCATAAATGCCGTTTGAACAAAATAAATAAAATTTCCCTACCTACCCACCCATGTTTTTCCCAGCCTGTTAGGGGAAACACAGATATTATTTTGTTTAGCTTTACAAGTGATGCTGGTCCATTGATGACGACAGCAAGTACAGTATGGTCAAAAAAACAAAACACGTGCTCAAAAAAACAAAAAAAAACAAAACAAAAAACGATCATTCTGTACATGTATAGGTGAGTAATAATGTCGAAACATTCAGCTCCTGATAGGGCAGCTCTTACGCTCCCATCTCACACGAGACACAGTTCCTGGGCCATATTTGCTGCACACAAGACATCTGATGGCGCCGGCTGCAGACCGCACTCCATTGTTGTTAACAGAGTATTTAGTCCAAATGAAGGGAGGATAGCTCTTGGTATGCCATATTTTGATAAGATATAGCCCTGACATGAAGTGTATTTCATTTTTACATGTGTACCACCATGACCCAGATACTTTACCTGGTGACCTACTTTTATCATATGACACACACACCCTCAGGTCCAGTCATACATGTTGGTGAAGTTTCATGAAACTAAGTTTAATATTACAGGATTTATGGTGCAGACACTTTTGAATCTAACCTTCTTTTACACATACACATCCTTGTGCCCAGATATACACATTTGTGTAGTGTTTCATGATTGTAAGTCAAAAGGTCAATGGAGTTAGAGTCCTGACACAGAGCGTAATGGTCAATGTCAATCTGACCTTCAGTTTGACCTTTCAAGTCACTCAAGGTCAAGAGTAACTACACCAACTGAAAGTTCATAGGTACTTTCCTATTGATGATGTTCAGTAGCAGCTATGGACCAAGGGTCCACCATTCAGAAAATATCAGCAAATATGTTAATTTTGCTGAATGAGCAAAACAAAAACAAAACAAAACAAAAAAAACAAAGAATTTTGTCAAACTGATGAAAAATTTAAACATCAATGGAGAATGACAAAATTAATATGAGAAGAATTTCTCAGACCTACAGATTATGTGCACCTCAAATCAACAAAAAAAAATATAAATAGTTAAGGCAGTTATTGCAAAAATAAGATTCATGGAAGTAGCAACAGCAGATCCCGTCATCTTGTAAAAAACTGTATGCTCCCCTTAATGGGGATACATCTAATCAATATCATAATTCGATCAATGAAACTTCTGTCACAATTTACACCAAAAGAGTTAAGTCAAAGTGCTAGCATAGAGAAACCAGGCTAGCACCTATGGTTTCCTGGCACACTGGAAGCTGTAAACAGAGTCATATAGGTAACTTTTACTGTGATTTTTAGCAGATTCCATTGCAACAGGACCAGTCAAATTGAGGGTCTGTCCTGACATCAGTTGGGTGTCTTTGGCTTGCGGTGTGTATTTCTATTTCTCTCCATTACCATTTCCAGGCTAATTACCCACAAACTATTGTATGGAGAACTGCCAAACTTCTCACAGTAAATGTACAGGTAAACTATTCTTCTTAAATTTCAACCTTTCCCCCAAACTCTTTCAGTGTCATATTCTGGACTGAGTCAACAGGCCTCCTCTGCATGCTTTAGGCCAAGGCACACTGAGGAAAGCTGTTGACCTGGACTATTATATTCTATGTAAACACAGGCATGTTGGTATTTGATAGACAGGTCTCTTTACGAGGAACATGAATCTAGCACCTTTATTGTAGTTAAGAGCAGTTGGTGTTCAGTAGTTTGACTTCAGTGGCAGTTGGCACTGGAAGGGGTAAAAACATCCCAGGCTGTAGCCTGCTTTAATGCTTCAATAATCATCTCAGCATTAATGAAAAACAATTTGAATGAAACTTGTAGACAAGCTACATCAGAACAGCACACAGCTTTGGGAGGCTTGGGTTTTTCCTTACCTCAAGGAAAGCTGTGGACTCAGTCTTAATTTATGAGCGAAATGGTTAATTTTGAGCATAAAACTGAAATTTTAAAAATAATTAATTTTCAACCAAAACTGTTGCTATATTTTTGCACATAGCAGTTAGTGTGTATTTGGCCATGTCATCATTGGATATGATTCTACTTTTAGGCCACCATAAACTTGATTATCGATCTTGCCTTCATCACGTTGATCAAAATGGTGATCACCCGCAGCACATATTAAGCTGCCTACAGGTAGTAATTTTGCCTGACTTGCTTTATCCCTATAGTGTACACCATGTTTATATAAGAGGATTTGTGTGGTGAATGGTCAACTGTGTGGCCAATAAAACATAAGCTTAATTCACCAAGTACATAATGTGTACGTATGAACTCTACAAGAAAATCTCATCCCTACTTAACCCTTCCTCCCTTGAATTAAAACTGAGTCAACAGCTTTCCTCGATGCGGGTTGGGTGCTCAGGAAAGCTGTTGTCTTGATACGTCTCATCTGCCATTCTCATTTGTTCTTCATAACTGCTGAAATTCATCCAAGACATTGAAGCAGAGGACATTTGACCACCACAAGTTTTTGGTCGGTTTAAGGGGAAAGAGTTAAAAGCTGAAAAAACAGCTCTTAAGTGCATATCCAAAGAGTATACAGGGATAGAAACATAGCATGACCCACAGGTCAAATTGAAAGTGAAGTAAGAGGCATTATTTCAATTAAGTGCCTTCAGCTAATCTGGACCGTGAAACTGCCATACACATAAGTAAATTTAATGTTCATTTATAACCATGTTGAATGCCTGAGGCTTGCCATTTTTTTATTTTTATTTTTATTTTTTTAATAAACAACCAAATTAATATATCAATGTTGAGAGATTTAAATCTGTTGCATATTAGAATATTAAGGAGACTTTTTAAATTTGTTTATTTATTGTTTGGGGGGGGGTGGGGGGGGTTTCTAGCTCAAGTAAGCTTTTACAAAGTAAGCATATACATGTATACATAAATACTTCTAAAGCACTTGATCAAGTCATTCATATGTCCCATTTTAAAGTGCTGTTGATTGACGGTCTTCCTGTATTCATAAGAGTTCAGATCTAACTGGTATCAGAAACAATTGTTTGGTATTCAGTGGGGAACAACAATATTCCAATGGTTCACCACTGTGAAAGGAGTGAGCCAAGGTGAGCTTCTGTCCCCTAAGCTATTCAGTGTCTATATGGATGGTCTAATTGCCCACGGGTGGGCCATTTGTTGTATGCCAATGACTTGACTTTGTGCTAAGTCGATCTGCAAAAGGCATGCAAAAACTACTTAATAGGTACCAATCATTGGCCACTGAATCGGATGTTCCTTTTATTGCCACTAAATCTACGAGTCTTTGTTTTGAAAGTAGCATGCACAAATTGTTGAATATTCCATATATAATGTTGGATGAAAAAGATAATATATGTATTGCTTTACGTGGAAATTCAGAAGTTGCTGGCCATGATAATTGATAGCTCAGGGTCCAATAATAGGAATATATCACAACAGGTGCAAAGTATGTACAGCGCGGCCGACATATAAGGAATTTCTCCTCTTGCTCATTCCTAGTAAAGAGACGACTTTTTATATCTTATTGAATGAATATATACTGCATACAAATTTGGAGTATATTGAGTGTCAAACAGTTACCAAAGTTAAGAGTTGCTGATAATAATTCATTTAGTCGCACTTTAAAATTGCCTCCTAACTGTAGTGCAAGTGAAACATTTAGAAACAACAATGTGCCAACATTTGACATGCTAGTTTGGAAAGGTGGTTGCAGCCTTTAAACAAGACTTAATTAAATGTAGCAAGAACACAATGGTATCAATGTACTGAGCAACATATCGCTTGGATGAGGTGGTAATCCAGGGTAGGTGGTCTCTGCAGACAGCTGCTAATGTATCTGTGCCCCAAATCCTGTATTTGTCACAAGAAATGATGCTTATGTATTCTAAATCTATATTTTCATTTTACTTCATAAGTATACATGTATCAATGATGGTGATGATTGGTGATACAGTGATATGTTCTAAACTTTGATACATATGTTAACAATTCAGTCCCCAAATGAAACAGGCCTGTTAACTCTATCACAATGCAGACATTATAACTTCTTAATTGACATATGTATCACATCATGAGTTAAATGTATTACTGGCCCAAGTCCACAAACTCTTTGAAACACTGCCAATGAGGTTCAGGTTGAACAATACCTACCCATCCCCATCCATGAAAGACAAAGTATTATGGCACATATACAACTCTAACTTACAAATGCATGCAAATGTATCTGATTTGGTGGGCCCATAGGGCGGGGTAGGGGTAGGGGTCTCAGTGTATGTGTTTGTCTCCACCTGCAAGAAGAAGAATTTCAGCAAGTGCTCAAAATTGTATTTGTGTCTTTGTTTCCAGAACCACTTCCTAGTAGTAATTACTCTATTCTGCAGCCCGAACTCTTTACTCTCCATAAGCTAACCTGTCACTGCCTAACCTATATACATATATGGAAGTACATGTACTATTGTTCATATTGCACACGCACCAATGTAGAATTTTGACATAGGCTGTATTAGCCCAAATAGATCCTTAAAAGGTAGTCAGCGGGTAACTACTCAGAACATGTTTCGGAGCCTGTACCCGCCAATGTCAAAGTTCTAATTTTCTTGCCAACTCAGCTCTGAGCTGTCTGTCAGGCTTGATGTTTCGTCTGTCCTGAGTAATAAATAACATGTGCCAAAATTACTCAATGAATAAACAAGACTTTATTTTTTGAGACTAAACAGTGGCTATTGATCATGTTTGATTGGTATTACGATTTGGTTTCTTAGATATTTCTGTATTAAATTTGAATGAATGCCTTGTGGATGAGTCAATAGTCCGGGAGTCTTTAGTACGCAAGTAATTTTGTACAGTGATCCAGATATTTTTTTTTTTTTTGTATTTTTAATACATCTAGTTAGCTCTTCCCTGTTCTAAAACAAAAGCCCTGGTCACAGGTTTATGTTGGTGAAAAGTGGGGTGGGGGTGTGACTTTCCAAAACGTTTGGCAGAAGTGTGAAGCTTCACCTTTTAAAAACCCATCTTTCTTTTGGATACTTTTGATGATAAAATGATACCTTTGTCAGGACATTTTTAACTAAAACTGTAGATGGCCAAAAGATGGTGGGAAAGTGCTCTGTGAAGAATTTTTTTTACCATTAGGACAATTTTTTCCAAATTGGGTCATGAAAGGGAAATATTACCTGAAAAAAGGGAGCTTTCAGAATAGCACATACCCACTGTGGGACCTATGGGAGTGTCCCCGTCCCCTCTCCCTGGGTTTATGCAAAGTCTGCTAAGTCTGATGAAAATGAAATGACTGAAGAATGGACATGTTGGTTCTTTGAATAGAAATTTTTTCATGAGGAGTAAATTGTTAACAGTAACTTGAGCCCAGCATGTCTGCAAAGAATTCCATCAGCAGTATCGAATTATATATTTTTCAAAAAGAAATTGTTGAGGCAACTCCAATACATCCTACAGAGTTCACCAAGTGGAAGATTCAAGGGGGTGGCACGGGGCCAAAGATATTCTCAAAAAGTTCACTTTTGAGTGGACAAAGGGTTAGCAGCAAGCCCTCCATTGTGGGCCCTTGCTTCGACACCACTGCTAGCTCCATGGAGGGGATTCTCTGCCAACACCCTCTTTTGTTTGTTTGTCAAACACTTTTCAAATGTCAGTTTTGAACAATCTCATTTTATTTCTTCGGATAAGGATGCCAATAAATTTCCCCACTCTCAGCTTCAATCTTGTTGTAAACCTAGGTACATATGTACATTGACAGTTACTCCATGTGTACCTTACACCTGAGAAGCATGTCATCTATAAAATCAAGGAAACGAAAGTTTATCCGCATATCTTTTCCATGTCTTTTTTTCCTCACACTTTCTTTCTGCAACAGTTACAGTGCTGGGTGTGACTCCCTTCAGCCTGTGACAAAGTGCCTTCACAATCAAATTTTGCCCTCCATTTTTCAAGTAACAGAACCATAACATGTGAAAAGAATGCGTGTACCTTGCACAGATTACATGATCTGATAGGAACATGAACATTGCACATAAATCCTCTGTTGGGAACCGTTTCTTCCTCTTTTTCTTTTTTCTTCTTGCTGACTTGGGCATCAAGATGTTCTAGCCAATCTTAAGATAAACGTGACAAAATATGAATGAATTGTGGTGATAAATTAGCTCACCCAGCAAGTCGATGCTCTCTTCACTATGGTAGATACATACATGAGGAAAAGTATGTACAAAAAATTGAGAGGAACCTGCGGCATCCTTGCCTGTTTAGCACACCAAGGGCTCTTGACATTTTGCTGTCTGGGTCAAAAATATGATCTGCCATGCAGTCAAATATGATCTTGTATTGCATTCAGGGTTCACCTATTTTTATTTTCAGCGCTAAACTTCAGGGCGAGTTACTTTTTTATGCTTTACTTGTCCATTGTCCTTTTTATCACTTGTCCATCTATTTGGATCCTATTTGTAAAAGCAAAATGTTTAATTGCCCCGGGCATCTGGTCATGCAAATTGGTGAATGCTGGCATTACATGCAGTTATAGTCTCTAGTTTTTGTGCCAATGAAACCTGATCCTTCAAGAACCTGTGTGAGGATAAAAGTTCTACTTCCCTCAGTCTTGGGGTGGCGTGATGTGTGACCATTGATGCTTTCTCACCCTTCTTTACATCAGTTATATACATTTTTTTCCCCAACATCCTATGCCCATGATGTTCACCACATTGACCACGCCAGATACATGTCTTATCTTTATCAGATTATTTTCCACACGCACTATGTCACTGTGGTTGTAAACTTCTTCAAGTTCAAAGTGAGATCTCGTTCACATCAATTACACGGCAACATTTTAATCAAGTACAAGAGGAGTCTTTACAAAGTCATGTCTGCATCAACTTGGCATTTTCGTCCAAGGTGAAAGTGAACTGGTTCTTGTGTGTTCTCAGCTGATGGCTCTGTGGGCAGACAAGCTTGGTATGTGTATTTCCATTGTAATTTTCACTTATGTAACTTTACAACTGCTCTACCTAGAAACACCAAATTTCTTGTGGTAAATGGTTCTGTGTAGTTGAAATACTCCTGTAAAATTTGATAAAATTTTGCTGGAAAAATGTAACATGTATTTAAAGTTACCTTAACAAACAATCTTCTGGGAATACACATTTTTAGCAGGCAAGAATTTTGTGTATTGGGTTGTGTATTCAGTCAAAAACACACAAGATTCCTAATTGCAACCTCTCCTTTTCCTTCAGGACAATATTAAAGTAACTGTATTGATCGACTTTGCATTTCTTTGGTATGTGAATTTTGTTTCTTTCCTTCTTTTAAATACTGCAAAGCACCAAAAAGGTTTCCTGCACAACATTCCCGCCTGTTATATTTAATAAGCAGCTAAGTAAGTTGCTTTATACAAAGGTCTGTGCACTGACCATATGGGCTGGTGCAGAATACTGGCACTGAAGCAAGAATGTGTATACATACAAGCAAGAGACAATCATAGTGGTGTGTAATCCCCAAAGACAATAGTGGTGGCATATGGGCCGGCTGGTGCTGATTACGACAGCTCTGAACATCTGCCACACCACTTGTAATGACCAGGTGGAGGTCCAGTCAAAGGTCATCTTAATTCATGTCCACACTGACTTAAACGGACTACAAATCCCCCTTTTCGTGCTAAAAAAATGTCTCAGGGTGCCAACTACAACAAACATCATTCATCATTTGTCACTTTGTCCTGTGTAAGCATGTGTCTGCATGGTCTGTCATCGTGTACATTTAAAAAAAAAATAAATAAATAAATAAAAAATAAAATAAGAGCCCAAAATTAGTATACAAAATAGGAAATATCAGTGCCAGAATTTCGGCGGGAATCCGAGAGTCCATTCTCATAAAGATTGTCCTAAACTTGTCTTAGTTTAAAAAGAAAACTAATTGACAAAAATCCAAATAGATTCTCGCAAAATTTTGCAAAATTCTGGCCCTGAATATAATATTGAGTGTTATACCTTCAACACATACACAGATGAATCCCATCACCAACAAAAGAGGTTATGCGTGTGTGTGTGTGTTTTCAAACTGATTATTGATATAAATAATTAGGTTAATAATTTTAACAGTATAGTCAATGTACGTTCACGAACAAACATTAAGCACCTCAATGGTATCTCCTTGAAACAACTTTTGTGTTTTAAAATACTGGTATGTTTCTTATGTGTGACTGTGAACTGTAGGTAGAATTGTCTTGGGAGTTCACATGATGACTTCACAAGTACCACATTTAATGTCCATTTGTAACTGACAGTCAGATTCACCTCTGATTTCTCCCTGGGCCTCAAAACATCATAGTTAGGCTTGTTTGAAAGGAACACCACTTTTTTTTTAAATTGGTGGTCCTTTATCATCATTTGTGGTATCTCAAAACAGGTAGCAAGATGTAATTCATATATTTATTAATCTAAGGTGGTACATGTACATATAGTCAAACCTGTCCAAAAAAGATCAATCAAGGAACATGTAAAATACACCTCAAAGACAATCACAGCCAAAATAAACAGACCTGGAGTTAACCCAGTTAGGTACCTTTGACAGCAGCCTAATTAATTGAATGAGCTATAAACAATCAGTTGTTATTAAGTTCTCCATATGCCATGACCAAAACAAACAGAGGGGGTTAATGGACACTGAATTTGATCTATAGATGTGTTTCATGACAGGTTCTGTCTTGCAGGTTTGCTGGTCACTCCCTACTAAAAGCAACTGTCCACAGTCACTCCCGACTTAAAACAACTGCCCTGCTTTAGCAATGTACAGTTTGTCAAGAGGAGAGGTCTTCATTGAATACACAACCCAATACACAAAATACTTTCAGGCCTCAGATATATTTTCTCATTGGATTGTATGTCAGAGTAATCTTCAATAAACTGGAGTTTTTTATGCTAATAAAAGTGCAAATTCACTTCTAATTTTGCTATATTTTTATTTTCACCTTATTTCACTGATGGCACAAAAGTATGAAGATAAAAACACAATAAAATAATACTTTTAGCATGAGCTCAAGAGAAACTATGCATCCAAACCAGGGGAAGACCTAGGCCTGAAAAATTTGTAGCCAGATCAGGAAATAAAAGGGTAATCACTGCAGAATTCAACTAAACTCTTACATCTACACAATTCATGATAAAATAAGCAAGCCATTGGCAATTTTTTTCAGCTGAATGAATGAAACATAAGCATTTGGCTAATTGGCTAATGGAACCAGTGGTCTTTGCAAAATAGTGAAAGTAAGACCTTGGTTTTATGTCTGAAATGCACAAATTGTGAAATTTGACAGATATGAAAACAAATACATTTACACTAGAATTTTCAGAATCAAACATGCACATCTTGACTTACCATGAAAAATTTGGTGTGTCTACAAGTGTTTTTGAGGTTTTTCAAACTGTAATTACAGTGGACAGAAATGGGAACACACAAGTCTAGCCCCCTTGACTGACCTGCCCTCTACAGGAAGCATACAGGAACCTGTACTCACTCCTCCATATTCACCAGCACACTTCAATGAAGTGTGCATCTTAAAGAGTTGTCTCTCAGTACAGCTTTGGTTGGTTATCTTGTATAAGTGGGCTTCCAGAAAAGGGAACTATAAAATCTGGTTAAAGAGACCGCCAAGCCAAAAATTCCTTACTTCATACAAAATATTCACAAAGTGCAAAAATTCTGCAATAGAGAAATTGATATTTGGCTTGCTCAGCCATGCGCATGTACACATTATTTTACTGAACTTTGCTCAGAAAACATTTTACTCTGCTAAGCAGGCAATTTAAAAATCATATATATATATATATATATATATATATATAAACTAAAGGGCAAAATTACAGCACTTTTTAAGCCCCCAAAATGGCTCATGCAAAATTCAAAGGTTCTCCACGGGTTTTGAGTATTTCACAAATCTTGAAGTTGGATCTAAAGCACACAGTAACAGTTCAAGGAAAGACAAGCACAGGGGGAAGAAAGTGAGCACACACACAACATACGCAACCCTTAACCCTCCCTGATGTCTTAATGGCACAATGACACGCAGTGTTAAGCAGGTTAGCACCCAGCCAAGGGGCCAGGTACTTATATGGACATGCACAGCATCCCAACTACACCACTCCTGAAACTCACACTCTCTTTTACATAAAGCAGATGCTAGCTTTCTTCTCCACAAAAACAAAAAACAAAAAACCAAAAAAAAAACCTGCAGGAAAAAAGATGAGTGCACCACAAAAAACAAATTTCACAGATGGGCTGTTTGTACATGCTCTGCCTCTCACTTCCAGAAGAGAACTTTGCGAACCACAAAAAGTTATTTTGGGGCATGTGAATCAACACCATAGTTCAATGTCACATTATGTGTAAAAACAAAGAGAAACACAAGTAAATTCATATATGTTGCAAAAATATTGTTTTAATGATGGAAAAACACTGAAACCACTTTAGTTATTGCCCGGACTAAAAATCAAGACTGATTCAAAAAACTATAACTGACATGGCCAAACTGTCATCAAGGAAAGTCCTTGACTTAAGACATGCTTTCCTGGGGTGTCTTATTTACAATTCTCATTCTAAGTGCTTTGTTGATGACAAAATTAAGTTATGAAACTGGCGTGGAAATCATTTGGCAGCAAGGCACTTGGGCTGGTTTTAAGGCAGAACAGGTTAAAGTCAATTGTTGCCTCTCAGCCTCTGGTAGCTTGTATCTGAGCAGAGTGCAGTAATGACTCCATCTGCATGCACAAATTACCAAACTAGAGCTTCAGATAGGTCTTATCAATACTGCAGCAGATTTCTAGCCCTGTGTACTTCACTTCTTTGAAATTTTAACCCTTATATACCTACCATTAGCTCATTTTGGTTATATGTATGCTACATAATCCAGGGTTTTTTTTTTTTGTTTTGTTTTTGTTTTTTGTTTGCATATTATGAACATGTGTAGCAACCAGATAATCAAACACATGGACATGAACGCCAGTGACCCTCGGCAAAAACAATACAGTGAAACTCCATTATGATGACACTGTGTTCCTTGCAAAAAAGTGTCAGATATCTGAATGTGTCAGAAACCTGAATATATCAGCTAAAGGAGTTTAATAACAAAGAAATGTGACTGTAAGCCCCTCAAAACCTGGCTTGTTATTTGAATATGTCCGATAGCTGAGTGTGTGACACCTGAGTGTCATTACAAGGAGGTTCCACATGTACATGTCTAACAAAACCAAACAATAAAGGTAAATGTTATTGGCTATCTATGGTGTCCGAGATGGGATTTTGTTTACATTCAGCCCAAGTTCTTGCTGGACAGCATTTCTGACACAGTGTACAATATTACAACTTACAAATATAGAACTGAGCAGTACAAAAATAAAAAATTAAAATTAAAATAAATAAACAAAGTACCAGATGCACTGGGACTGTTCGTAACAAAAAAAAAAATCACAGTCTTGCCATATGCACATGTCATGCACACAGAGGATAACATGACCAAATTGCATGACCCAGGACTGACAGGTGTGCTCTCAATTAGCACCATTATGTATTATCAGGTGAATGCCATGTCTCTGTGCTGGGCAACGTGACACAAGCACCATGCTAGGGTGGCTACGTGTATATGTTATCCGTTCCAAAAGTGCTCAACTTGTGCATGTGTACCTTTTGGTCCAACGTTGTTTTCTAATTGAAAAGAAGGACTTGCCCTGTCATTTACTATGAAATTTAAGCCATGGGACCACAAACATTATCAAAAAGTGGCACGGACCAGTGACTTTCTTGTGTCATTTTGTTACCATGGTTACATCTTTCGCATGGCACAGCACCTGTTTAGCTATCACTTTCTACCTTGCCTCATGAACAAACCATGCTACTTTCTACATTCTACTTGTGCAGGCATGGACTGTTTAGCAGGCAAATACAAACACACTGACCACCATAGTGGGGTGGGCTGGTATAATACTTTCATAATATAATTCAAACATTTATGAATAACCAGGATGAAGTGGATTTGACACACAAGCTACATGACAGACATGGTTTTGAGAAGTACATGTCATTTATTTTTCATTTCAATTTTTTTTTTTTTTTTTTTTTTTGGTATTTAAAATGCATTTTTTATTATTTTCTTGGTTAAATCTGCAAATACATGCCTTTTCTTCAAGTTGATTACTGTACACAAGCAAAGAGGTCACCTCATAATAATGCATGGCATGTATCTGCTCATGTACATACCAAGTAAGCACATACATGTTTTGCCTGCATTCCTTATGGTCATCACATTAATTTTTTTCCCTACCATAATGATACATTGCCTACTCAACAGATTTAAACAAATTAAACTGAACACATGTATGCTTTCATGCATGACCCTTTCTCACCTCCATGCAATCATACCCTTTAGTTCACGTAATTTATCCTTTTGAACAGACTTGAAAACTTACATGTAAAACAAATGAAGCTGGCCAATTTCAGCATACAGGGACCGGGGAAACTTTTCTCGTTGCTGGATAGGCACATCATGATGCATATATATTGTCATTAGTTTTTAGGTCAGAATGACTGATATATGAATCAAGGTGACTCAGAAATCTTATTGATGCATCTTTGTTTTATAAAGCTTCCAAAAACAAAATTTTATGACAATCTGATGACGCAAAATATGTTTTCCTACAAGTAGGTCACAACTGGTGAGTCCAGGACATTCATAAGGTATCAGGTACAGGTACTGAAGAAAAGCATGATTCGGTACAGATAATAAAGAGAAGCATGGATGGCTAAATGGCCTTAAAAAGTCTTAATGTCCACAAAATTAACCAAAATAACAAATCATTTTTCTCCAATGATCATATGATCTTGATTTCCAATATTTCATACAATGTGTTCATTACAACCAAACAAACAAAAAAAAAACAAACAAAAAAAACAAAAAAAACACCTTATCAGTTCAGCTCAATTTTGCCGAAATTGGATCAAAATTTTTCAACTTGTTAAGAAAAATGGGTTTTTTTAGATAAGAAGGTCATGAGGTTTGAAACAAAGACTTCACCATTTGATGTTAGAAAACCTTTGAGGGCTAAGCACACTTTGACAAAACACTGTAAAAACTCGAGATATGTTTATTACTAAACAGGTCTGTGATCCAGAAATATGATCAGTTCACTTTAGTCTCCTGAAGCACTTGTGTGCCAAATTTGAGCAAAATCCCAAAAGAATTTTTTAGATATTGTTGTACATAAAAAAAAAAACAGACTGGACTTAGAACCGAAAAAATATGATCCCCCCCCCCCATCCCATTAGTCTGCTTTACTGCTTTGGACACGACATGATAGCCACTAACCATTGAGGTAATATGCGTGGCCTCGACATGACAGCCACTAACCATTGAGGTAATATGCGTGGCCTCGACATGATAGCCACTAACCATTGAGGTAATATGCGTGGCCTCGACATGATAGCCAGTAACCATTGAGGTAGTATGCCTGGCCTTAAGATGACTCTGGGTGGTTTGACTACAGGCTGCAATTGCCAAGTATTTACTTCACACATACTAGTCATTTTCCAGATGACTTCTACTACTGCAGATATCAGGTTCACCCATTAATAGCCAAATGTCAGTTAAGATATCTTATATATACATAGTCTCTACAGCTTTGCCAAATCCTTGTCTTTAACTCAAGGAGCCCACAGGGAAGGAGGGACAACTAATGTGTATTCACCCTGGACTATCCTCTTTGCACCATGGATGTTTGTAAACTAGCCAATTTTGAACTTTGTACCTTGCATAATTGAAACGAGCTCGCTCACAAAGACGTTTCTTGTGCATGTTTCTGCACGTGATGTTGTAAACACCAATATCTATAAACATTTTCTTGCCAAACTTTGACTGTCAAACAAGACTGATTTTGGCAGGAAGAAATACCATGCTGTAGGGTATAGGGATGTGCAAAATATCCTTACAGTTAAACTTGCTGACTCAACATGTTCAATAATTTTTTTCCAAAACATCTGTTGAGGAGGGTTTGAAAATGATATACAGTAAAACTTTCCTATACCGAACACCCTTGGGACCAGAAAAAAGTGTACACTACAGTGAGGTGTTCAGTATAGGGAGGTTTGATAAAATTGAAAAATATGTATTTGGGACTGAAGAATGGTGTTCAGTATAGAGAGATGTTCTGTATACAGAGGTGTTCAGATAGAGAGGTTTCATAGTAATTCCATAAAACAGACAACATAAATGCATTAACCGACTATGCCTTGCAAAATGGATAGGCTGCCAAGCCTGACCACGAGATTGTTTACGATTTCTATTGAAAGGGTCAAGACAAAGGAAAGGAATGGTGTTTGGTCAGTAATATGGTGCTAGTACAAAGTCTGGTACAAAGTTATCCCTCCTTCCCTGTAGGCTCCTTGCATAACTGCTTCAGGTACCATTCCCAACTTTATAGACCTTCGGAGCCCAAGAACCCCACAAATGTGACACTTTTTAGTTTATTCTGACACAAATCTTAAAAAGTTACCAGTCAGCTCACAAACTTCTGGTTTCGCTAGCGTACATAAACTTTAAGACATCCATGGGATGGGGGAGGGTTGTTGAGAGAAAAACACAAAAACAAGATGCCTATGCGCCTAATGCTCTGCTGGCACCATGGCACCTGTATACATCCATTTTAAAGTTGTGAGTCCTCAAGAGGCTTCTGAACATATAAAGCTTATGTGATTTTATTAGCTGACTTGTCCACCAGATGACACTTTGCTCCACATTTAATCATAGCGCTCAGTTTAGTTAGCCTGGTTATTTCTCATGATAATGAATTTCACAGGTATGAACACATGTATGTATTGGCTTATATTTTCCGTTTACCTATAGGTGGCACCACCAGTACTATTTGAATTCAACATTCTTACACAATCCTGTAGGCGAGACCATCAATAGCGAAATGAACCTAGCTGTTCAATCATAGAACAAGTATAAAAAATTTCAAGAAGGTACCTTTACAAATCATTTTCATAAATAGAAATAAAATAAAATAATGAATAAAGTACAGACCCATTTGGCTCTGAAGTATACATTAGTACTAAACTGGACCATCCTTGGCATTTTGAATTTTAACCCTTTTCCCCTTAAACCACCTGAAAAATTCTGCCTGCTTCGATAAATTTTCATTAATTTTTGTATAAAAAGAAAAACTGCATGAGAATTGTAGATGAGCCTTATAAATATCAGAATGCCTCCAGCAGACAGTTTCACAGGGGTGGCTTCGTAAATAAGCACCAAACTCACAAATTTAGAAATCTGTTGATTTGGTCCTCTGTATTGGGGGGGGGGGGGGGGGGGCTTGAAGATGTAAGTAACTGAACACGGTTTACTGCTCAATATCAAAAGCTTTTAAACCATGGTCATGGAAGGTACATGACCCGTGTACAAGATGCTCCATAGTTTTACTGAGAAGCCTACAACTCCTTTATTTTATATGTAGACCTCAGTGACCTAATTAAGATACAGATCTTATACGCAAATACATCCTCTGTTTTGAATATATGTCACCATCTATTATTAAAGCCCAGATCTCTGTTGATCTGTCTCTGGTCTGTTGAGAGTGTCAAATCAACATGCAGCCAAGCAACTGTCTGGGACAACCCTGTGCAATCCTCATTTTTAACATGCAATCTAATGACAACATTAACCCTTTGAGTAGGCCTGCATCACTTGGTGTGAGCCTGGGTAGTCAGCATGTCAACCTCTTTCATGATTGTGAACCACCTGGAGTGACCTACTTTGCATTAGAGACACTCAGATAGTCTTGCAAAAATGAAAAAATGCAGAACCACATACAAGCTCTTGTGCTCACCTCATCAATCAAATTTTACTGGCTGCAGTTCAAAATATGATGCCATTGTCTTAGCCCATAAAGCAAGGTAACCTACAACCACTTTTCAACTATAAAACTTGTACATGAATGAGAAAGTTTCCTAATTCTAGCTGGAAACTGTAATAGAGGGAGGATCTGTTCACAGAAAGTAATATGGTTCACAGTGAGCAAGCCCTCTCCAAAAAAAGGTTCATTTCTTTAAAAATGTGTCGCAGTTGACCAGCAGCCACTAAGGTGGTTGACCTCTGAAAGAAGCCTGGCTCTCTGTGTGTACTCAGCCAACTTCAAGTGTTTAGTGGTTAAGTAATAGATTTGCCAAGACTTTGTCCTGGTAACACACCAGAAAGTACATAATATATCCTGTATAGTGGTCAACCAGTCAAGCATGATATCCTAAACATCAGGGCCATTCAAGAGTCTAATCTACACTTTTCTTTTTCTCTGTGTGGCTGGACTTCAACCACTGCTATTGTGAGCATGGCCAATTGCTCATAAGTCCACTACTTCTCACATTCTCTCTGGCTCGATTGGTATTGACATGCAGCAATATTTACTGGTCAAACATAAAATGCAGCAATATGACACAAATGATAGAAAATAAAAAAAGATACATCTTTTGGTGGTTTGTTTGTCAGAGGCAACATAATGTGTATTTTGTGCAAAAATCTGCAAACCAAACTTTCACATCACAATAAGACGTCCGTGACAATCACACTTTCAGCACACCTGTTATAGCATATACCTTAAACCTGTGCTCACAGAGGCCGGAGTTGACTAATTTTCTCCTGTTCTGGCTGTGTTTGGAATGTCAAGAAGAAAATTAATTTAGTTCGCATTGGGACTCCTGTTACCTCCAACCCATACTGCCATTAACATAGCAGGCATACATATGTTAACACATATCTGGTTTCTGCACTGCATTTGCAGTGGAGATAATACAGAGCTTGGTCTGATTTGAAGGCAACTTATGGACCCAGATGCAGCTGAACTTTTTTTGAAGTAAAAACATGATAGTTTAATACACACTGTACATGTTTCTGCATTTGCTCACACAACACACGAGAATACATTTTTTTTTCAAAGAAAACCAGTTAACACATGTTGAATTCTTCTGATGTCAGCATCAAGTCCCTTACTAATTCACAAGGAGCATAACCCTAAACTTGCTCATGAATACACACTGTAAGTAATACCTTACAAATTTAGACTTCATGACTGTATTATATAATATGTAGGCTAATGTCAAGAATGATCAAGTATAATGCCAGGAACAAAAGAACAGAACTTGGTATACCTGTTACATGTATGTCCTTTACAAAATGAATCATTATGGTTCTGGACAATGTTCAGCCCTCAGTTTCTAAAGTTTTGGTGGATTGTGAGATACTGCACACATTCAGTTTACATAATTAGGCTATCATAAACATTCATTCCAACCCTTATCCATAAACAAGTTGGCTCTGGATCATAGATGGTCCACTGGATTACCCACGATCAGTGAAATAGATAATTATGGTTCTACTGTTTTCTATTTGAATATTACTGTGTCCCCTTGGTTTTACAAATGAGGTAGGAATGTAGTTTTATAGCAAATATGATTAACCTTTTACCCCTTTAATTAAAGAGGTTACTGCACCACCTAGTATGCCACTGGTTGTTGGTGGTCAAATATCGTCTGCTTCAGTACATGTATTTGAGAACTACAGATGAGACTTATCAAGATAACATGACCCAGATCAACAGCTTTCCTTGGCATATGTTAGGTACTTAACACAACCCATGCCAGGGAAAGCTTTTAATTCCATGTTAATTCAAGGATTTAACATCATGTTGTATGGGTACTGACAAGATATCATGTCTCATTCATGGTGAGCGATCAAAACAGAGTTCCACTGAAGCACAAACTGCATCCGCCAGATATGATTTGTCAGAGATTCTAAGAAATTAAAGAAACTTTCTCTCATTAAAATGAACAGAGTCTATTTTCTAACATAGACTGGTCATGAGTGTTAACAATAAGACAGGTCTGCCCAGCCATGCCAGAAAATATCTGCAACCCTCATTAAATATGGACCCTTCAGTGTACTCCTTGCATTGTAATGGGTTTGAAAGTGCAGTTTAGTGAGCTTTTGGGGGGTAGTCTAGTACACAGGACCCCTCAAGGTCCACCATGTATTCATGGTGTTAGTTCACAGACCAAGGAGGCCCCAGGCAAGCGAGAGTTCTGGCACCCAGTGAATGACTTGCCAGTACACAACATGGGTCTGGATACACGCACTTTAAAACACTGCCTCCCCCCTGCCGAAGTTTTGAGACATGTTGAAACTCAGGCTGCATTTTTTTTTTTTTTGTAAACAGAACTTACATAGAGACCTTTGTTTATACTGGAACAGCAACCCTACCAAAAAGACCATTCCAAATATAAGTGTTCATGGGTCACCCATTTTTAAATCTGTGAAGGGTTTGAACTATTTTGCAATGCACAAAGTTTAAAAGTCACTCCGGATGCAAAAGTTTTAAATGCAGACAAAAATATCCTATTTATATGCAAAAAGGTACATATTCTCCATAATAGAGGCCACCCGTCTGCAGAGTTACATTCTGGGTGACCGTATGAGAGGGGACTTGCCGTGATCTATACCCTGATACAATATGGTGCTTAAACCATCTGCATATGTACCAGTATATATTATACATGCATATGGACACACATCTACATGTATTCACTCATATGATACCATGTGTGATATTAAAGAAGAAATGTGTGGTATTCAGAGTCCTGGTCAAACCACAGAATGTTTTATTCAGTAAAAGTGACCATCTGACCTTAACAAAACAACTGATGGTTCAGTCTTTATCCCTGCATTTTCACAGAAGAGAGAGGGGAAAGCAGGAAAGAAAAAGACCATGATTCTGTAGCCTTTGAATACATATTGTTAACAAAATGTTCATCCAAGTTTTTTTTTTCTGAAGCTTAATAAGCCATCCTGATGATCATACAAAAACTTGGCACATGTCTATTATGGATTTATTAAATTTGTTTGGCAGAGGTCACCTGGTCATCTGACCTCATGACATCAAAGTATGTCACCATGTACAACTCTGTGTTACTTTATGCATACCACAGCAGTTGTAAACTGACAAGAGTTGCATGTTGCAGACTTTCAAAATTTTATTTCAAAGTTGAATCTAATATAGACATCACTTTGCATTGTATAACTGGTTCTCTGTGTCAGTTTATTGATTTTAACCACTTAGTCAACATGTTCAAGTTGGAGAAAAAGACATTCTGTCTGTATCTTTGAATATATGATACATGAATTTTTACCCCATCTGGTTAAGGATATGATGTATTATTACACTTGTACATGTAATTAAGTTTGGTGGAATGAATATCGAGACCACAATGACGTAAGGTTCACAATCCAATGAGTTAACTGTGTATCTTGCATTTTGCTAGATGAATAATATTTCAATCACTTTGACTTTGCTGGTCAAGGATATGATGTACATTTGATTGAGTGGCTATGCAGGTGAAACTGTCCAAAGTTTCATGTGAACAGAATCAAGCCATGAACAAGCAAGACCCTACATTCTGTGGTGGGTCTATCCTTATTTTCAGAAAAAAAATACCATGCAAAATTCATAAATTTGATATGATAAAATATGCAGTTTTCAACCATATTAGATATGGCACACCTGTCACGTCAGCTAATTGAGGTATGAATATTTAATAGTATATTATGCACACCATCCTGTTGGAAATGAACTTACAAGACAGGTAAAGAACTAATGCCAGCAACACGTAAGGAACCAGTGTCTGGCCTGTATGTCCTGATAGGGCTTTTTATCAGACCACTAAAGAAACTAAAAAAGAGAAACTCACAACATATATTATACATATAACTAACATTCATAAAAGATCATTAAATTTGTCTTGAAAGAAGAATGCTGCCAGATTCACCAAATCATGCCTCCTATGGTAGAACAAGATGCTCAGTGTGCTGAAATGCTCAGTTACAAATGTGATAAACTGTAGTGTCTGAAAATGCACATGTAAAAGTGGTAAATCTAACCTGTCTGAATGTTTGTATCTTCACTTAGGGATTACTCACAACTGTCATTCTTTTCAAAAGTGTTCTAAAAGTACGCTGGTGTGTGTGTGTGTGGGGGGGGGGTAGATGTCAATGGCTGCGTAGATGCTTCTTATGTGAAGGAAAAATGATGACTTTCAGCATCAAGTCTTCCATGCAGACCGAGTTTAAACCAATGGCAGCTCAAAACTTTGACTAAATTAGGAGAACAATTGACAATTAACATGATAAAAACTCCAGACCTAGTTGTGAGCAAGCATGAATAGGAGAGTTGTATACAGACATGCACTGAATTAACTATATATATATATATATATATATATATATATATATATATATATATATATATATATATATATACCAGTGCTAGAAATAAGGAAAAATTTTCACTTGTCCGCCAACCAAGTGGAGTCTTATTCTAATTGGACTGTATGTAAATTTTGGACAAGTGCATTGGCAACTTTACTTGTCCGTCACAAGTTTCACTTAGTACGGACAAGCGGATAAGCCCTATTTCTAGCCCTGTAAACTAAGACTTTATGAAGGAGCTGGAACAAATTCAAGGGGTTAAAACATGGTCATGAATTCCACCACACAATATCATCATTTCACAAAACAAGTATCAGCTGGAAGGACGGGAGAGCTATTACAAGGGGAGGAAATGTGCTTTTTTGCACATCCATGAAAATGACAATGTGGGACATACATGTTATCTGGGATACTGCTTTGGCCTGCATCATTTAACAAGAAAGTATCCATATATGTGGGCAGATCCACATATCAAAGAGGACAAAATATGTTGCTCATTAGCAAGCTGCATATAATCACAAATGTTTAAAAAGTCAGTCACATTTTCAAAACACACAGAGAACATGATACATGTAAAAGATACAGTTGTCGTTTGTTTGGAACAAGTATTCTTAATTCCTGAAGTTGCCAGTACCACAGTACCAGCGGGAGGAACATAACCGGGACCTGGGGCCCACCACTGCTGTAAGAGAGTGTGTGGTGACCCTTTACCCTGGCTATGGTCCTGGAAAACATGGCAGCACAAGCTGATGAGAATTCCTCAAGAATTACCATGGTTTCTGCTGCCTCATCATTTAAGTTTGTTTTTTTTAAATTCTATTTTCCCCTAAGCCACCTGTCGCACACCGGGCCGTGGCAGATAAGCAGAGAATCACAGAAATATTATCAATAGTATTACAGCAGCTAAATCACTGCCGTCTTGTAACAGGGTCAGATATTTTGGCAGGAAATTAAAATACATGTGCTGCATTGCAAACAACTAAGTAGCAAGTTCAGTTAAATAAACATATTACTGATTGTGAGGTAATGACATACCCACAATGGTACAAGTGTACAGTGCATTCAACTGAATACACATCCCAATACACTGACATTCAAGTGAGCTACTTTGTGTAAATCAATCATAATTCAGAAATGTATATCGAAGATGAATCCAAATACACATTCTGTAATGACAGGATTGCATATTTCTACTGATTTCCATGTTAAAGAAATGGTAAAATGTTTACATTTAAGGTTCTATGCAGAATACATTTAAACATCCATCATTTCAGTACTGCACCCTAACACACCATGCATGAGTGGTTTGACATACTTAATGCTGCAGTTCAGGACAGCTGTTTTCAAGATATTTAGTTGTAACAATATACAATGGTTAGTGAATACAAGATAGGACTGCCTATCTACCACAGCTTCATGGGACTTTTTTTTGTGAATATATCTGACCCAAACAGCATACTAAGATTGCTGCACTGAGCTAAGCAGTTTCAACTGTAAATACCATAGCATCAGAGGGAAAATATACCACGGTATCATAAACATATCTTATATTGACTCAGCTGTAACACTGACAAGATCTGGTATACATGACCGCTAAAATCATAAACATTAACTCTTTACCTGATTACTGTAAGAGCCAGTCACCAACTTTTGTGAAGGAATGAAAAACAGTTTGTGTGGGTAGAGGGTCGGTAAGGGGTTTCCCTTACTGGCGTACTGGGGCTTTTTATTTACCGTACTGGCAACCCTCTTGTTTTACGTACTTCGTACTATCCAAAATTTTGAAAGATTTTATTTTCCGTACTGCATACTCTAGAAGAATAATTACCTGTACCAGCGTACCGAGCCCCCCACCCCACCCCTCTTCTGGGTATGCCATCCTAACCGGTCTCATCTACGAATGACAATTTTCAAACAAACTAATATAATTAAGAGGAAGCCAGTGAGGAAACATTTCAAAGCATCTGGGTGCCTCTGCTTGGTTTTGACATACAGAAAGCATTGACAAGCGGTTCTCTTCATTTGATAATCTTTTTGACTGAATGGATGTTAAAGCCCTCTTTCAGGTGATAATCACACACTAATTCTTGTTAAACTTTCTATTCAAATACTCACCAGATGATGCACCCTCAGGCTATAATTGTGTTAAGAACCTACTACAGTAAAATGATTTCTTTTGAAGTGTAAGCCTATTGAATTAAGACAACAGGGTTACAGACTTGTAAGAACTCTTTGATTTCCCATTGAAAACAATGCCTCCTTTCTTTTATAACCAGACTCAGCCACTTGCACTGATCAAAGTTATATGGAAAGATTATTACTGTTTCATGTCATGATGGTTTACTTTTTGAAATGTTTGTTTCTTTTTCCCATAACCAATTTTCTTTACATGTAGTGAAATTAGGGGATGTCCTTCTTTCTTTCTTTTCTTTTTTTTTTATCAATTGTGCATTGCCTTGGGCAATGGGATGTATGTGAATGCTCTAGCCCTGAAAAGTAACATCATGGACAAAGCTCTGAAGTCACCTCAACAGACACAGCACCACGCCAAGAACATGTACCATGCTGATGCTGACTATGTGGGTGGAATGAAATAAGGATAAATCATAGAAAGTGGGTTCTGAATTTCTGGACAAAAAAAAAAAAGAAGTAGGGAGAGACCAAAGAGGGAGATACACTTACTTTGTGTACATTCTGATGACTCACCATAATGATATCCTGAAAATTATGGTGTGTAGGAGCCTTTACACATTTTACGAAAACTGTGTTTAAACCTACATATATAAAAAAACAAAAATGCTAACCATAGATGTCTTTTCACTGTTATATTTTTCAACTATGCAAGTCATTAGCAATGACAAGACATCATCTGTTTGCCTGAGTGGAACTTGATACATTATGCCCAATACACCAGCAGGACAATAGAAAAAATAAAGGAAAATTGTCTTTTTATGAATATTTGGGGTATCATTGATTACCAAATGAATCTTGCACACATAAATAGCATGTGCATCTACTTGGTTCACCAGCACCTGGTATATGCCATGCTGTATGTAGTAACACATGAAGGGTCAACTGTCACTGTTGTCATGGAATGAGAGCCACTTGTCATACAGTTTCCTGAGCTCAACTCTCAATTTTTAATAATTATACAGCTGACTATAATAACCGTTTCACCCGGTGTCATTAAGCAGCAGTCCAATATGAATATGACATGAAATATTGTATCCTTCCATGCAACGATATAATTAGCATGCTGAGCACTGACTTAGCTACAATCTTACATCAGCGTTATCATGAGATTATCACCAGCAAGATATCATTATCACAATTCATACATCAAAAATTCCCGGTCACAGACACTGCAATATGCTCACTGTCAATTGTCACTGATGATTGGCCATCATTAAGCCCCTTGATTTGAACTTGACCAAAAAACAAAAGGCTCTCCTCCTCCTCTTTTTTTTTTTTTTTAATCTCATATAAAATACTTCCACTTATGATATTATGTTGAAATGGGCTGGTTCACGTGCGAACAAAACTGTGTGATCTTATTTTGTCGGAGTGACAGAACTCAAAATTTGCACCTAGAGTCGTTTTGGTATTTTTAGTACCAGTAATTCTGTTGTCAGTGTCAGTGACACTGTAACAGTCTGTAAAGACTGTATAGGCCTATCTACGCACAAGAAAGACGCAACAAATGTCATGCTGCAATTCTACAGACTCATTTACCCAAGTTTGCAGTTAACACCAGTTGAGTCATGGCGACCAGATGTAAAAGCTTCCACCTGAACAAGTCTGGCTTCAAACTGTTTGTACAGATGAACAAAGACCGCTTACCTTGACCTCTGTCGAGATTTGTGTGTCGTCCAGTAGCAGAATTTGACAAGTACATCCTTTGGGTTTATCACCAGTACAAGGCATATCCGAATCCGCACGTGTACGTTTGTCCTTGTCTGATTTGAAAAATCTCGGGAAAAACTTCGACAGAAGCAACATGGTTAGGCCTATTGCTACCCAAATACCTCCTATCTCATTCACACGCAGTGTCCAGGTGTCTCCGGCGAGAGAGGTTCAGATTCATTCGGTGTTAGTAGAAGATCACATGTCGAAATCAAGTATATAAACAGTTGAACAGTAAAGAAGTTCCACATATAATACGACACTGTTCAGTCTTCATCGCTGCCTGCACATAAGAAGGAGTTTAAATCCGAAACCCCGGCACAATGTGTCTTTACTCATTGTAAACTTCAAGTTCACTTCGTCCTGGCGCGCAAAGGGCACTGGGAACACTGCGCCTGCGCAGTTTTGTATTCATCCGGGTGATACACTTCCTTTCACGCAAAAATCCATCAAGATGGTAGGTGGTGTGAGTTCGGGAATGTCAAACAAATCGGCATTCATCCTTGTCAAATAAAACTTCAACGATGAAGAATCAGTAAATTTTGAAGCAAGACATGGCGATTAATAAATCGTTTAAACAACTTTTGCTGTATAAGACAAGAAAATAGGATTTTTGAAGGTTAATTTGAGACCACCGGGCACTGATATTCATGTGATGTGTGAAAACTGTTTACGTGCTTTGAAAGTGCTACGTTTGAGACAATTAACCAGAAGTTTTTCATACATCTATTGGCATGTTAGTTTCTGAGAGTGTGAAATATACGTATACTAAATACAAAAGGCATTTGAGTGGTAAAACAGCGGAACCTGATGATTCCCTATTATCGCCCAGCCAATACCCACCTGTCCATTGCACAATCAAAATGTCTGAAATTTGTAATCTGGATCATAAATAAGCAGACAACTAAGACATGCAGCAAAGCTAGCAATCCGGATCGAAAATTTGAAAAGGAAAAGAGCTGCCAAACCCAAGGTCAGGACATGGGTTTTGGTGTGTAATTTAACTTTCAAGTCCAGTCAGACAAGTTGGAATTGTTTTGCTACACCATACAGCTATTACAGGGAATTCCATGTTATTTCAATAAAAAGTGTGTGGCAGTGTCAGTGGTGCCTAGTCTATGTCACAAATTGTGATGCAACATCAGCCTCTCTTAGCTATGCGACTTTGTTAAGTTCCCAATGGCAATTATTTCACACTTTGGTGACATATCTCGGCTTATCATCAGCACCGCCCGTTTCATTTCGTGCTGCACCTTTTTTTTTTCCAAATTTCATTTGTAAATATTTCAGAAAAAAAAAAAACGCTAGCAGAGGTTATTGCCTTGAGCAGTTAGCGCACTTCTGCACATGAAGAGAACTATGTTACAGCATTCTTGACATTCTAAATGGATAAATGACCTATATGGGGACTTGGTGAAAGCTTGAATACAGTAAATGATTTGGAGGGAAGGGAAGGATGAAAATTTGAAAAAAAAAGGAAAGCCTCCCCCCTCCCTAATAACTTTTTCAGAACACTTCTGATGATAAAATGGGATGTTTTTTGCATGTCCCTAAGGTTTGTACAGGCTAATTAAACTAATGTTCATTTATAAGCTTTCCACAAAACTTGGCAACTTGCTAAAGGATACAGGGCACCCACAAACTACTGGCACCAGCAGACAAACACAGGGTTGTGTGGTCGCAGGAGTTGATGTTTTGCACAAACATGAAGAGTGCATTGAGATGTAAATTTTAAATTTACCCCAGATATGCATAAATAGGCCAATGATCAAATTTGGGTGATCTTGACCTATTTTTCATTGTCATAAAGGATGTAGTAAAAGACACTAAATTTTACATGTTCAGAAGCAAGGCTAACAACACCAAATGTACCACAGATGTGTATCATAAATAGAAGTTTGATATCGCATAATATGGGTGATGGGTGTAGGTCACTTGGTGACATTCAAGTTCACTGACTGTAATCTGATCGTGTGTCAAGTTCGTCACTGTGTTACCTCCTTGATATCCAGTTAGGTTGTCTGGGTAATTTGTCTCGGACATATCTGGTTGCAGTAACCTTTGTCGTGTCGTTGTCGTGAGTGACAGTCAACATTCTTGACAACCTTTTTAAGCTATTCAATAAGGCTGATTTTTGCCTTAAATGTTTTTCTCTTGTTGTATACATAATAAAAATTATTCTTGAGTGTTTTCAGTCTTCTTTGATAAATTTATTATGTCGGCATGGTCGGTTTCACACCATAAAAAGAATCTTTTTCATTGGGAATCATGTGAAGATGTTTCGTATGCTACGCAACAAAAATGGATTATGATACTTTTTTGTCACTGATTGCAACCAAATGTATTGAGAAAGTGGTAACACAACAAAGTGATATAGCTACTGGGTGACCAAGTTATCTTAGCGGCTAAATGGACTTGCTACAGTGTGACATGGACAGAATTGATTGGCAACCAAACTGAATGCCACTAAGTGTTACAGATTCATGGGTGATCTTGACCTGCTTTCTCAAGGACACAGAAGGAATGCATATCAGGAAATGATTTTATAGTGATGGGCATGATATAAAAAATGATATGGAACTACAAAACTTGCACTAAATATGCATTGGGCCAATGGGCAAATTTTCTAATATGTTTTGTGACTGTAACCTACAGTTCAAGGCCATTAAGCACTTAAGAAAGGACATTAAATTCAATATGAAGATAAAGAACAAGGGGAAGGATACCAAACATACCACAAATGTGTGTTCATGTGGAAGTTTGATGTTGCATCATATAGATGACTGAATAATTTCTAGAGTCATGGAGGGAATGCATTTCAGGAAATGAATTTATGCCTTTTGTTTTAACATTTTGCAAGGAAGATAAATTTCATTGTGCTTAGATTATCAGTGCTTGAAGAAACCTATTTCATAGTTAAACTGGTAGTATGTACAGTATGATAAAGGTCCTTGTACACAGATTTGAAAACTTCTGTTGTTCATAGACATACTTTGCAGTTCCATCTATATTATCAGGTCTGAGAAATTAGCTAATAATTATTCAGTCTGCAGCTGGATTATTCTTGTTTTTCGCCTGAAAGATGAAATGTTTTTTTGTTTTAGGCGGAGCAAGATATGGCCGAGATCCTCGAGAAGAAGAAGAAGAGGACATTCCGCAAGTATACATACAGAGGAGTGGACCTGGACCAGCTCCTTGACATGACCAGGTGAGCTCTTGACTAAACTGAGTGAAGGCTATGTCTGAACAAGACACACTTCAATGTCCACATGTCGCTAGTTACAAGCATAAATTAATTATAATGTTTGGTCTGATTTATGTTGGACTGTCCTTTTTAAGGGTCTGCCCCACAGGGAAACCCTATCTATTTTTGGGTTGCCTGTCCATCTGGATGTACACATTCTCTTAACCGTGATATCTACAGAATGCCTCCATGTATTTTGCTCAAATTTGGCTACAGTGGTACCCCTCTAATGAGAGACCACATATCTTTTTAAGACCGCTCTCTCAGAACACTGCGCTATCTTTTCCATGTTGTTGTACCTCCAATGAAAGACCACCTGTTTTGAGAGACCACATTTTGACCTGCCGTAGGGGTGGTCTCTCAAAAGAGGTACCACTGTATATGTTTACCTCATCTGGCAAGATAGATTTTGGTGTCACCATAACCTAATTTGAGCAAATGGCAGCTTAATTACATGCTCGTTACCACAATATCTCCAGAATACTCTCATGTATTTTGCTCAAATTTGGCAGTATGCTTATGTAGCATGCCAAGATGAACTGATTAGATTTTGGTGTCACCATGGCCTAATTTTAACAAATGTCAGCCTAATTATATGTTCGTTTGGGCTCATTACTGCGATATCTCCAGAACGCTTCCATGTATCTTGTTCAAATTTTATTGTATGGTTACCTTATATGCCAGGATGATCTGATTAGATTGTGGTGTCATCATGACCTAATATGAGCAAATGGCAGCTCAATTATATGTTTGTTAGGCTTGTTACCAAGATATCTCCAGAATGCCTCCATTTTTATGCTCTAATTAAAGTTTGATAGGAATAATTCAGGATCCGTCCCATGGGGGACCTTTTATGTTTGCGGGTTGTCCGTCCGTCCCAACGTGCACATTATCGTTACCGCAATATCAACAGAATGCCTCCATGTATTTTGCTCAAATTTGGCAATATGCTTACCTTACCTGGCAAGATGAACTGATTAGATTTTGGTGTCACCATGACCTAATTTGAGCGAATGGCCGACCCTTCAGTCAATGCTTTGCATTGGAGGTATGTCTAGTTTTCCAGTCATGTGGTGTAATTCATGTGTCAGCAAAGAAGTAACTCTGTGTGTGTGCATACATGCGTGCTTGCTTGTACATGCACACTTTTGCTTCTTGTTTTCAAGTGAATAAACAGTGAAATCTCATTATAACGACACTCAGATAGCCTACAAATTCAATATAATGACACAAATTTTCATGAGAAAAGGTTTATATTTGTTATTTGATTCATTTATGTCGTATATTCAGTTATCTGACACATTTCATAGGGAACAGATGTGTCGTTATAACAAGTTTTCACTGTATATTCTTCGCATGTCTGCTCCGTAGACTTCTAGTTCACTACTTCATACATGCACAAGTACCTGTGGGAATTGGTTGTAAGTATGTGAAGTTCAGTTATGTGTGTAATACACCAATAATTGTAAAATGTGCTGCCGTTGATGTCTACTTTTAAAGAGTGAAACGATTTGAATGCATTGGGAATAAATGGCATGCAGTTGTATGGAAAAAGAATGACAAACGTGATGGAAAATCGGAATCGATTGATTGTAAAGTTAGATCTGTGAGATGAAGTGAAGCCATATGCTTTTGTGCTCCAAGAACGTACTCATTTGATTGGAAGCATGCACCAAGAGGTGATGCCTGGCCTTGTTGAACTTCAGAGGACTGTAGCCCCAATAGGACTAATAATGGGTCAGTGTTCATGAAAGTTCTGGATGAGTTTTAAATAATCATTAGCAACACAGATCACTTATCTGGATTTCTGGCTGGTCCTATCATGTAAATTAAGCATTCAGCGTTTCTGCCAATGATCCAACATGGTTGCTGTAAGTGGAATTAGGGACCATATCATTATTATAAATGTGATCATGAATAATAAAAAAAATATCTTTCATGTGCAGGATCCCTGTACAGGAGCATAGGAGGCAATGGAATGTTGCACACTCTGTAAATTTGCTGTTCTCTTTTAATTGGAAGCATGCACCAAGATGTGATGCTTCATGTTACATGTTCATGTACTTGTTTCCTTTCATCTTGACTGAATCTGATATCATTTTTCTGGGTTGCCCAATATAAAGTAGAATAACTTGTCACATTTACTTTTTTGTGAGAAACACAGATTATTGCATGTCAGTAAAAAGCATATTGATCCTGTCTGTTTTACAAGTGACTCAACATTACTCTGTGCAGCTGCATGAACAGTGATAGCGTTCCAGCTCAAAGTAAGCACAATGTATTTTCTGTTTTGTTCTACACAGTGAGCAGTTGATGGAGCTGTTTCATTGCCGTGCTCGCCGCAGGTTCTCCCGTGGCCTGAAGAGGAAGCCCATGGCACTAATTAAACGCCTGAGAAAGGCCAAGAAGGAGGCTCCGCCCATGGAAAAGCCTGAGGTAAAGGCATTTTAAACAGAAAGACAAATGGATTCCTGAAAACCCTGAAATCTTCGAGTTGCAGACAAACTTGCTTGTTCTCTGGCATGTCTTTTGGTTAAAACTTTTGAAGTCAAATGATATTTTAAATTAGACATTTTTATTTTCATAAAACAGATAGTACAGACTGTAGTAAGAATATTTCTGTTTTGATGCAGAGAGTATATTTTGCAGTTTCTGAAAATGTGTTTACTGAAGGTGCCGTTCTGAAAGAGGATGGCAGAAACTCAAACAGCTGTTTAGGGTTTTGTGAAAATCTTTTAGGGATTGCAGATGAAAGTCACTTTAACTTATTCAAGGACATTCTGAATTTCATTTTACAGGTTGTGAAGACCCATCTGCGGAACATGATTGTGGTGCCAGAAATGATTGGCAGCATTGTGGGTGTATACAATGGCAAGACCTTCAACCAAATTGAAATCAAGGTAAGTCAACCTCTCATCCCCACCCCACCCCACCGTTACAGTGTAATGGAGGTGAGCGGGTAAACTTTCGGTACAATACATGTATTTGTAAAAAATAATTATGCTTCTCAGATGCAGAGGTGAAGGGACTGATGGTGTGCCAGCTAATTAGTTTTGCCAAAAATTGCTCTTTTGAGACAAAGACCAGTAGGCAAGAGCACAATTCTATAAACGATGATAACCATTTCATAGAGGTCATTGAGCAGTGTTTCGGCCAGTAGTTGAAATATGTCAGATGTGAAGTAATGTTGAGTAACTGTGGGTCAAAGTTTTCAAATTATCCCTCACATTATTCTTCATTTGAACCCAACACTTAAACTATGAAACTGGTTTCTTTTTTCAAATTCTCCCTCGCATTATTCCTCATTTATACTCAATGCTTAAACTATGAAACTGGTTTCTTTTCTAAAATATGAAGTCCAGTAGGCTCCCATCATAGCCTCAGGTACAGCCAAAAGAGAGTGTTTCCTCTGGAAAAAAATTGGGTATGGAAACACCAAAGGCATGTCCTGGGCAGGGGATCTGCAGCCCTGCTATTAAATTTGTGTGTAGATGCCCTACAGTTGATTCTACAGCACCTCTGGAAGCTGGTGACAGCAATTTAGTAGCCATTTTAGTGAAGGGAACTGTACCTTAAAAAATTTAGGGGTATGGAATTTTATCTTTTGGCAGAAACCCTGAAAGTGCTCCATAACCTGCAATAATAGATATATAAAGCAATGGTTAATGATAGTTGAAAGTGTAATTTGCCATATTCTTATGGCTCATCTATTTTGTGTAGGTCCTGACATGTTTTGTATCAAGTTCTAACAAAGACTTTACAATTTATGTGAAGTTTAAAAAAACTTTTCAGTGATTCTTGTCATTTTTGGGGGGGAAAATTACATTCATTTTGTTTGTTTGTGTTTTCTATTTGCAGCCAGAGATGATTGGTCACTATTTGGGAGAGTTCAGTATCACCTACAAGCCTGTAAAGCATGGCAGACCTGGTATTGGTGCCACTCACTCCTCCCGCTTTATCCCATTGAAGTAAATTGTAAATTACTGAATAAAAAAAAGACTCACTGTACAAATGGAGGTCTGTTTTATTTTTTCCTTGCGACCAGATGTTCAGGGATGTGACATTTCTTCCTTTCGGAAGAATTCCTCTCTTTATAATTTAGTGGTGCATCTAGCAACTTCAGTTTTAGTTCTGCTCACCAAAGGTCGCATATTTTGTGCAGTAGTTTGACAGACCATTCCGCAGTAAATGTTTTGCATGTGAACATGATGGCGCAGTTTTTAGCTCTGCTCACCAAAGGTCAGAGGGCTTATGTGATAGCTCATGTCTGTACGTCCACTGTCCCAAGAGTATACTTGTGGGGTGATCTCCAGAAGTAAGTGGTGTTTAAAATGCTTCATGGTCATTTTCAGCTCAATTGTGAAGTTTTAAAAAAGTCACGCCACACCCAAATGGATAATTTGTCCATACATACAAAAAATATGGATGGTGAGAAGAAGTGGGGAAATGTGTCCATTAGGATGGGGTGATCCCAGCTACACTTGTGGGGATCACCCTATGAGTCCATCATGTACTCCCCAATCACGCCACAAGTGCACTGTTGGAAGAGTAGACGGATAGTCAACACTGGACAGCATCAGTGCCATCTGAGGAGCACTTCATGTTGCAAAGAGGCGGTCATTTTGTTTTTCAACTTTGAAGTATGGAAATGCTCAAAATCAAACCAAAAAAACCCCAGTCACATCCATCGCCCGACAAGTACCTATGAGGGAGTACGTTTGTTCATAAACTTTTTGCCTGGTTGCGTGATACACTCCACAGTTTTTAAGATAGCCCCATATAACTTTCAGGCCTTCTCAAGTGTATAAAAATCTAAGTCCAGTTCGATATTGGTGGCGCTACTTGCAGTATTATTTAATATATGGGTCAAAATGTGAAAATCTTGTGACTACTCTAGCATTCGTATTCATTTGACCGATCTTCATGAAATTTAGTTGGATTGTGGAGGAGGTCCAAGTCTCGGTTGCATATGATACTAGTGATGCCACCTATAATTTGACAAATTATTAGCCAAAATGTGTTTAAAGACATCAAATTCTATATCTTGAAAAGTAACTGGATTAAACTTGCCAAATTAATAGGGTATATAGACCATGTACAATGCTAGCATTTTTAGCACCGCTGACTTTCTCATGGGTGTAAAACTTCAGTCTTCAGACAGAATGCTTGGGAGCTTTTAACATGCCATTGTTTTCTATTGGAAGAGTTTCAATTTTGGCCGTTTTCAGTCTTGGCAGGGCAGGACCTCTAACATCCATGCTTTCTAGTCTGGCTAAGCTTTTAGGAGGATGAGTTGTTCGTCCAGTCACAGTTCACTTTCTTTTCGAGAACCATCGGCCAGATTCACTTCAAACTTTATGGGGATATACCTTTGGTGGGTCTCCACCAAGTTTGCTCAAATGGTCACAGTCCAGTGATTGGGGGGGGTCTTTTTTTTTCGGCAAGTCTTAAAAAATCGTCTTCAAAACTGCTCACTCAATTGCATTGATATCACACAGGAACACTCCTAGTTCTTACTCTGTGCATGCTGCAATTCTATTTTGGTTTTCTTTCTGTTTTTTTTTCTTTTTCTTTTTTAATGATTTTTTGTGTGTTTTTGCTATGTTCGACTTCTCCAGAACCGTCACTCGGATTAAGCTGAAACTTTGTGGATATGTTCCTTGTGAAAGGGTCAAACAAAGTTGGTCCATACATGGCACTGCTGTGGATTCCTGATTTTTAATGATTTTTTCAAATCGGGTACTTACTGGTAAATGCACCTTTCCTGTTGATTACTATGTAAGTCAATTGGCATTCTAATGCTCATTCACATTTTCAACATCTCCGAAGAAACCATCAACCAATTTGGCTTCAAACTTTGTGGGGATGTTCCTTTGATGGGTCTCGACCAGATTTGTGCAAATGGTTGGCTCAGTTGATTCTTGCTTTTGATATGAATTTCTTCGGGGGTTTGGGTGTGGGGGGGAGAGGGGCAGATCTTCAAAAATCGCAAGTTTGTTTGTACATGTCAGCTGAGCACAGGACTCGCAGTCCTCTTGTGTACAGGGAGTCCATTCCATAGTGTGGTTCGAAAAGTTAAGCCCATTTGTGACTGCTATGTGTATGTTTACTTGGAGTCCGGTTGGGTCCCCTATATTTTTGGGTATGTTTTTGAATGAACAAATAACCTGTGTGCGAGCATCCAAGAGCAAAGGCTTAATTGGGCTGATGATAAATGAACATGTAAGTCGCACTGCTGTGGTCCTTCCTGAAGTGCATCATGAGAGTTAATATTTGTACAAAGGATTTCATTGGAAACGCCCATAAATATAAACTTAATTAGTTCCAGAAACCAAAGCAGTAGTGTGTTACAAAAATGTTGGAAAGTTAGATATGGCTTTATCTTGATGTACTTGAGGTCTTTAACACTTTACCACTTCTTAAAAATCCATTTTATACAAATGTGGAAAAGTTGGTAGGAACCATTCTGTGTGTTCACTGAGGCATGTCATTTTGGATATAGACGGGAGATGAACCTTTGTAAACCTGAGTTGCCAGAATCTGATGCCAATGGAGGAGAGTAGAAATCCTGCCCTTTCAGGTAGTGAAGAGTATGATTTGTAATCGAGCACAAATTGTGATCCATGTTCCTGCAACTCAAACTTTTCCATGTTTTGTTTGTCACATCAGTGCCACATGAGTGAGCAGTATCATAAGAGGACTGTGACAGTCATGTGCTCAGCCGACCTTGCCATGCAGATACTGAAGTGGTCCTGTGACCTTCAAAATAACATAAAGGCTCGCATAACTGAAACTATCATCACTTTGCAATACTGCTGACTTACAGCATTAGAGTCACGTGAGATGAAAAGTGACGGGATCCACCAGTACCAAGATAATATCCTGTGTGTTTGCTTTACCTTTCAAGGTCACTCGAGGTCAAAATTTATAACACCACCAGAAACCCTGAAGATAATTTCTTAGTGCTTTATAGTAAACATGGGCCAAGATCGACCATTGCCGAGATCCAAGCCAAGATGTCAGTTTGGCCTTTTAAGGTTAAGATCGATAACACCCGAAGAAACCATGTAGGTGCCTTCCTATTAAAGGAAGGCACTCCTTGCGTTGTATTATACATCAATGGAAAGGATTTTTCATCAGGATTTCATATCTGATGTTTATTTTATTAATTTTCACAAATTTCCGATGTTCATTGCCAAATATTAAAACCCCCACATTACCAGCAGTTCACCATTACGCGAAGCCAGTCGAGATGTCGGACCAATTAGAAGCGACTATACAACTGGCCAATCATAGCCATCGGTTGATAAGGAAGCCAAGCGCACCATGATCATTGTTCAACACAAAGCCACTTCAAATTATGAAAATGTTTCCGAGGTCGTTATCGACGTAAAGAATATGCATATGTTATGTGTTTCAATCAAATCAATTATTATTTATCAATGTATTTACTCCGTTCATGATAATCGGTCGTAAATCGTGACCGTGTAACGTGAGCGATAATATGAGCTCCGGGAGTTATCAAACGATCGGAATTCGTCACGCAGCTTGAAGTGCGCTGAACACAACTTCGTGCTTTTGTATGCTGCCAATATTTCTTCTGGGATTTTCATAATAGCATTCCATTTATCTGCTAATGATGTGTCTTTTGGCCAAGAATGAAAATATCTTTCTGAATATTCGGTGGCTGTGCCACTGCACGAAACACACCTTGGCATTTTCGTCTGTTCGCAGTCAATGAAAAACTTGGAACTCTCTACCGCACGGAGGTGTACAAGGCTGCAGAATACCGCTGTTTCCAAATTTGGCTATAAATATGTCCAAGATCGCGCGAGGAAAGACGTGACATATCGTGACTCGTAAACGTTGCTTTTTTCTCGCTAAAACGAGTTATTAAAAACAGTTTTAAACAACTGCTGCATATACATTGACATATATTATTAGTTTTCGTTACATTTCCGACCACTTCAATTTGAAACTAGGAGTTTATTCTCATCAAGTAAAAAAAACTAGGTGCAGAAGTAGGACTCCCGTGATCCGCGAAATCGCCTTTGATCTTCCATAGGTTTGCCGCTTCCGGTAATTTGACAGGTAAAGCTGATTTCAGCAACATTAAAATGCAGATTTTAGAAATATGGAATAAAATATGACTAAACCATTTTACATGTGGTAAGTGCCTGACATGAAGTTCCCAAAACACTTAAAATACAACGTAATGAGTGCCCTCCTTTAAAGCATGGGCTTAGGATCAGGGTTCTGCATTATCACCACCCAGTTAACAACTTCATGTCACTCTCCCATAAGGTACATTTCCACCAAGTTTCAGCACCACCTGAGTTGTGCTGTGGAGAAGTCAAAAAAAAAAAAAAATTACAAAATTTTGTTTTAAAAGAATGCATTGCCATCTCTTGAATAAATTAAAATCAAGGGGTACCCCCATTATGGAATTGTGTTTGAACACCTGTCAAAGGTTTAGCTATGGACTGCTTGTCACCTCCAAGTTTCACTCTGTTTCCTATGTCCAAGATAGCAAGCAAGCAGTTGCATTGATCCTTCTGACAAGGCATGGACATATGGCTATGCACTGTACCATGGTTATCCCCTAGTTAATTCGGTGCATATGGCCCCTTGTAGGCGGGAGACACCTTTGCATAATCATACCAGCACAGTTTCCTTTTTGAGATCACTTTTATTTGGGTCTGGTTGAATTTTATGCTATTATGAGTGGTACCTGCTCTAAACACCACCTCTAATGACGGACCAAATTAGTTTCTGAGACTGCCATTTCAAGACCTTCAATCCTTATTTCTTGATTGATTTACCAACAATTGACCACTTTCCCTATTTGCCCACTTTTGTCTGACACGAGGAGCCATCTCAAAAAGCAGTGATCCCTATAATACCCCTTTTTGAAGGCCTCTGCAGACCCGCCTGCTGGGTTGTCTTGTAAGGGACAGCTGCAAAACTCCGAGAAGTGATACATGTACTGTGAACTTCAGAGAATCCACTGATTTTGGATTTTATCAAACTGTGTGGCATGCATTTGTTTATATGCAACATATTCAGGTGTTTGGGTAAATTTTCCGAGGTTGTAATTGTTGAGCATTTTGTATTTCTATTACACCGAATGATACCATATACACAACATGTATGTACCACTTAGTGTCCACAGGGGCCAACCCAAGATTAAAGCACACTGTTGACTGCCACTTGATCAAATATCATGAAGCTCTGGCTACAGGGTCCTAGTAAAGTGGGGTAGACCAGTTCCTGCTGCCACCTTGCATTCAAAATTAAAACTATAGCATGTGCGTTTTGCAGATAGATTTTTTTTTTTTTTTTTTGCTTCTTTTCCTTTCCAATTTGGCCCAGACACAACAGTTTCATTGCGGTGCTGCCACCTAGCTTGAATAAAAGGGTTGTTATTCAGACCAGGGCACCAGCAACCAGGGAGAAGCTGGTTATTAACCAAAGAATCGATGTCTGAGGGTCTTCATAGAAAATGATGCACCTGCAGTGCCTACATGAGCAGCACTACTCAGCAAATGCCATACATTGGAAAAAATACTTCAATGACAATCGTTGAGGTGTAGATAAATATAATATTTATTTATTGGATCCATCATGATCCTCTTTTTTTTAAACCCATAAAGCAAACTGGCAGCTCTCATGTTGCACAGAAGATAATTAACAGTTTGATTCTGATAATATACAGTGTACCTTAAATTACTTAATTACCACACTGTTTATTAGAAAAATATTTCTTCATAATAGTAGGGTGAAAAAAGTTTTTTAAGTGCACACCTGGTGGCCTGAAGTGTGCCTGGTTCAAGATGTACTGGAGTCCTGGGGAGGTTACGCTAGTATTTAAAAATTGGTGTCCAGTTGATGAGATTGTATACATCGATGAATTGTATGGCACACTCACACACACACCAGCCTTTGATAACAAAGATTTAATTAACTTTCTCAGCTGTTTGAGTGCCAGTCACTTCTAAAGCCGTGCCGACTCTTTGTGCCTTTTGTGGTCCCCCTTGCCACAGTGACAGTTAATCATTTAATTTTTCGTGCTCGGTACATCTCTTCAATTGCACATACTTATTCTGCAGTAATTTGTTTGAAATGACTGTTGCCAGATGTTATTGATTTCCACAGCGTCAAATCTTATTTTGCTTATTTTACAAGTCACTTACAATAAGCGGTTAGTTTTATCAAAGGGAAAACTGAAATTTTTGGAAAAAATGTTTTGAGATGTAAATGGATTCCGGCTGCCACAAGACATTGCCTACGGTACCAAATGTCCTTCCGTATGTCTGCAATCATAACAGAAACCTTCAGAAGAACTATCTGAGTTCTAGTCCTAATCCTATGAAAAATGTCAAAGTATAGACACTTTAACAACATCAAAAGAGCCAGATTTGCCACTTTTAATGTGCCAACATGCATGCTTTCATCAACTGCATGTGCTTGAGACTTAGACAGAAGTCTTGGAGGAAGTCATGGTTTGGGTGATCTCCATGCTCCTATTGATCCACATGACTAATCTTCAGTGTTAGGTATTCCAATATGTCATATGAGCATCTGACTACATTACCACCAGCCAATGGAAACAATTGTCTGAATTACATTTCTAACCTTTGAGACAGAGATGTTTGTCATCAATTCATCGCATTGCAGTCACATTTAGCCAATGAGAAAGCATTTTACTGATGTATGCGAAGCTTTGAATTTTCCAATGTTAGTGTTGACCGGAACTGATCCAGTCCTACAGGGGCCAGGCATGAGTGTAATTTTACAACTGATTTTACTTTGTTTTGCCAATTTTCAACGGTGAAAGTGCTAAAATCATGCAAGGTACATTTGCCCTCTGTTCGATTAAATTTGATATTTTGACAACAATCCACATGATAAACATTCTGTGGGTGCAATAAAAGGTGATGTAACAGTCAGTCATGTACAGAGAGAACACCCCAAAGTCTGCAAGTTTTTTAAGGTGAAGGGGCACAATCGCTGCTACCTTGACAGGTCCAAGGGTCAACCATGGCCTTAGTTTAGGACTAGAAGTCCCTGCCACTTTGTGTTTCACTGGGAATGCAAAGAATACGGCAGCATTAGGCACTCACATTCCCAGTTTCTTTGATTGTCGGTTGGAGAATGACAAACTTTTTTGGGAGTGCACTGATTTAAGCATGTGTGCTGATTAGGTAATTTATGGTAACCATTATAATTATTAACATGAGCCTTTGGTCACCTTAATCAGAAAGTATCTGCATGTACACGCACATATTGGTGGCTTCCAGTCTGGTTACTTCAGGTACTCAGTCTGGCAACACTCGTGTCTTCAATCACAGGAAGCAAGTGTGTATAGAGAATGTCGGGTGGTGATTAGAAAGATTGCAGTTTTTCTGTCTGCATGCAATAGTGTTTTATGATGCAGTAGATTACCTGAATTGTGGAGGTAACTCCATGTTTGAAGGGATACCTATTCAATGTTAAGAAGACTTCCCTCATTTTCACTCCGAAGTTTCCACAGGAAAGAAATGGCGTCACTAGAGTTTTAAGTTCCAGTTGTTGATAGTCCTGGCTGAAAATGCCATGGTGAATGGACAATATAAAGACATGAAATTTGCATTAATTTCGGCATTAGTGATTGTATTTGTGTCTTGTAAGTAATGTTCTGCAAAGGTCGTAGATAACTGCCAGCACTCCCAAAATGTAGACCACCACGATGTACTTCAATGCTTGCCACAAGTATTTCAGGCTCCCACCTTGTGTGTTTGAGCCATGACCTGTGCTAGAACCAGAGGGCTGTACAGCACAGTATCATAGGCCTTCAGGATGGTCTGCTTAATCCTCAAAGATCTTATATTATGATAGGCTGTTCATTGTGGGATCTGTCCAGGGGAAGGAAGAGGGTAGACCTCTGTCCCAGGAAACCTACTGCACATGAGAGATACCAGCAAAGAGCTCTCACCAGGCACAGAGTTCATTCCTCAGGGAGAAGAGCCATGGAAAGCTCCACAAGGCCATAAATGGGTGTTGAAGCACTTAGCTCTTTGCTTAGAAGCCCAAGTGAGGTCTCAGGATCACCTAGAGTGGTCAGAGGACAAGTGGATTTGGTCATAGGCTACAGTGTGAATCTCGCTTCTACTTCCAGAAGCGAGCATTAGGAAGAAATGTTTTCCATATTTAGAGCTTGAGATCCACCCTGATGGGGTCCTCTAGGGACTTGAACAGCCATTTTTTGGGCATGGTCAAAACCAGCATCAGATCCCACCAACGTGGGACCTGCCTGTCTGCTGGTCTGTCCATGTAGAAAGAGGCCATGGGTGCCCATAGGTAAGGATCTCTGCCTATGCCAATATGGAGGACATTCACTCAGGTAGAGGAGATGGCAGGCCTAAAGCTGTCAACAGTTATTGAGCTCTTGCCTAGTGCCTCCTGCTGGTAAAGCAGGAAGTATGCAGTATCCACTATTGACAGGGACCATGGGCAGATCTTCCACACTATACACCAATTGGAAAATAACATCCAACAAGCTCAGTACCCCTCTAAAAAAGAGGGTCAAAGCCCTCGTCTGGCAATCCTACTGACAACCAATTTTGAGAAACCTCAGTTGTGGACACACCTGCTTGTCCCTGCCTGCACCGAAAGGTTTAGCTATGTTGGTGAAGGCTCAACACTTAGTTCCAGCAGGTCCTGACACCACTGACTTCTCAGCTACCATGGGTGACTAAGATGAGGTCGCAGTCGTGAGATCAGACCTTGCGCAGGACTCTCTGTAAAATCTGCAGAGGAGGAAACCAATAAGCCTACATGTTGATCCAGTCTATAGAGCATCTACTGCCAGAGCAATAAGATCCAGGAAAGGTGACACAAACAAAGTTTTTGGTTCAGACTTGTTGCAAACAAATCTATGTCATGTACCCCACATGGTGCAAACTAACCATGAATGAAGCAACCACTGTGTCCCTACTAGCTGAAACTTTCAAGAGAGTTCATTGGCCAGGACATTCTGAAGTTCGCCTGGGACATGTCTCACATGTGCCCAAACACCATTTGCAAAGTACGGTAGTGTGATGCACTCCACTAGGATTGTCGGACATCTGCTGGACCATGTCCCCACTTGCTGGTTGAGGTAGGCGATTGCTGTCTTGTTACACATAATGGGTATGTGTTTGTGCTCCACAAGAGGGCAGAAGTGGACGAGGCGGATGTGGTGGGACCTGTCCTGCACAGACCACTGGCTCAATGCAGTCTGGTCTGTCCATGTGCTCTCCACCCACAATGCAAACAGTCCATGTCTAGCAAAACCTGTGCCTGAAACAGCATCGGAGGCTACTCTATCATAATATTTTCTTGTTTGGTCCACCGAAGAAGGTGATCCTGAGGGAGCACCAGCACCTGCACTTGGTTGCCCTGTCCTTGAACCCTTTAAGGGTCAGGTTATTTTTTGTACCAGTGAAAATAAAAGTAACAATTTTCATTGAACACAGTGCAGTGGGAACAGCTTTCTTTGAAGCACACCAAAAGTATACATCATTGTGATGACTGGAATGCCAAGTTTCATTTTGTGCAATAAATTGCTAATAGTCACGTGACTGGTTACCATGGCAACCAGTTTAATCACTCATAAATGGCAAAAAATTATTAAAAATCTGCTGAATTAGAGAACAAAATATCTCCTAATTTTATGTGAAGCCCCCTTTTCTCCAAATTTGCATAGTATTTGGATAACTGGAGATAAAAACCTTTAGTTATTTCAAAAATAAAACATAGATCACATGACTTGTTTCCATAGCAATGGTTTAAATACTGCTTGTACTTGGCTAAAAATTGGGAACCCCCCCCCGCATTTTTCATAAATCTGCAGAATCGGTAGGACGCATCTACTTAGCATAATAGTCACCATAAGTATTCGTAGATTATGTTCCAGGTTAAATATTCTGAAAGAAAATGCCAGAAATAAAACAACACTGCTCTATCTTTATAAACAAATTGTGTTTCTCCCCATTTGAATATGTTGCCATGGAAACAAGGTGTGATTGGATTCACAATCATATATACGAGGCTTTATACTGATGTAGTTTGCAAATGTGGATGGCATGCATGCATACGGTATACATGCAAAAAGTCATTTGTTACAATGCAAAAGGCAAAGTAGGCCTTTGGTATTGGTTGCCTATCACAATCTCTGAGACAGACAACAATGTTTATCATGTATCTGTCTGCAACCTTGCTGCTTTCCTCCTCCCCCCCCCACCCCACCTCCGTGTAAATTCAGTGCAGAGAAACAGTTTAGGTTTGAATGTATGGTTCCATTACTGTGCCAAGGCAAAAGGTCATATTCATACAGTTTATTGATAAACACAGGTTTGACAGGGAAACAGACTTGGGGATCCTTGGAAAGCACAGGCATTGACTCAATGATTGAGTAACTGATCGGCTGCAATGAGTTGACTGACAATCTATTGGACCCATGGTGGAACCACATGGACCATGCATGGTCCGTTGATATGCTTGACCTCTGTGGGCTCCAGCCTCATTATAGATAAAATACTTACATCCTCACACACAACATCGACTTCACTGCCCCTATCCTCTACATAATCCCACCCTGCCCACTCCTGGAAAAGATTAATAGGGGCACTTGTATATAATTGACGGACATCTGCAGCTGAACTGGTGCTGGAGGCTGCCCTCTTTGTGACGTCACTCACCTGAAGGGAATCACCGGGAATCCCCTGAATGACAATCGGAGACGCTAGAGGGGGCAGTATACATAAATAGATTGATGTGTTTCTTGGGGGGGAAACACAACAGCTGTCTATGTCAAGTTTGGTGATGATTTATGAGTTGTTTACATGAGTAAGGCTAAGCTAGTGTTAGCCCAGCATAGAATCACGTGATTACCGGTCGTTAACGACCAGTCTAACCATTTAAGGGTTAAACACCTGCTGTTCAAGGTGAATGGCAGTGGTTGATAGCATAGCCAACCCAATGGGACCTGAGTGTCCATGGCTGTGCGGGAGCCTATCAAGGCTTGCCACTGCCCAACTGTTTGGGACTGCTAAGAAAGGCAGACAAGATGCTGTAGTTCTTTTGTGTTCTGATGGGCAACAGACAAAGGCAATCAGATCAATCTGGATGCTGAAGACAGAGATCTGTTCCAGCTTTAAGTTTGACTCTGTCAAGTTAATACAGTCAGACAGCACCTTGGCCGACTGTTGCTCAGTGGCTGATCATGTCACACAATATACAGCATCTTCCCTCCCAACAAGGTGTTTGAAAGGACGGGCCCCATGCACACTCACTTGTTGATCAGGTCAGCAAGCTTCTCTCCCAGGGGTAGGCATTGCTACACAATAAGTGCAAGTCATCTCTAATGTGCAAGTCATCTGAATCTGGTGATCGATCACATGTGACACAAAGTCACCAGCAGTGATGCCTGATCCAGCCAGTCTCAAACTCAATCTGTGATCTGGGTGGAGCAAACACTGAAGATCATCCAAGAGGGCTTTCGTGGCCTACAATGAGATTTTAGAGTATGATGTTTTGAGGACCAAGCATCTTGCATCCTCCTCAAGCCTCCTAAAGGCCTCCCAAGACATGGAAACAGACTTCTGAACCTTTGTGGAAAACTCTTGCTAATCCAAACCCACTGGAAGTGGATGGGCTGACTAAATCTGCTCTGGCATGCTGTGACATTTCCCATGGGCATCCTGGCAGGGAAGAACTCTCCCCTGCTTCAGACAGCCAGCAGCCGGTGGTTCCACAGTGACCCGGGTGCTATGTACCTTGGCCATCAGCTGGTTATAAATCTCAGCTACAAAGGATAGGAAAGGGATTGGGAACCTGTGCTGAGCATCCTCCAAGGACAGCTGTGGCAACATAAAGGTGCTGCCTCTCTCTGCTCCTCCAGCTACAGGACCACTATGTGGTCTCCCACAAGTGCCCTGATCAAGGCCTTAACACACTCAAAAAAGCCTGGTGACATGGTGGTCTGCTTTGATTGGACAGCTTGGGCCTGCTCCCAGACTCTGAGTCCGAGGACAGCACATCCTTCTTCTCAGTGTTGAGGTCTGGGGACTCCCCAACAACTTTTGAGTCAGGGACAGCCATCATTTGTAGTGCCTTATTTAAAAAAAGGCTTTCATCAGGCTCTGGGGCATGGGCCACTTGGGACAGAACAGGGTCAGTCACCATGCCTTGCAGTCTGAGTAGGCCAGCTTCTGGAAAATCTCAGCCACCTCTTCCATAGCCTGTGTCTGGCTGACTAGGCAGGACCTCTGACAGATATCCTGTGGGTACCTGAAGGATTGCTGACACAGAGGGAGGGTGACCCAGTGGTACATCTTGGAGTTTCAAAAACTCCGGGACCTGGGTGCTTAGTGAGAGCTGGCTTAGGGCAGTAGCAGCTAACTGCTCATCTGACCCTGCCTTCTCACGTAGAGTAGGGGTGCCAAAAGGCTCAGGGTGAGACTGGGTCTGCTCTCACAAGCACTGCTCCTCCTCTCCCTCCTGAACTGCTTGTCTCTCCAAGGAGGGATGCAGCATTCTAGGCTGGATGGAGGGGTGCAGTAGGAAAAGCAATGTCTCCATCCAAACCAGGGCTGGCTGGGGGGGGGGGGGAGTATTGTTACTGACACCCGTGGCTGAGAGACCAGCAATGGCAGCTGTGATGGGGGAGAGGTGGGTTGGCTGCTGTTACCTGGGAGTTGAAGACACCCCAGGGGCAGGCAGCTGGGCCCATGGTGCTGTGTAAGACATTTTCAGGCCTGTGCATCAATGGCTTGACCTCAATCCCTGTGGAGGCTCATAGGCATCCACTGGGGCGTCCCAGGGGTGGGCTTAGCCTCAATGCACACAGGCTTAGAGGGCCAAGGCACTTGAAGCTTTAGCACGTGAATATATTTGAATGGGGAGGGGGGCAAGATTTTGGCCTAGAAGACAGCTGCTGAATGAGGTCATCTGCAACTGCTGGCTTTGCTCCATGGCCGTCAGAAATCCAGACAGTCCTGGGGCACTGGTGGGGAATACAGAGGTTGTTGTGTTTACTGGGGGGATTGGACTTTCAGATCCATTGCCCCCACCTCTTCTTCCCATTGCTCTGAGGTGTTGAGTCCTCTAATGCAGGGACTCTGTACACCTCCCATGGATGTTTTGGCCTCTCCACTGGCAATGCTGGGGAAGACTGACAGAGTCAGCCTTCCATGCCTTGTGCTTGGTGACCCACCTATGCTTGAGCCTAAGAAGCTTCTTCTGGGACTGTTCATAGAGCAGTCACCTGTCTGCCTCCCCTCCCCCCCCCCCCCCCGCCCCAATCTGGCACAATGGAGATGCAAGCATCTGGCAGGAACACTCACATCCAGTCGGTTGGAAGGGACAACCATAGGAATGCTGATGGTTATCCCAGGCTCCCTTACAGTGGCCCAGTGGGGCCAACTTCTGTCCTCAACCTGAAAGGGAGGCAGAAGCAGATGAAGCCACATAGATGGGTTGCCAACAAGCGGTGATTGCCTGTGAGGAGCTGTCCACCCTTTCTCTCTATGATTCAACCCAGATACAATCTTGGAACCGAATTTTCAAGTTTGAGATCAGTTCTACTACTTCTATTCAGTGGTATCTGCAAATGATCTCTATCTCTGGAGAGGCTGTGACCACTCATAAATAGTATTTCCATGGTTGAAGAAATGAAAATAAAAATAACAAAGTTAAATAGACTCACTGAACATAAAGTGTGAGGAGCTCCCAACTCGGGTGTGCCAAAAAAAGAAAAGAAAAAAAGGGCAGTCGAGAAGAAATGATGTGCAGGATGCATGCGCCAGAAGCCCTGGATATGCAATTCACAGAACAGCCACCAGAAGAAACCACCAGGCCCATAGAAGGTCTGGTGTACTTTGACTGGAATTGATGGAGTTCTCAATCTAGTTTCAGGTAATATCAGTAGCCTAGTCAAGATCAACAATGAGGTAGTCAAGAGGTGACGCTACATGATTAATACACCAGTAATACGGAGCACAATGGTGTGTGTATGGAAAATAGGGATGGACCGATATTCATATTGGATATCGAACCTTTCTTTCAGTATTAGATAGGGGATTGAAAAGTCATCCAATATTGTTGTCATGGATGTCGATTATGTAGGCTTACTTGTGGAGAATTTGGAAATATTCCACTTGCGGATAGCTTTTTTCTTTGGAATCATAATCTCGATTCAAGTCCCAATAAAAAGTGTCTAAAGTTTGGGAATTTTGCTCATGTTGCCTGTGATTCTTTCGAGGCACGTGACAACACGGTCACAGATAAGGAAGAGCATGCATCTGCATGAACAAAAAAATGTGATCCATCGGACTATCAGAGGGACACACTAATAGAAATCTAAAACTTCTGGGAAGTATTTGTCTGTCACTACCGCGTAAACTCCATCTGGATGTATGTTTAGTGATCTGCATTTTTTTTCGAAGGTTTTACCCTACAAAAATTACTGTTCATAACAAAAATAAATTTGAAAAAGTATAATTAAAATGGTACTTTCTCAAAGTCAAGGGTTGAGCAGTAAAATTTGCTATTGTGTTAGCCCACATTTTGTAATTACGTTGTTCATGTTTTCAAGTTTATATAAAGTACACGTATGTGTTTCACATTTGTTTTAAGTATTTTATCTATCTGTTGAACATAATATTGGAATTGGATATTTATATAGGTATCGGATGATTTCAGAATATCGGATATCGGCATCAAATGAAAAATTGTATATCGGTCCATCCCTGATGAAAATTCATTATATATGTACACCAGAACGCTATTGAAAGTCCAAAGTTGATCGCAAAGTATAAGAAATATTTCAATTCCTACAACATCCGTAATATACTTTTCACCGATATGATAGTGCTTCAAATATAGGGGTTTTATTGTAGTTTTCATTAAACACAACTTTCCACTTAAACTGTTTTAAACGATTGCCAATTTCAAATGTCGTCTGCTTCAACCTCTTTCTTGGATGTCGCGCTCAAACACAACATTTTGAAAGTCCCGAAGCCCACAGCTTTTCTTGGCACGTAGCGGCAGTCATGTTTATATCAAGTGAATTAACAATGTGCCACTCATTTTTATAGCACTATCAACGGTATATGAGTTATATAAGGATTGTATCTGCATTATTGAGTGCAAACGGTTACACGTTTTATTACGCCAGGAATTGTCAACAATTGCTTTCATTAATCTTTGATTTCCGTCCCCACAGTTCAGTGGACTATAATCAACGTAATTGTGGGAAAAGTGTCCGAAACGTAGAAATGTTAATGTTCCCGGTTAACATTGTTTAACCTGTTGTATTCTGAGTCAACAACTTTCTTGGGAGATCTCTGCATTGCTGCCAAACATATTAGGTGCATGCAGAAAAGCTGTTGACAATAGCCACGGGGAGGGGGGTGTAGGACTCATCTGATATATATGTTGAGAAATTTTGCTTGATTAAGGAAGATACAAGGAGGAGTTGACAACATTGAAACTACCGGTAATTGTATACAGATCGCTTACATGAAAAATATGTGTACAGAAATACACGTTTTGGAAGCGTAAAATGAGTTTCATTAAAATTTGCACGGTCTTGCGATGAGCTTGCATGAACAGTTTTACTCCCCTCACTATTGGTGCTTTGTGTATCAACCTTAGCAGCTTCTTCTGTCACTTTCATTTCAAACTTTGTTTTTAAAGTATGTGTCACATGAAAGAAAAAGGAAAAACCTGATGACATTTTATATAACCGGCCATTGTCGACCGGTTTGCCCCAGAAAGTGTTCACGAATGCTGTGGTTTTCATAGCGGAACGCAACACTGATAGTAATAATTTTCAGTTGCACTTTCTTCCGTTTCGTCAACACTTTATACTCAAGATCCCCGCGTCTGTGCTTGACAACGCCAGTACATGAACAATGATAAGACTGTTATGGATGGCAATATTCGTGTTTTGTTCTTGTCTCTTGCATATCCATGGAGCTCATATCGCCCTAAACGAATCGAAACGGAGAAGCTGTTTGCGTGGGTCTTACAGGGTAAGATTTTGTACTGCTCATTGTATCTTCAAGTAGAATACGTAGAGATAACAGTTATTCAAAACACGGTTGCTTTCAAACACTGACTTTTTCATAATTCGACGATTTCATTTCATTTCATCTAAACAAGGCAGGCATACATGCGATTTCCTTGCCTATAAATCGATTTCCTGGCCTCGGACAAGAGTAATATGATAATAATAATAATAATAATAATAATAATAATAATAATAAGTAGTAGTAGTAGTAGTAGTAGTAGTAGTAGTAGTAGTAGTAGTAGTAGTAGTAGTAGTAGTAGTAGTAGTAGTAGTAGTAGTAGTAGTAGTAGTAGTAGTAGTAGTAGTAGTGGTATATAACAACAATAATGATATCTTTAAAAAGTCTGCACCGGAGGCAACGAAATTTCATGCAATTCCTTGAAATGTTCAATTATTAAATGTGATTGAGTCGTATTTGGTTTGTTTGAAAACTTATTTATTTAGCCTCTTTAACATGCACTCATCTGGCATATGGATATGAATACTGACAGTTGGCTCATTCAATGCTGCGATTTTCCCTTGTGCACAACGCTTTAACCATATCCCCTCTCCAAATGGCCTAAAAGCGAGGGTACCAAAAACATTTGTGCCATCATATGTTTATGTACATGTGATACGTTTACAATACGGTAAATTTTATTCAAAGTGTTCTTTTTTATTTATTTGTTTGTTCGTTTATTTGAGAGAGAGAGAGAGAGAGAGAGAGAGAGAGATAGAGAGAGATAGAGAGAGAGAGAGACAGAGAGAGAGAAGGCCAGTTTGAAACTGGAAAAAATTCTATGATCAGGAGAGGATTGAAAAATTCAGATGGGGGTAAATGGTAGTGTCGTACTGGCATACTGAGGCATTTTATTTCCCGTACCAGCTTGCTGGAAGCCCTTTTAATTTAATTTAATTTAATTTCGTATACTGGCCATTATTTTTAACATTTCTATTTTATGAACGCTCTCTCTCTCTCTCTCTCTCTCTCTCTCTCTCTCTCTCTCTCTCTCTCTCTCTCTCTCTCTCTCTCTCTCTCTCTCTCTCTCTCTCTCTCTCTTAAATTCAGCCATGTTGATCTTATTACAGTGTGGATACAACGGCGAGTGTTGTTCTAAGAAGTGTTATTATGGAAAGTGTCAGCACGGGTACGGCTGCGTCTCTAAAGGAAAGGTGAGCTTAAACTGTTCACATCCACTGGTACTCTGCAGTGTCCTATGTGCTTTTATCTTTACTTTAGGTTTTGACTTCGCTAGATATTTATTCATTTAGTCCTATACTTATACCTTATTGAAATTGCATTTCTTCAACAGCTTTGTGTGCACGCCAAAGCTAGCCAGTTAACTTTACCCTTAACTCATCCTAGACGTAAAAATAATCAATCAATTTAAAGTTGCGAGTTGTTTTGAGCCAAACTTGAATCGAAAGAGTTTGTCGTAAACAAACTACAACGATGTTTTGTGTGCACAAAAGATATGTCTCGTGTCCGATTTGTCATGCAACTATAAGCCTACTCATGAATCAAAGGCTTGTGATACGGGTTCAAACCACCGTATATAATTTATAACATTCAGAACCCTTTTCATGCAAAATTCATGTTCTCAACCTGAGTGACAACAGAATATCTCCCTACTAAGTATATGATCGAACCACAAGCATAAATGGGTCCCCACATTTGTATTCCAGTGCTCCAATGGATATGAATGCTGTTCAAATAAGTGTTACTATGGAAACTGTCAGGAGGGATATGACGGGTGTGTCACAACTGGAAGGGTGTGTATCTTTGCCATTAATTTGTCCCTGGGGGATCAAGCATTTTAAATTGTGGACTCTTTTCCTCTAGAGCCACACATTACACGTGCCACAACAATGATGCACTGCATGTTTGAGGCCTGTTTCGAACGTTTTGCCCATTCAGGGGCTTCTATTTTGATAAATACCCACGCATATACGACCTGCAAATATAGATGGCTATCATAACAATTTTAATTATAAAACTAGAAAAATAAGATTTGCTTGACAGAAAATCTGTCTGTACCCACCCTTCATAACAGCCTGTTTGAGAACACCATGATCAGAACTTTGCATTATGGAGAAGATGGAATACATTTCCCATGATTTTCTAATAAACAAACTTTCCAATACTGTACAGGTCAGGCCCTTCTCGGCCGCTGCCGTTTCAGGTATTTTCTGAAATGAAAAGAAGACTTTTGAAAATTGTCTTTAAATTTTGGCACCAAATGTGCTTTCTTTGCTACATGGAAAGGTGATGGTTATGATGAGCTATCAGATTTGGGCCGTTTAAGCTCAGTGTCTTGAACTGAAGCTAGTGGTCTCTGCTTGCTTTAAATTCAGCTTTTTAAAGTTCTTTTTATGTAATGCATGTTACCTAGCTTCTTAAGCTGCCTGTAAATCCAATGGTCCATGCTTTTGTTAATGCTCCCCAGCTTCTTCAGCTTCCTGTAGCTTCAACTGTCCATGCTCCCCAGCTTCTTTAGCTCTCTCTGACTTCAATTGTTTATGCTCCCTAGCTCCTTTAGCTTCCTGTAACTTCAATTGTTTGTGGTCCATAGCTCCTTTAGCTTCCTGTAACTTCAATTGTTTGTGGTCCATAGCTTCTTTAGCTTCCTGTAGCTTCAATTGTTCATGCTCCGTAGCTCCTTTACCTTACCGTAACGTCAATTATTCATGCTCCTTAACTTCTTGTAACTTCAATTATTAATGCCCGAGCTTCTTATAACTTCAATTGTTCATATTCCCAAGCTCCTTTACCTTACAGTAACATCAATTGTTAATGCCCCCAGCTTCTTCAGCTTCTTGTAACTTCAATATTTCCAACTGTAACCGCATTGCAAGTTCACTATTTTTAGGTTTTTGTCTAGTAAACCTTCCTCAACCAAATGTGAAATTACCGTACTATTTGTTTCAAGGATATTTTTCTGATTCATGGAGGTACCTCTAAATTTTGATGTTTATAGAAACTTTCATTTTTATTTATTTATTTTTTTTTTTTTTTCAAATTTGTCAAAATGCTTGAAAGTTAAATCCCTAGTTCAGGATCTATACCTATGTAAGGCATTTTATACTATATGTTGTCTGTCGATTCACGTAGTTGTATACCCAGGATGGTCCATGTTTAGTTCAAAATGCAACTTTTTGCAATCTATACATTTCTGGACGTTTCCAGACATATGCAAGGCATTTTAGAGTATGCTGTCTGTCTATTCACATAGTTGTATACCCAAGATGTTCCTTGTTGAGTTCAAAACTTAACTTTTTGCAATTTATGCATTTCTAGACGTTTCCATATACTTAAATACTTACATCTAAATAACTGTCATATGCCATGAATTTGATCGCAGACGAGCCCACAAACTTGTTAGGTTGTAGAAAAGAATGTTGCAGATAGTCCTGAAATCTGTTAATGGAGTCGACAAAGAATCACAAACACTCTTGATTTGAATAAAACGCTATGGTATAACAGTAATTAATACAAAATTACAATTTAATGAATGATACACTTAGCTATGTTTCGTACAGTACCCAAGCAATGACCTCTGTCCGCCTGTACTAAATGGAGCCCACCGTACCACAGTCCAAACAGGACGGATCAGGTTCAGGGAAGACAGTTTTCAGTGGTTCATCCACTGTCCACTCCTGAGATGATGACTTCTGGTGCGACAATTCCCTGTCCGTTTGTAAACAATTGACAATATCTGCCAAGATTTTTCAATTATTTATCCTTTAATGATTTTGGACTATATTGTCATTTTTATACTTTTGGGGTGAAAATATTCAAATTAAATTTTCTATGTATTTTTTTTTTAATGTCGAAAATGGCACGGGGACACATGTAGGTACATGTATTTTTAGACCTTTGTTCAGCAGGTATTGCTGCCATCATTGTTTCATGTTTAAGTTAACTTGTATGTGTCTTGTACTTTTTCATTTTTTTCCGAAATCACTAACTGAATTGTTTCCAAAATTGGTTGGAATATATCTTGACTTCGTCTGTGCCCAGTTTGTTCGCCAGATGCATGGTGCTACTGTTATTTCGTGACTTATCGTATTATGTTTTAATTACGAAGTAATCAATACGTGTACACATTAGCATATAGTCAGTAAAGGGACACCAGTGTAAATGCGTGTGCATGTAGTTTTCTCCAAAGCTGTTGTTTGGATTGTCTTTAAATTTGCTGGGGATGCACCGTGCGCTGTTCTCTATCAAGTTTGTTTGACAAATCATTCTTCAGGGATTTTTAGCTTTTTGTCAGTCCTCCTATTCAAAATTCAAACTTGATACACGCCTGCGGACTCAACTGGGCATCACACTGTCTGGAAAGCTAACTTGCAATTCTCACATCTCTCATACTGTACATAATCAAGCAAACATATAAATGGGTACCGTAGCATTATTGCGAACACTTAAATACAAACTATCCAGAACGGCACTTACCAAGTTGCATATAACTATGACATGGCCAATATTAGAAAACAGTATTTTTTTTTTCACCTTTAGAACTGTTCTGTTGGTTTTACTGATGCACTGGATTCTTTTCAATTTGAAGCCGTGCGGATCTGTAAAGGTGCATTGCACACACAACACGGTTTCATTTACTCAGTTCATTAGGCCGGCAACCATCGGCGATCAGATACAAATGTTTCAAGCCCATTTTATTTAAACGGTGTAAAACAAGGCTGCATTTTATCACCGACCTTGTTTTCGATAGTAATAACTGACCTTGTGGATATGTTGAATGAAAAACATTTAGGTATTCCATTTAATGATGTTAAAATTCCAGGTTTACTATACGCTGACGATGTTGTGCTAACAGGTGATAGTGAAGAGGCAATGGTTAAAATGTTAAATGTGTCCTATGTATTTGCAACCAAATGGGGTATGCAGTTTGATCATGGTAAATCTAAGGTTATGGTCATTGGCAAACGTTGCGATATCACCAATAAATGGATACTTGGTAACACTCCACTTTATGATTGCACAACGTAAAAATACCTTGGGATATTTTTCACACAGTCATTAAATGTAAAGACATACTTAAGCCAAAGACTGAACGCTTACGTGCATATCTTTGTATCCAGACATGAAAATTTGTCTCATTTGGGAACAGCATATGGAAAAGCGTCATACTACCAACCCTCACCCACGGTTCTGCTGTCTGACTAAATGACACTGCAGAAAGTAAAACAATTATCAGATCTATACAATACGCTATAGCAAAAGTAGTAATGCATATAAAAAGATCCCCTGTAGTCACAGCAACTCTGGGAGAGCTAGGATAGCTCCCAATCAGATTAATCTTGGACCGCATTTGTATTAAGTTCTACCACAGACTGAAATATGATTTGCAAGGCAGTAGACTATGCAAACAAATATTCAACAAACTTTACGAATCCTATTTGGAGAATGATTCAAAATTGTCATGGTGTTACTTTCTGGAAATACATCAAATTCTCATAAATGCTGGTTTAGATCGGGCCTTTTCGAACCAACGAGACTACTGGTTGGAGCCATATTAAAAGTTTAGAGAGTTATAAGATGAAATTCTTTCAAGACATTGATGAAAAATCTTCCGTTATATTGGTATCGGCTAATGAAATGTTCTACAAAAATACAGGTTTGATATCAGTAATTTCAATGGAACTAGGCTAAAGTTCTTGGCCAGGGTTGAATCTTTAGGTTTTAACGAAAATCTGGCTAAATGGGGAATGACAAGTGAAATATGTAGTTTATATCGAGAAGGGAAATAAGATTCATTGTATTTCCTTTTCGTATGTCCATAAACGAATAATACAAGATTAAAGTATACTCTGTTATTGGAAAGAAAATTGAAAGAAATTAAAGAAGAACAAGTGTGGCTCTCTTACATAAGCTCGTCTCTTGTTGCAAAACTCTGCTACTTGCTGGGCGACCAAGCATTCGCATATGGAAACACCGTCGGTTTTGTGTTTGACACTGTTTGGAAGCAGTTC